>JAJOZX010002394.1:0-387500 GCA_023014485.1 Bathynomus jamesi
AGACCTTCGTCAGAATGAACAATTCGGGCGGAAGCAAACCAAAGATATATATATATATATATATGTGTGTGTGTGTATGTCACGCGTAATGTGGATAGCTGCTAAATGTTGATATTAGAAATTTCCACATTACGCATACCATATGTTACCTAACCTAACCAACCAACATTAAGTTAGGTTAGGTAATATAGTTATGTTACGTATATGAACATTAGGCAGTTAGGCAATAGTTTGCACAATGTCAACATTAGGCAACTATTCACATTATGCGTAACATATATGTATACAGAGTGAGTCACGACGAAATGTCATAACTTCGGGAGCTTATAGCTGAGGTCATTCCCAGTCAAAACTTTATATGAACATGCGTCCGATTCTTAACGATTATAGAGCTATGGATGTTGGAATGTTTAAGAATAAGCAAACAAATAGCTGCTAAAGTTTTTATTCATGAATTTACAATAACTGTTCAAAATGACTACCCTTGGCCCCAATACACATCGCGGCTCGTCTGTGAATCGCGCGTGTAGCTCGCATTAGTTCATTACGGTTGCCTTTTATGAGGGCTGCAGCATCCAAAATGCGACGGAACAATGCATTTCGTGTTTCCACTTTTCTCTGGTGCACCAGCTCTTTCACGCGCTCCCACATAAAAATCTAGAGGGGTTTGGTCCGGAGACCTGGGTGGCCAATTTTGTGCACCACCACGACCGATCCATCGACCAGGGAAGCGATCATCGAGATGCGTTCTCACTGCATGGCTAAAATGGGGAGGAGCTCCGTCTTGTTGGAAGTACATACGCAATTGTGTTGCCAAAGGTACATCTTTCAACAGTGGCGGCAGTTTGTCTGGCAGAAATCTTAGATAAATGTCACCTGTAAGACCACCACCGAAGATAAATGGACCAATCAGCTGACCGTAGAGAATACCACACCACACATTGACACTGAACCGAGTTTGAAAATTACTTTTCACGATGGCATGAGGATTCATTTCTGACCACACGTTAATTGTGTTGTTGACACCGTCGCGGGTAAATTGAGCCTCATCACAGAACAAGACGTACCGATGCAATTGTCGATCAGTATTGAGCCAATTACAAAATTTCAGCCGTTGGGCAGGATCCCCAGGTTGGAGCTGCTGAACGTGCTGTACGTGGTATGGATACATGCCCTCTTCGTGTTATGTTCTACATACTCTCGTTTGAGGAACTCTAAGACGTGTGGAAATCCTTCGCGTACTAACATGAGAGCTCTGCTGTACCATCTGAATAATGTTTTTGTTCAGCCACATCTTGTTGTACCGGACACACTCCGGAAAACGTTTGCTAAACACTCGTCGATCCGAAATTCTTCAATTTGGAAAACGTCGCTGGTACTGAGTGACAGCAGCAGTAGTAGTATTTCCATCGCAAAATCCGTAAACATAGACCATATCGGCATATTTGGCATTTGAAAACGTAAAAGGCAAACTGAACGCGCAAAATATCAACTGCATGCTGTGAAACACAAACACACTTCTGCGTAGTTCGGTTCGGTAAGTAACTGTCAATTCAGTTCAAGGTCACGCATGCTCATGCTTGAAATTCAAACATCCATAGCTCCATAACCGTTAAGAATTGGACCTATATTCATATGAAGTTGTTAACTGGGAATGACCTCAGCTATAAGCTCCCAAAGTTATGACATTTCGTCGTGACTCACCCTATATATACACCTTTCCTTTCAACCTTTCGAAGGTTCCGCGCGATGATTCCTCATTTCACGAAGGTCAAGCTTGTCGCCCCTCCTCTCGAGTTGGCCTGATGAAGTAGCGAGTTGGTTTCTTGTACTCTCCACCTCACATAGCCGGACACCCCTGGTTCATGGAGGATTGTTCTAAGCCAGGCGTCTAATCTTCTTTCGAAGATGTCTACTGCAACACCATTCGTGTTCCTTAGGTCTTTGGGCAGCTGATTAAACAGTTTTGGTCCTCTCACAACAAAACCATTTTCTTTCAGGGTTAAGGATGTTCCCTGTCTCGCCTTTAATTTGGAACACGACACAGTCTTCCTTTTCTACCTTCCACTGTTGTTTGGGAAGTTACAGGGTTCAGAGTAAGATTAGAACTAGTTTCTCCCTTATTTTCCAAGTGTAAATAATGGTGTATCTTTCTTTTCTGCTTTCCAGTGAATATAGGTTTAGTTCATGTAACTTTTCCCAGTAATTTAGCTCATGTAACCTTTCCCAGTAATTTAGCTCATGTAACCTTTCCCAGTAATTTAGTTCTTTGCATCCATTGATCTTGGCTGTGAAGCTTCTCTGAATCCCTTCTAGCTGTCTGATGTCTTCTTTTTTATATGGGAATGTTAGGACCGAGCAGTATTCCAATTTGGGTATGATCAGTGTTTTCAGTAGAGGAATCATTACATTCCTATCCCTTCGTTTAAAGGTTCTCAATATCTGCCCCGTTATTCTCTTTTCTCTGTTTACTGCTATCTTTTTGTTTCAAATTTCGCATCATCAGTCATTACAACCCCTAAATCTTTTACTCTAGAATTTCATCGAATTTCCTGTCCATTTGGTGTATAATATTCCATAGATTTTAGGTCCTCTCTTTTTCCGTACCATAACAGCTGAAATTTCTGTGTTAAACTTCATATTGTTGTCTTCCGTCCACTTGTAGATTCTGTTCATGTCGGTTTGTAGAGATCCTATATCTTCTGGGTTTCTTATTTTTCTACTGATCTTTCTGTCATCAGCAAAGGATGGTACTGTGCTGTCTCTGGTAACGTTCTCAACTATGTCACTTAGCATGATTATGAAGAGTAGTGGAACTAATACTGTTCCTTGTGGTACTGAGCTGAGAACCTCTGATTCTGATGAAGATACGACTTGCCGCCGCTCACTAAGGAAATTATATTTCCATTTCCCTTCTTTTCCTGTTATTCCCATATATTTCAGTTTATACTATATTATGATTCCATGGTCACATTTGTCGAACGCTCTGGCAAAGTCTGTGTATATTACATAGTTTTCATTACTTTCAAGTGCATCAATAATGTTGTAGTGTTCCATTAGTTGTGATAGGCATGATCTGCCTGACCGAAACCTCATGTTGGTTATCATTGTGTGTGTGTGTGTAATAAATATATATATATAATTCAGAGCTGGGCACTTGCGTTTTTTTTGCGGTACTGCGGTACTACCGCACTACCAAACCGGTACCGCATAACGCAGTACCGCAAAGGATCGCTGAAAGTACAGGCTGTACTTTCAGCGATCCTTTGCGTTATGCGGTACCGGTTTGGTAGTGCGGTAGTACCGCAGTACCGCAATACCGCAAAAAAAACCGCAAGTGCCCAGCTCTGAATATATATATATATATATATATATATATGTCCATAAATGATTACCCTGATTAAAGCATGCTATAACTTTTAAATAAACACTCGTATTCAAACACAGTTTTAATCATAAGTAGATAAACATACAAAGTTTTGATTCATAGTTAATGAACTTAATAAGCTTCCACATGTGCGCCCCTAGTGGCACGTAAAATGTCTAAACGGTATTCACACTCACGCCACACATTTTCCAACATTTGTGGGTTAACTGTTGCAATTGCATCCGTAATGCGTTCTCGCAATGTCCTGATATCTGGAACAACTGTTGCATAAACCAAATCTTTAACATGACCCCAGAGAAAGAAATTCAGCGGGGTAATGTCTGGTGATCTTGGGGGCCATGGGATTGGTCCGTCCCTGCCAATCCATCGATTTGGAAATGTTGCGTCGAGAGTTTCACGAACAACATGCGCCCAATGAGGGGGTACCCCATCTTGTTGGAAGAAGACAGTTGGCTGCCTGTCCTGCAGCTGGGGGATGGCGTACCCCATCTTGTTGGAAGATGACAGTTGGCTGCCTGTCCTGCAGCTGGGGGATGGCGTACCCCATCTTGTTGGAAGATGACAGTTGGCTGCCTGTCCTGCAGCTGGGGGATGGCGTAATTGGTGTGAAAGCCGTTTGAATGTTTTCCACCGTCTCATCGGAAACTGATGTTCTACCACTGCTCTTTCCCTTTTCCACGTTTCCAGTTTCCAAGAATTTTTTCATCCACGACTTAATTAACTTCACATCAGGTGGATTCTTTCCATACTTTGTTCTGAACCTTCGCTGAACACTGACAGGAGATTTTGTTTCTGCAAGCCACACAACACATTGTGCCTTCTCTGTCACAGACGCCATCTTAACTGAACAACTACTACAGCGCTCCTAGCGGCGAATGCGGTAGACGAAACACACCAGCACAGAAACTCTATACGTGTACGAGATCACCCGTAAAAAGAAAAAGGATGTAAGATTCGTCATTAAAACATGAGAGCATACTGTTTTCAGGGTAAACATTTATGGACACCCTGTATATATAGGGCGTCCCAAAAAAATGTATACACACTTTAAATAATTATAAAGGCAGTGTTTATTAAAATACATTTCATTTTCAAAATGTAATAGAATCTACAGACATTATTTAATTGTTTTGTCAACGCCTGTTTTCAAACTGACGTCCGTTCTGGTCCAGGCACTGCTGATAACGCGAAGCAATGGAATCGCAAACATCACAAAACATTTCGTTTGGTATTTGTGTGCATTCTCGTTCAATGGCTGCTCTCAATTCAGCGACTGTTGCAGGTTTTATAGCGTAGACTTTGTCTTTTAAGTATCCCCATAAAAAAAGTCTAGTGGTGTGAGGTCTGGTGAACGCGGAGGGTATTCTACGAAACCCCTTCGTCCAATCCACATCCACATCCACATCCACATCCAATCGTGCCAAGTACCACTCGCAATACTCCACTCTTCGGTCCGGATCATCTTCATTAATAGCATGGACTAATCTTGGAATGTAACTTTTCCATTGACAGCGCTTCAAAATGCGTTGGACAGACGATTCTGAAATTCTTACCTCACGACTCGCTTGCCGCACAGATTTTCTTGGACTTTGGTGATACGTTTCCAGTACTCTTTCTTGCTTTGTGGGGCTTGTCGATGTCCGTGGTCTTCCGGAACGCTTCTTGTGGACATTCTGAACAGTTCCATCGGCTTCAAACTTATTTCTAATTCGAGTGATGGTAAGTCGCGTTGGTGGATCTGTTTGAAACTCCCTCCTAAACTGTCTTTGCACTTCAACTGCGTTTTCACACTTCCAGTAGCATTTTAGAATGAATTTCCTTTGTTCAAAGCTTAGTCTGACTGCCATTATTAATTCTATGGGTTTAACTTGGAAAGAAAGAAACATCAATTGAGCTATCAGCTGTTAAAGTGTGTATACATTTTTTTGGGACGCCCTGTATATATATATATATATATATATATTTATTTTATGCGCCTCCGTCGTGTAGTGGTTAACGTCGCTAACTACGAATCCATCGGCCCCGGGATTGAGACCCGGTGACGGCAGGCGGCGCGCAGCAGAACCCAGCTGTTCATCCTTCCACAAAGAAAGTGGTTGGTAGATAAATGGGTACCCTGGGTAGCCTAGTGGTTAAGACGCTGGACTGCTGGTGGGGCGTGGTTCGGATTCCACGTTAAACTGTGGGTCAAAGTTGGAGTGACAAGTGAACAATTCGAACGGAAGCAAAATCAAGGTTAACCAAGGTTACGCTTGCGTTGCTGTGGCCAGCGCAAACCAAGGCCACAGTCTAACTTTATTCAATTTTATTGTGATCTGGATTCATGAAGAAGCCTGTATTGAGTGTCCAGATGAACTATGAAGTAGTTCTGAGTTTTGTTTATATTTGATCTCGCAAACTGAAGTTTCGCGTTTTTTACGAAGTTGGCGAAAATATGTGACTAAGCCAAGTTTTGAGCGAAAAGAAAACGGCTTAAGTTAGGTTAGGTTGTCACGAGCAGTTAAGGATTTTTACGTTAAGTGTTAGTTTATGAGTCAGATTATTTGTTGCATATTCTGTGTTTTATTAAAATACTGTAACGTTTGTGTTCGGTCGTTAATATATATATATATATATATATATATATATATATATATATATATATATATATATATATAATTTATTTAAATTTATAAATAATCAATCACTTTTTATCGACAAAGTTCGTACTGTCCGTCCCCTACCAAAAAAAAAAGAAATAAGCAAAATCTATTACTAATTTTAACCCTTCACTGCAGGGATTTATATACGATGAAAGTGTTACTACGTTAACAGCAATGAAAGATCGATTATAATTATCAAATATCATAATCTGAATATTTGGGGAAATATATTTTATTACATAATTATACTGTTGCTTTGGTAGGAACAAACATTGGCATTCGCTTTACACTCTTCAACGTTTGTTAAGCCGATTTTAATTAGGAATAAAGTTGCTTTATGAAAATATACGTCCTTCATTAACACTTTGAGCAGGTACTAAAAACAAAGCAATTACTCCCAACCCATAAATTCTTGAGTAAAATATGTTTATATAAAAGTCCCTAAAGTTCAAAACTGCGTGTCCTCAAAGGAATTTAATCCCTAAAAAAACAAAAAAATTATCACTGGGTAAGTTTTATCATCTTTGACTCGCATGCTATCGAATTTTAGTTTAATGTTAACTGCAGTAACACACCACACACACACACACACACACACATATATATATATATATATATATATATATATATATATATAGATATATATATAAAACTTGTAAACTGCCAACCATTTTGTACAGAAAAGTTGATTATAGAGTTTTTAGTATTAATTTGAAATTCATTACAAATAAAAAAGTTTAATTAATTTAAAATTATAACGAATTACACGCACGATTTGTATATTGACGTTTAATGGTTGAATTTTATATTAGATCATTTTTATATGGGTATTAAATTCTATTATGAGAGTTATAATAAATGTGTCTGCAAGACATATTCATATAGTACTAATGAAATAAAGACATTAAAATAAACTTGTATTGGCCGACATAAAAAGAAAAGCATAAGTGTATTGTACAGTCGTGGACTGAATTCCTCGTGCCAGACGGGACAAATACAGCCAAAAATAAGTTGCGGGATATTGTCTGTGAGAGAGAGAGAGAGAGAGGACGCTATAGAAGGAAGGGTATAAACTATAAAGTATTATTCCCGAATCTTACGCAGTCAGAATTGATTAATTAAACGGTATAAACTTCCTTGTTGGGAGGAAGCGACATACTGAGACTACCTTATAACGGATAACACCTAATCCTACTATTCAGTGTGACAGTATAAACATAACAAAAAGACTGGCAATGAATCGCACTTGACAAAACACCTGGAGCCCCAATAACCCTTAGTGAGATTTGGCAGAAAGGATAGAAAACAAGTGGGAGACAAGTACCGGAAATGACTTGCACAGAATGTTAACCCTTGTCCAGCTTAACTACCCTCCAAACTTGACCCCCCCCTTTTATGACCTGAGTTCCAATTCCTTTATTGGCTGGCTAGTTAGTAGTGTTAGGGTCACAGGCCTGATTTCAGGGCAGATCCAGTGGCCAACAGTGGTTGACACGAACTGCGTAGCTCCCACTGGATGGGACCCACAATCGAAGCCTGATGAATCCGGACCATGTGAGTTGAATCCCAACTGGTTCGGATTCATCAGGCTTCGATTGTGGGTCCCATCCAGTATGTATAAAATTATGTATAAAATGTATAAAATTATAAACAACGGAAAAATTTAAAATTATTTGGGCCTATTTACTCTTTGGTTGGGTGAGAGACGAGTAGAGTATTCGGGAAAGGAGTGTGATTGTTTATATTTTTAGTGTTTAAGACTGAGGCACATTAATTAACTTGGAATTTATTAATTTTATTTGCTTTTAGAAACGCGAGTGAACGCTGTTAATATAATGATAGGTTGTTTTATCTCCTCCTTAACATCTAAGGTCGTATAACGGAGGGGACCTACGGCTTTACGTGGGATCCGAACCACCGGTGGCTACGTAATCTGGACGCGGACTACGGTCTCCCATCCAACTACTATCCGACCCAGTGTCGCTTAACTTAGCCGATCAACGGGAATCGGTGTTACGACATTGGCTACAAATTGATAGATGATTCCCTAATTTTGCCGCTAAGTGTCAGAATTTCTCCTACATTGAAGAGTATAAAGTCGCCTTTTCGTAGTAGGAATGTCATCGTGACTATTTTTAGTTTTCTTAGAATTCTCTCTCCGTTTGTGATTAAAGGGTTAAGTATGTAGTCACGCGCGCTCCTACATAGTTATATGTCAGGCGTGTGTAGACTAGAAAAATACGCGTTCTACTTATATTTGCGGGTAGAATATCGGTTGTTTTAAAATAATTGAGAATTTTGAGTATGATTGATTTTCAATATGTTGCTGAAAAGAGTTTGTCATTGTGCACGAGTCGTGATATCTTCCGTCACTGACACGCAATATCGTATGCGAGTTAATTGTATTTAAGTTTGGTATTATTTCCTATTGAATGATTGACAGTTATTTTTATTTAGGGATAATTTGTTTCATGTTTGACTTTTTTTTTTTTTTTTTACTACTACTACTAGTATCATCTACATACTGAAAGCCTTTTCTTTTACGCAAATTTTGAGTAACTTA
The DNA here is from genome assembly GCA_023014485.1 of Bathynomus jamesi. Lineage (NCBI taxonomy): Eukaryota > Metazoa > Arthropoda > Malacostraca > Isopoda > Cirolanidae > Bathynomus > Bathynomus jamesi. Next base: position 8,594 of record JAJOZX010002394.1, read on the forward strand.
TATAGATAGAAAATAGACTGTAAAATACTCTGTCGAACTCCATCTGTATTTGTTATTATTATTTTGTTTGAAGTATATTGACTTCCGTTACGTAAATGATTTGAACAGTTTTAATGCAATGTCCCTTTTTTACTCCATGTGTAGTGAGGTAACTTTTTTTTATGTAGGAAGGAGGGGGCTAAGGGCAAAGCGCCCGTAAAAGTGACCCCTCCGCGGAAGACGGAGAGAGCCAAAAACAGGGTCTCCAAGGTTCAATGATGCCTTTTTTTTTTAAATATAAATTTTGAAAAGGTTGTGTAGCGTGTAAGATGTATGTATGTGTAGTGAGGAATAGAGGGAGAAGCGTGTTCCAGAGCATGCTGGACTGCTCACAGCGTAGATGAGACACGGAAAAAGATCAGCTAAGGAGGACAGTGACGGGAGAAACGGGAGTTCCAGCATTCCCTGACTCCTGCCTAATATCCACCCCGAAGTACTTCCCTCGTTGATTGGCGTCTACAATCTCCTCTTACAATAAGTCTTGGAGATTTTATCGAAGGCTTTCGACAGGTCCATTAACAAAATGACAGAAGTCTTTTAGTGTTAAGGTTTATATGTAATACATCTAATACGGCTGAAATTGTATCGCTTGTTTTGTGGTTTTCCCTGAAACCAAACAAATACTCTGATTATATATATATATATATATATATATATATATATATATATATATATATATGATTCACAACCGGTCTGCCACACTTTTGGGGGGTGGGATGATATCGAGTAAAAAAGTTGATACAACATCAGTGCTATCTCCAACCATTGCGGAGCTACGAACTTTTTAAGGTGCACGGAAAACGTGTTCAAACGTGTTAAATTTTGCCAGTGGATGGTTATGCATCGCCAAATTCTTAATCGCCTACTGTTTAGTGATGAAGCACAATTCATTCTGGATGAAATTAACAATAGACGAAATTGTGGTCCGCCGATAATCCCCACGATATCGTTGAAGGAAATTTTCAACATCGATTCTCGGTGAATGTTTGGTATGGTGTAATTGGAGATCAGCTGATTAGACCGTTCGTTTTGGAACAACGATTAACTGCTAATATATCACTGGTCTACAGCTAAAATGCTTCGGAAATAGAAGTAGTCAATCTTTACTAATTTTGGGTCACTGAATACGAAAATGATGCCTAAAATTGCCAATTGGCTCTATTTATAAAGATATCAGGCAACCAACCCTGCACCCTACTAACTGGACTGCATCTGTCGCGTAATATGTAGACGCCTGTGACACATCGACACATTGACTCTACTGCGCATGCGCGTAGTTATTTTTTTTAATAAATTAATGTAAATATATACATATATATACAATAAAATGTAATTTTAAATTTATCTATTACATTATGTATTTGTAAATTATTTATTAAAAATAGATTGGATCATTTTAACATATTGCTTCCCATAATGTTTTTGATATTAATATAAATGGAATACTAACCTAACTTAACCTTACCTAATTTAAAATTATTAAAATGCAATGTAATTATTACATTAATTTATTAAAATAAAAAATATAACTACGCGCATGCGCAGTAGAGTCAAGGCGTCGATGTGTCACAGGAGTCTACATATTACGCCACCGCATCAGTTCATTCGCGGAAGTCATACAGTGCACCCTTGTCAAACTCTTTTTAGTGTTTGCTTTTGAAACTGAATTTTTTTCAGCCTAATTTGAACAAAGATGCCTCGTAATTGCGTGAACAGTGTAGATAACTTCTGCTGTTTGTGGAGAGTTGACTTTTGCATCACAAAAGCGTGCTATAACCGCCGTGATTAGGAAAGCCTATCACCTTTATTTTGGATGTAAGATTGGAGATCAGGACAACAGCTGGGCCCGACACATATGCTGCAATACTTGTGCAACAAACCTTCGCCAGTGGTTGAATCGGAAAAGGAAATCTATGCCTTTTGCAGTGCCAATGGTGTGGAGGGAACCAACAGATCATGTCAGCAATTGTTACTTCTGCATGGTGCCTCCAGTCAAGAAAGGTATTTGCAAGAAGAAAAAGTGGATTTTACAATATCCGAATATACCCTCTGCTATACGCCCGGTACCTCACGGCCAAGGACTACCCGTTCCTAAGCCCCCACACTCATTCTCCCTAGAGTCAGAGGACGAGGAGAATGAAGGAACCTGCGAAACTTGAGCCTTCAACTTCACAAGACCCTGAATTTGTTTATAACGACATCTAAACCGCACATAACTCGGAATGAATTAAACGACCTTATCAGAGATTTAGAACTGCCAAAGAGTAACGCAGAGCTGTTGGGCTCCAGATTGCAGCAGTGGAATCTCCTCGCTGAAAATGTTAGTGTGTGTAAGTTTCGTGACCGTCAAAAAGATTTTGTCCCATTCTTCATCATGGAAGGTGACCTTGTAGCTTGCAACGACATCGATGGTCTGATGGCAGCTCTCAACATTATTCACAATCCTGATGAGTGGAGACTGTTCATTGATTCATCGAAGTTGTGTCTAAAAGCTGTTTTGTTGCATGTTGGCAACGTATTGCCATCAATTCCAGTTAGTCATGCAGTCCACATGAAGGAAACATATGACAACATGAAGCAACTTTTGAACTGCATAAACTATGACAAACATCAGTGGCAGGTTTGGTTTGTGGTGACTTGAAAGTTGTTGCTATCGTGCTTGGACTGCAGCCGGGCTACACTAAGTATTGCTGTTTTCTGTGTGAATGGGATAGTCGGGCTAGGACTTCTCATTACATCAAGAAGGATTGGCCACTCCGACACTCATTGGAACCTGGAACAAAAAATGTTCAGTATCCTCCACTTGTAGAATCGAGCAAGATTTTGTTACCACCCTTACACATCAAACTGGGCGTCATGAAAAATTTTGTTAAGGCTATAGATAAAACGGGGGCAGCTTTTAAGTACCTCGGTGGTAAATTCCCAAAGCTCAGTGAAGCAAAAATCAAGGAGGGTGTATTTGTTGGTCCACAGATCCGCGAGCTTTAGAGATGAGGAGTTCGACCGTATCCTAGGTGGTGAGGAGAAGACAGCGTGGAATGCTTTCCGGTTAGTAGCAACCAATTTTCTCGGAAATACCAAAGCTGACAATTACAGGGAGCTGGTGGAAAACCTGCTGTTGTCCTATCAAAATATGGGCTGCAATATGTCTATAACCCTTTGACGACCGATATACATTTCTTTGAACTTAAACGTTTAGGTGTTATTGGTATTCACAATTAGATATGTTAGTAACTATAGTCACTTAAATGACCCATTTTGGGGTTAATTTTCCAACAACTAAACGATACCTATATAAACATTTAGACGTATTTGTAGAAACGTTGCATCATTGTACAATTTATATTATTATTTCGCTGGGACACACATGTCCCGTGGTCCTCAAAGGGTTAAAGATACATTTCCTCCATTGGCACCTGGAATTTTTCCGGCGAACTGCGGAGCAGTCAGCGATGAACATGGTGAACGTTTCCACCAGGATATCTCAGCGATGGAGAAACGCTACCAGGGGAAATGGAGTCCATCATTGTTAGCAGACTACTGCTGGACAATAACAAGAGATGCTCCAGAAGTTGAATACAAGAGACAAGCAAAGAAGCGACGGGTTGAATCAATATAAGTGACTGCATTATACAGGTACCGTATGTTACTAATATATGGTAGACATATACGCAAAATGTGTAGTTTAAATTTTCTTGGAAACTGTAGCTAATCGACTGTTTTTATGGTCATATTCGTTTTCAGCACCCCAAAATCCATAATAGGAAACACATTTTATCTCCTAAGCACAAATTTTTTCAAAATTTGTAGACCAGTGATATTTATCAACTTCCTGACGAACGAATTGCTGCTTTTGATGGAGGACGTGCCCATGGAGACGAGGCACGGATGTTCTTTCAGTACGATGGGGCGCCACCACATTTTGGTCGTCATGTTACGGATTACTTGAATCAGCGGTACGGGAATCGTTGGATTGGTCATGCTGGTCCAATATCGTGGCCCCCGAGATCTCCAGACCTAACTGCGTTAGATTTCTTCTTATGGGCCATATGAAAGAGATGGTCTACAAAACCAAAGTACAAATGAGAGAGGAAATTTTGAGTCAGGTTATGGATGCCGCTGCTTACATACGAGAACACCCCGAAATGATTCAATGGGCAGTGGACGCTTGTTTGGAACGAGCAAGGCTGTGCATTGAAAGCCAAGGAGGACATTTTGAACATTTACAAGATATCTTATAAAATGTAGCAATAAATACATCAGATTAAAACTCTCGTTTATTTTTTTCCGTGCACCTTAAAATGTCCGTAGTTCCGCAACGGTTGAAAATAGCACCGATGTATTAACTTTTTTACTCTGTATCACCCACAAATCACCCGCCAAAGTATGGCAGACCGGTTGTGAAACACCCTGTGTATATATACCTTTCAAATGTCGCGTGCGACGATTCCTCATTTCACGAAGGTCAAGCTTGTCGCCCCTCCTCTCGAGTTGACCTGGTGAAGTAATGAATTGGTTTCTTGTACTCTCCACCTCACATAGCCAGGTACGCCCGGCTCAGCGGGTATTGTTCTGAGCCAAGCGTCTAATCTTCTTTTGAAGATTTCCACTGCAACACCACTCGTGTTCCTTAGGTTTTTGGGCAGCTGATTAAACAGTTTTGGTCCTCACAAAAAAAACTATTTTCTTTCAGGGTTAAGGATGTTCCATATCTCGCCTTTAATTTGGGAACACGACACAGTCTTCCTTTTCTACTTTCCACTGTTGTTTGGGGAGTTACAGGGTTCAGAGTAAGATTAGGGACTAGTTTCTCCATTATTTTCCAAGTGTAAATAGCGCGCGCGCTCTCTCTCTCTCTCTCTCTCTCTCTCTCTCTCTCTCTCTCTCTCTCTCTCTCTCTCTCTCTCTCTCTTCTCTGGGTATCGGTGGGGAAATAGGTAGGTGGATTGAAAACTGGCTGAGGAATAGGCGGCAGAGGGTGGTAATTAAAGGGGCTAGTTCGGGTTGGGCCTCGGTCACTAGTGGGGTTCCTCAGGGTTCCGTTTTGGGGCCGCTGTTGTTTACCATTTACATAAATGATATCGACGGTGGCATCGTCAGTCGGATCGCCAAATTCGCTGATGACACCAAGCTTGGGGCCAATGTTGGGACGCCCGAAGCGATCGAGGAACTGCGTGCGGACCTAGGTAGGATAGGAGAGTGGTCCGAAAAATGGCAAATGCCGTTTAACTTGGGTAAATGCAAAGTGATGCACATTGGCTACGCCAATCCCAAGTCGGACTACTCGATGTTGGGCAGTAATATCGAGGTGACTGATTTAGAAAAGGACTTGGGTGTGCTAATTAGCAGCGACCTTAAGTTTACGAAACAGTGTGTAGAGGTGGAAAAGAAAGCCCAGAAACTATTGGGTTATATCAGGAGGCAATTTCAGTTTCGGAACAAGGAGATTGTGCTCTCACTGTACAATTCCCTTGTTCGGCCGTACCTGGAGTATGCTGTGCAGTTCTGGTCGCCCACCCTCAGGAAAGATATTGAGAGGCTGGAGCGAGTGCAGGCGAGGGCCACAAAGTTAATCCCTTCCGTTAGGCATATGGGCTACAATCGACGGTTACGCGCCCTGAACTTGTTTTCGCTTGAAACTCGGAGGCTGCGCGGTCAACTGATCGAGGTTTTCAAGCTCTTACGAGGGTTCAACGATGTCGATTTTAGAAGTATGTTTAGTTTAAATGATAACCCAACTCGCAACAATGGTTGGAAGTTGGATTTGAAACGGTTTAGGACTAGTGTGTGTGTGAATTACTTTACGTATAAGATCTGTGACACATGGAACAGGTTACCTTCGGAAGTTGTGAACAGTTCCTCTGTGGATCAGTTCAAGAAAAGGTTAGACGAAATCTTGCACACTATATGAGTGTGTAAAGACATTTAGGACCTCAGTCTGCGGAAATTTCTTTTCCTATAAAATAGTTAATATCTGGAACCAACTTCCCTCAGAGGTTGTTTCCAGTCAAAGTGTAAATCTGTTTAAAAATAGGCTAGACAAAGTACTGAACACACTCATAGTTTAAGATTAAAACCTCAGAAAACTCTGCAGGAGTTCGCTTGCTCGGTGTCTCTGTGAGCAAGCTAAATATAGAGCTATTTATATATTCTCCACTTTCCTGTAAAATTTCCTTTGCTACTTTTCTAGGGTCAAGGTATTTTCTTCAACCTTTTTCTGTACCTGCCTCTGGCAGGGAGGGAGCGGAGGGTGGGGAGAGAGCCTTCTACTTTACTATCCAGTTTTCTACTACTGCTAGGATAGTTGAAAGAAAAAAACTTTTACAAAATTTTCCCTGGCTTCCGTTGCCATTGGTACCTCCTCGGTATGGGCCGCAAGGCCTTTTGAGGTACTTCTTTTCCTTCCTTGTAACTCTCTCTCTCTCTCTCTCTCTCGAGAGAGAGAGCAGTAAGCTCGATCTCCGGCGGGCGAACTTTGTTAGCCTCAGGGATAGCGTAGGAGAGATGGGGTTAGAGGTTGGCGGCGATGTTGAGGGAGTGTGGAGTGCATTCCGGGACGAGTTTATGGTGCTGCAGTCTGCTGCCATACCCTCAAAACCGGTCACCCCTGCTTCAACGCAGCCTAAGTGGTTCAATCGTGACATCGCTTCGGCTATCCGAAATAGGAAAGTAGCGTATAGGAGGGCGAAGGCCAATCGTTCCCACGAGAACACTGAAGCGTATGTCCGCCTGTGTAGGGAAGTGAAGGCGAAGGTTAGGCTAGCGAAACGTAACGAAGAACTACGGGTGGCAAGCCTCTGCAAGGGCAACCCTAAGGAATTCTTCAGTTATGTTAATAGTAGAAAGCCCATTAGAAGCATGATAGGTCCGTTAAAGGACGGAAGCGGCGTTCTGCGGACCTCCGACGCGGACATCGCTAATGTGCTTAATGAGTACTTTGCGGAAGTGTTCACCAGGGAGGATACCGCGTCATCCCCGAGCCAGGCGTGAGGCACGAAGGTGCTGGCCTGGATAGTGTTAGATGTACCGCGACAGTCGTTGCCGATAGAATAGACAAACTGAGCGCGTTTAAGGCTCCTGGGCCAGACCAGTTTCTCCCCAGAGTGTTGCGAGAAGTGCGCGACCAGGTGGCTCCCCACCTGGCTACAGTCTTCAACAAATCGTTGGAGATGGGCCAGGTGCCTGGTGACTGGAGGGAAGCCAACGTGACCCCTATCTTTAAGAAAGGGGATCACGAAAGTCCAGGGAACTATCGTCCCATTAGTCTCACTTCAATTGTAGGTAAATTATTAGAAGGGATAATAGCTGATAGGATCGTTGACCATCTGGATTCCTACAAGCTGCTTGGGGACTCCCAACATGGGTTTAGACGGCATAGGTCGTGTCTCACCAACTTGCTCGAGTTTTTCCACGTCATGTTGAGTGAGTACGATAAGAGTAGGGCTATTGATATACTTTATCTCGACTTTCAGAAAGCCTTTGATAAGGTACCTCACCGCCGGCTAACGGCGAAAGTGCGCGCGCTGGGTATCGGTGGGGAAATAGGTAGGTGGATTGAAAACTGGCTGAGGAATAGGCGGCAGAGGGTGGTAATTAAAGGGGCAGATCGGGTTGGGCCTCGGTCACTAGTGGGGTTCCTCAGGGTTCCGTTTTGGGGCCACTGTTGTTTATCATTTACATAAATGATATCGACGGTGGCATCGTCAGTCGGATCGCCAAATTCGCTGATGACACCAAGCTTGGGGCCAATGTTGGGACGCCCGAAGCGATCGAGGAACTGCGTGCGGACCTAGGTAGGATAGGAGAGTGGTCCGAAAAATGGCAAATGCCGTTTAACTTGGGTAAATGCAAAGTGATGCACATTGGCTACGCCAATCCCAAGTCGGACTACTCGATGTTGGGTAGTAATATCGAGGTGACTGATTTAGAAAAGGACTTGGGTGTGCTAATTAGCAGCGACCTTAAGTTTACGAAACAGTGTGTAGAGGTGGAAAAGAAAGCCCAGAAACTATTGGATTATATCAGGAGGCAATTTCAGTTTCGGACAAGGAGATTGTGCTCTCACTGTACAATTCCCTTGTTCGGCCGCACCTGGAGTATGCTGTGCAGTTCTGGTCGCCCACCCTCAGGAAAGATATTGAGAGGCTGGTGCGAGTGCAGGCGAGGGCCACAAAGTTAATCCCTTCCGTTAGGCATATGGGCTACAATCGACGGTTACGCGCCCTGAACTTGTTTTCGCTTGAAACTCGGAGGCTGCGCGGTCAACTGATCGAGGTTTTCAAGCTCTTACGAGGGTTCAACGATGTCGATTTTAGAAGTATGTTTAGTTTAAATGATAACCCAACTCGCAACAATGGTTGGAAGTTGGATTTGAAACGGTTTAGGACTAGTGTGTGTGTGAATTACTTTACGTATAAGATCTGTGACACATGGAACAGGTTACCTTCGGAAGTTGTGAACAGTTCCTCTGTGGATCAGTTCAAGAAAAGGTTAGACCAAATTTTGCACACTATTTGTGTGTGTACAAAATTTTCCCTGGCACCAACTTCCCTCAGAGGTTGTTTCCAGTCAAAGTGTAAATGTGTTTAAAAATAGGCTAGACAAAGTACTGAACACACTCATAGTTTAAGATTAAAACCTCAGAAAACTCTGCAGGAGTTCGCTTGCACGGTGTCTCTGTGAGCAAGCTAAATATAGAGCTATTTAAATATTCTCCACTTTCCTGTAAAATTTCCTTGGCTACTTTTCCAGGGTCTAGGTATTTTCTTCAACCTTTTTCCGTACCTGCCTCTGGCAGGGAGTGAGCGGAGGGTGGGGAGAGAGCCTTCTACTTTTCTATCCAGTTTTCTACTACTATTAGGATAGTTGAAACAAAAATAAACTTTTAATAACAGGAACCTCTCAGAGTGGACCGAAAGGTCTTTGAGGCTTCCTCTTGTCCTTGTCCTTGTCCTTGTAACTCTTTCAGGTTACCTTCGGAAGTTGTGAACAGTTCCTGTGTGGATCAGTTCAAGAAAAGGTTAGACCAAATCTTGCACACTATTTGAGTGTGTACAAAATTTTCCCTGGCACCCGTTGCCATTGGTACCACCTCGGTATGGGCCGCAAGGCCTTTTGAGGTACTTCTTTTCCTTGTAACTCTCTCTCTCTCTCTCTCTCTCTCTCTCTCTCTCTCTCTCTCTCTCTCTCTCTCTCCTCTCTCCTTCGCAGTGAATATAGGTTTAATTCGCGTAACCTTTCCCAGTAGTTTAGTTCTTTGCACCCATTGATCTTGGCTGTGAAGCTTCTCTGAATCCCTTCTAGTTGTCTAATGTCTTATATATATTACTAATGATAATTTATGAAAATTGCTTATAAACAAGCTTTTCAAATATCCTTCCTAATGTAGGTAAAATATATATAGCTAGGTAATTAGAAGGTAGCGAGTGATTTGTCTCCTGATTTGAATATAGACAAATTCTTGCCTGTAATATGCAGGTAAAGACCTTGACTGAGGGATGAATTGAACAATATTGATAAAGTGGGAGATAGAGAATCCGAGCCGTTCTTAAATATTGCATTAGGAAGTAGAATGTTGTAATCAAGGCATTAAGGTACCATAGGATGAAGAATTGGCCTCTATATAAATGGCTCCTTACAACGTATGACGTGGCAATGTACGCCATGGGGCCTAGATTTCGCTCATAGTTCATTGGCGATGCCCTCGAAAGGAAAAAAAAAAGCGAGCCGAAGCCCCAACGACTGCAGGACTGATTGAGATCACATTGCCCGAAGATTTTGTTTCGGGAGTAGGTATAGCGAAAGAAATTGTTAAAATTACTACGGAAACTTAAAAAATTACTACATCGGACCAATTACTAAAACACTTTGTTTTTAAAGAAATAAAAAAATTGTGTGTTGAGTCATTGTCATCCAATGTAGCTCAAGAAAGAAAAACCATAAATATTGGTGTGTATTCAACCGACGTACGTTTGAAGAACTTTGTGTTCAACCTCTTTCGTATTGGTAAAGCAGACACGACGTCGGGTGGGGTTGGGGGTGACCAACAGCTTTACGTGGATTCGGAACCACGGGTTGCGACATTTGAACACAGGACGATCATCCATTGACTAATAAAGAGACCCACCGTCGCTTCACCTCGATGATGATGCTGCGTGGCAGTACGTAGCCACACTTGAAAAAAAATAAGCCACTGTAATGAACCAAAGTTTCTATTTTGGGAAACGGAAGTTATTTCTTTTTTTTTTACTCCATTCAGTGTCTACGCAGTAGTTGCAAAGTAGCTGAGACGTACAAAGAAAGCCTACTAAGTAGCTGTAAAGGTCAGTTACGTATGTCATATTTTAGCGATAGACACAGTCTTCATTTTGCTTTGACTGATTGCTTACTTTGAATTTTTATGCAATCACTAGGAAGAGTTGAATGTACAGGGTGGTCCAAAAGTCCCTATCTATTTTATTGAAATGATATTTCTATTTTATTTTCTACAGGTCATAGATGATGATGGATGTACAAGAACGTGTGATGGTAGTAACACTACGTATCCAAAGGAAGAAGTGTGAAGAAATTCGAGAAAAATTCGAAAGATGATTTCACAAACCAGGACTTACAAACAAAGCATTTCTCCAGCTGGTCAATAAATTTAAAAGAACACGATCCGTTCATGATGAGACAAGATCTGGACGTCTAGGTACTTCTCAAGAAAATTTCGAATTGGTAAGAAATGCCTTTTAAACAAATCCTAGAATGTCAACTCGCACAGCATTACGTAGACTGAGCATACCAAAAAACTAGTTAAGGATTTTAAAATTAACATTAGAAAAGTTACCGTATTCAAGTGCTACATGAGTTACACGAAGAGGATTATCCAAGACGAGCCACCATGTGCACAGAATTGATTGAAAAAATTCATACCGAAACTTATTAAACCACATTCTCTTCAGCGATGAGGCGACATTCCACACATGCAGAAAGGTTAATCGACATAATTGTCGTATCTGGATTAGTGAAAAACCAGCCGAGTTCTACGAATGAGAGAGAGAGAGAGAGTTACAAGGAGTTACAAGGAAAAGAAGTACCTCAAAAGGCCTTGCGGCCCATACCGAGGAGGTACCAATGGCAACGGGTGCCAGGGAAAATTTTCTACACGCTCAAATAGTGTGCAAGATGTGGTCTAACCTTTTCTTGAAATGATCCACAGAGGAACTGTTCACAACATCTGAAGGTAAACTGTTCCACGTGTCACAGATCTTATACGTAAAGTAATTCCCACACACACTAGTCCTAAACCGTTTCTAATCCAACTTCCAACCATTGTTGCGAGTTAGGTTATCATTTAAACTAAACATGCTTCTAAAATCGACATCGTTGAACCCGCGTAAGAGCTTGAAAACCTCGATGAGTTGACCGCGCAGCCTCCGAGTTTACAGCGAAAACAAGTTCAGGCACGTAACCGTCGATTGTAGCCCATATGCCTAACGGAAGGGATTAACTTTGTGGCCCTCGCCTGCACTCGCCCCAGCCTCTCAATATCTTTCCTGAGGGTGGGCGACCAGATATCGTTCGGGCGTACCTTGATGAGCTCTTACCAAATCGCTGGATTAGACGTGATGGAAACAGGCCCTGGGCAGCACGATCTCCGGATTTATAAAGTCAGGTTTACAAAACAAGAGTTACAAACCTGCAGGATCTGCGAACCCGCATTGTCGCGGAAGTTGCTAAAATAACCCCAGAGATGCTTGAGGATGTGTTTCGGTGTTTCGCAATGCAGTGAACAGATTTGAAATTTGCAGACACACTGATGGTGCCCACGTCGAATACTAGACCTAAGCTTCATAAATAAGTATACATCTAATTATGTTATTACATTTTTATCCTAAAATACTATTTCAGCAAAATAGAGAGGGACTTTTGGACCACCCTGTATAAAAAAAAAATCTGCATGGAAATTATGCTCATTACACAACGTTCCAAATTAATTATAATATTTTGGATGCTGATAGTACAAATTGTGTACATTTTAATAGCCTAACCAGTTGTTTTACGTAATATTTTTGACATCTGTGCACATGAGTGAAATTATTTTTAATTTTATTTCAAACTGTCATTATAAGTTTGGCCTATTGCGTTTAGAGTAAATAGAGCTTGATGAAGTTTTTAATACATTTTATTTTTCACCTTGCCTACCATCGTAGCTAATATCTCCAAATATTCTGTAACGATCGTGTATTGTAAAGCCTACTTATGAGACCTTTTTTTAAGTTTTAAACAGCTTTAGAACAAAGCTACTCAGAAATATCGTTTCCATTAATTAGAGTCAATTTAGTTAAGAATTAGTTTGAAATAGGCTACTGCGAGAGAAAGAATATATGGAATGGTATCATTTCATGTACAGGGTGTACATAAAGTCAGGATCTATTTTTGTGAAGCACTTGGAAATTATATGGAATTTAATCATAAAATGATAGTGGTAACATTTATTAAATAATTAAGAGTAGGATTCGACGTGACGCCCATCAGTATCCCTGCACAGCTCAAATCGTTCCGCAGCATTTCTAAACACATTCTGGAGCATTTGCGGGGTTATGTTATCTGCAGCAGTTCGTATACGTGTACGTAAGTTTTCAAGACTCGTAATCTTCGTCTGATAGACGTGCGATTTGATAAAGCCTCATGCAAAGAAATCTAAAGGGGTTAAATCTGGTGATCTCGCTGGCCAAGGTCTGTTGCTTCCGCGTCCGATCCAGCGATTTGGAGAACGTCCATTTAGATAATCCTGAATAATTTTGGCATAGTGACAAGGAGCACCATCATGTTGATAGACGACGGTACTAACAATCCTATCCCCGTCGTCTATCAACATGATGGTGCTCCTTGTCACTATGCCAAAATTGTTCAGGATTATCTAAATGGACGTTTTCCAAATCGCTGGATCGGACGCGGAAGGCAACAGACCTTGGCCAGCGAGATCACCAGATTTAACCCCTTTAGATTTCTTTGCATGGGGCTTTATCAAATCGCACGTCTATCAGACGAAGATTACGAGTCTTGAAAACTTACGTACACGTATACGAACTGCTGCAGATAACATAACCCCGCAAATGCTCCAGAATGTGTTTAGAAATGCTGCGGAACGATTTGAGCTGTGCAGGGATACTGATGGGAGTCACGTCGAATCCTACTCTTAATTATTTAATAAATGTTACCACTTTATCATTTTGTGATTGAATTCCATATAATTTCCAAGTGCTTCACAAAAATAGATCCTGACTTTATGTACACCCTGTATAAGCCTAGGCTGACATACATTCTCTGTATAAGCCTAGGCTGACATACATTCTCTGTATAAGCTTGGAGTGGATGTAGCCGTAGACTTACGTCTTTATAATACATCTCTCTACACCAAATTAAATTAGTTTTCCAAATTATGAGGAGATAGTTTAACTCGTTACAGTTGACGTGTTATAGGGCTATTAATCTAAAAGATGAGATGCAGTAGTATGTAATACTCGTTACAGGCTTATGACTTTTGATTGGATGCGTATTATCGTTAGCAATTTAGCCCCATTTTTTTTTAAAGTGAAATGGGAACTGTTTCATTACATTTTCATGGGTAGACTATTTTAGTTTTTGATAAGTATATTTTAAAGTAGGACTCGTAATCGCTTGACTGTTGTTTGATCCTAATTGGAATAAATTTATACGTAGGCAAAATAATATGAACACCCGCCGATTTCACCGGTTATCTTTACGGACTGCTCAGACACAAAGTAAACGGTCAAATGACTGGCAAACCTATTTAAATGCGTAACAGAGAGTGTATACGTCATGTTATAACCCTCACGTTGTTTTTACAGATCTTAGTGAATTATGAATTAGCAGTTATGAAAGACCTGTCAGACTTCCAAAGAGGGCAAATTGTCGGAGCGCGGATGGCTGGTGCATCGGTGACGAAAACCGCTCAGATGTTCAATGTATCCAGAGGAAATGTCTCTATGGTCATGTCTGCATACCAAAACCATGGAAAGACAAGCACCGACAAATGCAATAGTGGACGCAAGAAGAAGCTGTGTGATCGAGACCGCCGGGTGCTAAAGCGCATTGTGACAAAGAACCGTAAGACCACAGCTCCAAAAGTGACTGCAGAGTTTAACCAGCATCTTGCAAGCCCGGTATCGACCAGAACTGTACGTCGCGAGCTCCATGGAGCTGGATACCAATGGAGGGCTGCAATTGCCAAACCCTTCCTTTCGCACATCAACATTGAGCGGCGCAGAAAATGGTGTAATGACCATAAGAATTGGTCAATGGACCGGTGGAAGAATGTAGTCTACTCCGACGAATCCTCCTTTACGCTATTTCCATGTTCCGGTCGAGTTTACGTCTGGAGACAGCCTAAAGATGCTTATGACCCCGACTGCCTGACCCCAACCGTTAAGCATGGAGGCGGATCTGTGATGGTTTGGGCAGCAATATCGTGGAATACTCTTGGCCCAGCTGTAGTACTGCATTAGGGTGTGTCGAATTTTTCAACTTTCAAATTCCAAATATGAGGGGTGCTAAAAAGTTGCAGCATGACTTAGGAATTCTAAAGATATTTTTGTTAATTTAATATAATTTAGTTTTGCTTGGTAAGAAGCTACATAAAAATAGTGACTTTTTTTGACTTTTTTGTGGAATTATATAATAATTATTATATTAATAATTATATATGCTGTATATATAATGCACTGCTGTTTTTGCTTATTTCACAGGTTGAAACATATTCATCAGTGTGCTGAAGATTACTTGTCCGTCAGTGCTACCATCCTAACCAGTGGGAATTGACCTACAATGGCTTCTAAAAGGAGGACAAGACTGGGGACATTCACACATATGAGCAACCTAATTGAAACTGGTAGAGAGTTGTTGCCCTCTGAACTCCCAACTCTGCGAGACGTTCTGAAATATGGGCTACTGCTAAGAGAACAAAGTGGTGAGGATGTGAGAAACTACCCAGCAGCCAGTCTTGCAAAGGACATTTACCCTAAAGTGCTTGAAAAGTGGGAACGAGCAAACAGTTCTTTTGTAGCACCCGTTGTAAATTCACGAGTCACAATCTTAAACAAGATCCAAGAGAGCTGGGAGCAGGCCAAAAACATATCTCTTGGGAGAGGAAAGCTACATGTCAAAGAGGCTTTCATTGCAAAACTTGACAAGCTTTTTGACATCCTCAGTTGCAAGTGTAAAATTGTTCTCTGCTCTGAATTTGGCTGCCTTGCAGATGCTGGTTGCAAAAACGAAACTCACATTAACTGTACATGCCCTAGGGAGATGAAGATCCCTGTGAAGGAACTTGCTTTCATTAAAGGTCAGAGAGACAAGTCTGGTTCTATTGGACCACATCAGATTGGCTTGCCAGATCAACCTGAGCACAACAGACAAGTCAAAAAGCAGAAGCGGCAAGAAGACGAAAGAAGAAGGCTTGCTGAATATAAGCAGACAAGTAAGCAGGATGTTTCAATGCCATCAAATGAAATAATTTTCTCTGATGATGAAAATGAAGAACAAATAGCTGATGCTCAAGATGGAAAGGATGGAAGTTATGAAGTGACATTAGAAATACCAAGCACGTCTTCAACTTCCAATAAAAAGCCAGAGTACAACACATTAGAAATACCTAATGTTGCTATGCATAGCATCAGATATGGTGGCCTGCGTGCCACAGCTGCCATCACCACTGCTGCCTTTATGGATGCTGGCTTGATCACTGAAGAAGACAAGAGACTTGTAGTTGATCACAATAAAGTCAAGAGGGCCCAAGAAAAAGTTATGAGATCTCTGGATCAGGAATTTGATGATCTTTGTAAGAAGGGTGAAATTGACTGCATCATCTTTGACGGCCGTCAAGATACAACTAAAGTTATGCTGAAAGCAGACAATTCAGATCGTCAGTTCCCCAGCATCATCAAAGAAGAGCATTATTCTGTGTGCAGTGAGCCAGGTGGAAGATATCTCTACCACTTCACTCCTGAGAAAGGCTCAACGAGAAAAAAACCTGCTGAAGTTATTGCTGATAATCTTGTAGATTTCATGAAGAAGAAGGGCATTGATAAAAGCCTGCAGGCCATTGGAGGTGATTCTACAAATGTTAACACTGGCTGGGAGGGTGGTTCCATGCATTGGGTAGAGGTCAAGCTTTGCCGTAAGCTGATCTGGTTGGTTTGTGCCCTCCACACTAACGAGTTACCCTTGCGACACTTGATCACAGCACTGGATAGGAAGACCTTGTCTAACAACAAGTGGACAGGTAACATTGGCAAGATGCTAGACACTGCAACCGAACTTGAAATTGATCCTTCATTCACCAAACTCTCAATTGGAGAGACTCTTACTTCACTGAGTGACAATGTCGTAAAGGATCTCTCTACTGATCAAGCGTACGGGTATAGGATCACACAGGCCATAAGGACAGGAGAACTTCCCACAGATCTGGCCCTTCTTGAAATTGGTCCAGTGAGCCATTCAAGGTGGTTGACAACAGCAAACAGGCTTTGTCGCATATGGGTTTCAAAACATGGCCTTAAAGGCAAAACCCTCAACAACTTAAGACTGATAGTGGAATACATTGTTGGTGTGTACTACCCCTGTTGGTTCAACATCAAAGTAAAACACACTTGGGTGGAAGGCCCACGCCACATCTTGTTTCAGCTGCGGCTAGTTAGGCTGCAAAAGAAGGCTGTAGTGGATGCTGTTTTGCCAACCATCAAGCGTTCAGCATGGTATGCATTCAGCGAAATGATAATCCAGACACTCTTGTGCTCAGATGACAGTGAGGAGAGGAGAGCTGGTGTCCAAAAAATTGTTGACATGAGGGGTGGAGATGATGACACACTTGGAGATCTTTCTGTACGTCCCAGGAAGACACCTTCCATCAACCCCAGTGCTTCTTCCGTGTTGGAGCTGACAGACTGGTCTGACGGGGTATTTGAACCTCCTTTGACATGTAAACTGACTACAGCGGAAGTAAAGAAGTTCTTTGACAAGCCTATGCAAGTTCCACAGTGGCCCTGTCATGCTCAGTCAATAGAGAGGTGTGTGAAACAAGTCACAGAGGCAGCAGGCAGGGTGTATACACATGAGAAACGTGAGGGCTATATCAGAGGCCAAGAAGCAAGTCGGCGGCTGATGTCCAAGAACGAATCAAAGCAAGACTTGATGAAACTTGTTGTTTAAATTTTTTTTTTACTGATGTCATTACTTTCTAATGTTGTTTTATGATTACAAGGATATGTTTTATGATTACTAGGATATGTTTTATGCAGAGAAACTAAAATTTTTATAGCATTACCTGACATTTTGAGAAGCTAAAATTAATAAATGTTGTTTTCCGAGAGCAATTTGTGTGCTTTTTAATCAAACGTAGATTTACCAAGCTAAGTGTTGAGCAATCACAAAAATAATAGCAGATTTGAATTCTTCACATCCAAAAACATATTTTTAAAACCCCTCAGTGAAGGAATTGGCAAAAATTAATTTTCACCTCTTAAATTGACACACCCAAGTACTGCATGGTAGGGTTAACGCCCAGGTCTATCTGTCAATATTGGCTGACCAGGCATCCCATGGTCCAAACGCTGTTTCCCAATGGCGGCGCCGTCTTCCAGGATGATAATGCACCAATCCACACCGCTGGGGTCGTTAAAAACTGTTTTGAAGAGCATGTTAGTGACGTAGAACGCTTGGATTGGCCTCCACAATCCCCGGATCTTAACATTATCGAGCATCTGTGGTGTCAGTTGGAGCAGCAGGTCAGAAGCCGATTCCCACCGCCGGCGTCTTTGGCGGAACTGGAGCAGGGTTTGCTCGAAGAATGGCTCAGGATTCCTCTAGCCACTGTCCAAAAGCTGTATGAATCAATTCCCCGACGCATTGCAGCTGTTATTGCCGCTAAAGGAGGACCAACTCCATATTAAGAATAAAAAACCGCCATTTATCAAGGTGTTCATATTATTTTGTCCAACCCCTATATATATATATATATATATATATATATATATATATATATATATATATATATGAACAGGAACACCAAAGAAAAAATAAACCACCTTCAAACTTTAATTCATACCGGTGTTTCGGAATGTACCCATTCCATCTCACGGCGAAAACGATAAAAGATTAATTTTAAGTCCAAAATAAGTTGGATTAAGGAGCAATCTAAAAAAAAAATTAAAAGCATAAAAAAAAGGTGAATAAATATAATAATATTTTTTTATCGTAAGCATCTTTTACGGCTGCACAATTTACGACAAATTATGTAAAGCGGTTTAATTACACATCGGGATACGTTATAATGACCATATAGGTTAGATTTGATTGAAAGTAAAAACTTCCTTTGTTAAATGTAATAAGGAAACTCTCAAGGCTTAATATGTGAAGGCCCCTCCCCCAACATTTTTTAATAAGCATTTGACATCAATAACCAGTATGGGAATAGATCATAGATTTGAATTACACACACACACACACACACACTAGTGGAGCGACCCGGCGTTGCCGGGGTGGATGTTGAACGATATATATATATATATATATATATGCCCGGTAGGTTAATTGTACGCCCTTGACGATTGGTAAGGTTAGTCGTGATATTTTCGTTAAAGCTAACGAAACTATCACGACTTAACCTAACCAATCGTCAAGGGCGTACAGATGACCTAACCTGGCATTCAATAAGCCTAACACGGTATTCAATAATTTTACCATAGGTTTCGATATATATATTAGTGATGTAGCGGATGTCATTTTTTTCACACCCGCGGATGCGGATGAGGATGTTTGATTTCAACATCCGGCGGATGCGGATGTCTACATTTCGTTATTTTTTAGGATATATTCGAGATTTGCTGTGTTTAATGTATATAATAAGTTATTATATAGAGAGAGCTGTAGCTATAATGTAGTATAATTGATTAATTGTGCAATAATTGCTGTACTTTTCTCTGAACATATAAAATAATATCAAGCATCTAACTATAGAAATCAATCAGTGAATTCGTCTGCAAATAAATTCGTTATATTTTGTTGTTTCAGCCACATTAGAAACCATAATTGTGTTACCAGGATGCGGGACGTGAACCCAACTCAAATGCACCCCACCGACCTCTTTCCCCAACCTCCACCCTTATAGAAGAGATCTTAATTAGCTTGATAACTATTTATATTAAGTTTAAAGTTTTATTAGGCATATTTATCAATGAGTAATTAAAATAAAGTAAACTAAGATGTTCATCGTTTAATGTTCAAACTTAATTATAGGAAGGTTATGCTTAAGGAACATTAATTTTTCTGCCTTTTCTGCTGCCAGTCTGTTTCTCTTTTCATCATATATTAATCCAGCACTGCTAAATAATCTCTCGCTTGGTACGTTTGTTGGAGGACAGGCTAAATGTTTCCTTGCAAGTTTACTCAAGTATGGATAGATATTCTGCGTATTTTTCCACCAACTAATAGGATTGTCGCATGCAGCCAGGCGTTTTTCTTGGTGATAGCTCTCGATCATTTTTACTACATCTTTTGACATCGCGTAGGTCTCGTCATTGCTGCTTGACTCAAGAAACTGAGAGACAGATTCTGTGATAGATTTGCTTGTTGAAGGTGTTGGTTCTGTCACTGAAACTTTTATTCTTTTGGTGGGTGGCGAAGCGACAGATTCAAGAGATTGAAGCTCTGCAACTGCTTTGCCAAGTGATGATTTAACTCGTTCTAATGTACTAGGTGAAAATAACTTAATAACAGCTTTGTAACGTGGATCTAAGTAGGTTGCAAGAGAGTAACTTCATACAAGAACAGCCTCTCGTCTTGTCGCTTGCATCACTTTTGCGCACAATGAACTAGTTCTATTAATATAGTAGAATTTGATAATTTCCGCTTATTAATGACGTTTTATCTCAACGGTCCACATCCGCAGTCCAAAGTGCGGATGCGGATGCGAGAAAATGTGCGGATGTGACCTACATCACTAATATATATATTATATATATATATTATATATATATATATATATATATATATATATATATATTAGTGATGTAGGTCACATCCGCACATTTTCTCGCATCCGCATCCGCACTTTGGACTGCGGATGTGGACCGTTGAGATAAAACGTCATTAATAAGCGGAAATTATCAAATTCTACTATATTAATAGAACTAGTTCATTGTGCGCAAAAGTGATGCAAGCGACAAGACGAGAGGCTGTTCTTGTATGAAGTTACTCTCTTGCAACCTACTTAGATCCACGTTACAAAGCTGTTATTAAGTTATTTTCACCTAGTACATTAGAACGAGTTAAATCATCACTTGGCAAAGCAGTTGCAGAGCTTCAATCTCTTGAATCTGTCGCTTCGCCACCCACCAAAAGAATAAAAGTTTCAGTGACAGAACCAACACCTTCAACAAGCAAATCTATCACAGAATCTGTCTCTCAGTTTCTTGAGTCAAGCAGCAATGACGAGACCTACGCGATGTCAAAAGATGTAGTAAAAATGATCGAGAGCTATCACCAAGAAAACGCCTGGCTGCATGCGACAATCCTATTAGTTGGTGGAAAAATACGCAGAATATCTATCCATACTTGAGTAAACTTGCAAGGAAACATTTAGCCTGTCCTCCAACAAACGTACCAAGCGAGAGATTATTTAGCAGTGCTGGATTAATATATGATGAAAAGAGAAACAGACTGGCAGCAGAAAAGGCAGAAAAATTAATGTTCCTTAAGCATAACCTTCCTATAATTAAGTTTGAACATTAAACGATGAACATCTTAGTTTACTTTATTTTAATTACTCATTGATAAATATGCCTAATAAAACTTTAAACTTAATATAAATAGTTATCAAGCTAATTAAAGATCTCTTTCTATAAGGGTGGAGGTTGGGGAAAGAGGTCGGTGGGGTGCATTTGAGTTGGGTTCACGTCCCGCATCCTGGTAACACAATTATGGTTTCTAATTGTGGCTGAAACAACAAAATATAACGAATTTATTTGCAGACGAATTCACTGATTGATTTCTATAGTTAGATGCTTGATATTATTTTATATGTTCAGAGAAAAGTACAGCAATTATTGCACAATTAATCAATTATACTACATTATAGCTACAGCTCTCTCTATATAATAACTTATTATATACATTAAACACAGCAAATCTCGAATATATCCTAAAAATAACGAAAATGTAGACATCCGCATCCGCGGATGTTGAAATCAAACATCCTCATCCGCATCCGCGGGTGTGAAAAAAATGACATCCGCTACATCACTAATATATATATCGAAACCTATGGTAAAATTATTGAATACCGTGTTAGGCTTATTGAATGCCAGGTTAGGTCATCTGTACGCCCTTGACGATTGGTTAGGTTAAGTCGTGATAGTTTCGTTAGCTTTAACGAAAATATCACGACTTAACCTTACCAATCGTCAAGGGCGTACAATTAACCTACCCGGGCATACTATATATAGTATATATATATATATATATATATCGTTCAACATCCACCCCGGCAACGCCGGGTCGCTCCACTAGTGTGTGTGTGTGTGTGTGTAATTCAAATCTATGATCTATTCCCATACTGGTTATTGATGTGTCAAATGCTTATTAAAAAATGTTGGGGGAGGGGGCCTTCACATATTAAGCCTTGAGAGTTTCCTTATTACATTTAACAAAGGAAGTTTTACTTTCAATCAAATCTAACCTATATGGTCATTATAACGTATCCCGATGTGTAATTAAACCGCTTTACATAATTTGTCGTAAATTGTGCAGCCGTAAAAGATGCTTACGATAAAAAAATATTATTATATTTATTCACCTTTTTTTATGCTTTTAATTTTTTTTTAGATTGCTCCTTAATCCAACTTATTTTGGACTTAAAATTAATCTTTTATCGTTTTCGCCGTGAGATGGAATGGGTACATTCCGAAACACCGGTATGAATTAAAGTTTGAAGGTGGTTTATTTTTTCTTTGGTGTTCCTGTTCATATATATATTATATATATATATATATATATAGATATATATATATATATATATAGGGGTTGGACAAAATAATATGAACACCTTGATAAATGGCGGTTTTTATTCTTAATATGGAGTTGGTCCTCCTTTAGCGGCAATAACAGCTGCAATGCGTCGGGGAATTGATTCATACAGCTTTTGGACAGTGGCTAGAGGAATCCTGAGCCATTCTTCGAGCAAACCCTGCTCCAGTTCCGCCAAAGACGCCGGCGGTGGGAATCGGCTTCTGACCTGCTGCTCCAACTGACACCACAGATGCTCGATAATGTTAAGATCCGGGGATTGTGGAGGCCAATCCAAGCGTTCTACGTCACTAACATGCTCTTCAAACAGTTTTTAACGACCCCAGCGGTGTGGATTGGTGCATTATCATCCTGGAAGACGGCGCCGCCATTGGGAAACAGCGTTTGGACCATGGGATGGACCTGGTCAGCCAATATTGACAGATAGACCTGGGCGTTAACCCTACCATGCAGTACTTGGGTGTGTCAATTTAAGAGGTGAAAATTAATTTTTGCCAATTCCTTCACTGAGGGTTTTAAAAATATGTTTTTGGATGTGAAGAATTCAAATCTGCTATTATTTTTGTGATTGCTCAACACTTAGCTTGGTAAATCTACGTTTGATTAAAAGCACACAAATTGCTCTCGGAAAACAACATTTATTAATTTTAGCTTCTCAAAATGTCAGGTAATGCTATAAAAATTTTAGTTTCTCTGCATAAAACATATCCTAGTAATCATAAAACATATCCTTGTAATCATAAAACAACATTAGAAAGTAATGACATCAGTAAAAAAAAATTTAAACAACAAGTTTCATCAAGTCTTGCTTTGATTCGTTCTTGGACATCAGCCGCCGACTTGCTTCTTGGCCTCTGATATAGCCCTCACGTTTCTCATGTGTATACACCCTGCCTGCTGCCTCTGTGACTTGTTTCACACACCTCTCTATTGACTGAGCATGACAGGGCCACTGTGGAACTTGCATAGGCTTGTCAAAGAACTTCTTTACTTCCGCTGTAGTCAGTTTACATGTCAAAGGAGGTTCAAATACCCCGTCAGACCAGTCTGTCAGCTCCAACACGGAAGAAGCACTGGGGTTGATGGAAGGTGTCTTCCTGGGACGTACAGAAAGATCTCCAAGTGTGTCATCATCTCCACCCCTCATGTCAACAATTTTTTGGACACCAGCTCTCCTCTCCTCACTGTCATCTGAGCACAAGAGTGTCTGGATTATCATTTCGCTGAATGCATACCATGCTGAACGCTTGATGGTTGGCAAAACAGCATCCACTACAGCCTTCTTTTGCAGCCTAACTAGCCGCAGCTGAAACAAGATGTGGCGTGGGCCTTCCACCCAAGTGTGTTTTACTTTGATGTTGAACCAACAGGGGTAGTACACACCAACAATGTATTCCACTATCAGTCTTAAGTTGTTGAGGGTTTTGCCTTTAAGGCCATGTTTTGAAACCCATATGCGACAAAGCCTGTTTGCTGTTGTCAACCACCTTGAATGGCTCACTGGACCAATTTCAAGAAGGGCCAGATCTGTGGGAAGTTCTCCTGTCCTTATGGCCTGTGTGATCCTATACCCGTACGCTTGATCAGTAGAGAGATCCTTTACGACATTGTCACTCAGTGAAGTAAGAGTCTCTCCAATTGAGAGTTTGGTGAATGAAGGATCAATTTCAAGTTCGGTTGCAGTGTCTAGCATCTTGCCAATGTTACCTGTCCACTTGTTGTTAGACAAGGTCTTCCTATCCAGTGCTGTGATCAAGTGTCGCAAGGGTAACTCGTTAGTGTGGAGGGCACAAACCAACCAGATCAGCTTACGGCAAAGCTTGACCTCTACCCAATGCATGGAACCACCCTCCCAGCCAGTGTTAACATTTGTAGAATCACCTCCAATGGCCTGCAGGCTTTTATCAATGCCCTTCTTCTTCATGAAATCTACAAGATTATCAGCAATAACTTCAGCAGGTTTTTTTCTCGTTGAGCCTTTCTCAGGAGTGAAGTGGTAGAGATATCTTCCACCTGGCTCACTGCACACAGAATAATGCTCTTCTTTGATGATGCTGGGGAACTGACGATCTGAATTGTCTGCTTTCAGCATAACTTTAGTTGTATCTTGACGGCCGTCAAAGATGATGCAGTCAATTTCACCCTTCTTACAAAGATCATCAAATTCCTGATCCAGAGATCTCATAACTTTTTCTTGGGCCCTCTTGACTTTATTGTGATCAACTACAAGTCTCTTGTCTTCTTCAGTGATCAAGCCAGCATCCATAAAGGCAGCAGTGGTGATGGCAGCTGTGGCACGCAGGCCACCATATCTGATGCTATGCATAGCAACATTAGGTATTTCTAATGTGTTGTACTCTGGCTTTTTATTGGAAGTTGAAGACGTGCTTGGTATTTCTAATGTCACTTCATAACTTCCATCCTTTCCATCTTGAGCATCAGCTATTTGTTCTTCATTTTCATCATCAGAGAAAATTATTTCATTTGATGGCATTGAAACATCCTGCTTACTTGTCTGCTTATATTCAGCAAGCCTTCTTCTTTCGTCTTCTTGCCGCTTCTGCTTTTTGACTTGTCTGTTGTGCTCAGGTTGATCTGGCAAGCCAATCTGATGTGGTCCAATAGAACCAGACTTGTCTCTCTGACCTTTAATGAAAGCAAGTTCCTTCACAGGGATCTTCATCTCCCTAGGGCATGTACAGTTAATGTGAGTTTCGTTTTTGCAACCAGCATCTGCAAGGCAGCCAAATTCAGAGCAGAGAACAATTTTACACTTGCAACTGAGGATGTCAAAAAGCTTGTCAAGTTTTGCAATGAAAGCCTCTTTGACATGTAGCTTTCCTCTCCCAAGAGATATGTTTTGGCCTGCTCCCAGCTCTCTTGGATCTTGTTTAAGATTGTGACTCGTGAATTTACAACGGGTGCTACAAAAGAACTGTTTGCTCGTTCCCACTTTTCAAGCACTTTAGGGTAAATGTCCTTTGCAAGACTGGCTGCTGGGTAGTTTCTCACATCCTCACCACTTTGTTCTCTTAGCAGTAGCCCATATTTCAGAACGTCTCGCAGAGTTGGGAGTTCAGAGGGCAACAACTCTCTACCAGTTTCAATTAGGTTGCTCATATGTGTGAATGTCCCCAGTCTTGTCCTCCTTTTAGAAGCCATTGTAGGTCAATTCCCACTGGTTAGGATGGTAGCACTGACGGACAAGTAATCTTCAGCACACTGATGAATATGTTTCAACCTGTGAAATAAGCAAAAACAGCAGTGCATTATATATACAGCATATATAATTATTAATATAATAATTATTATATAATTCCACAAAAAAGTCAAAAAAAGTCACTATTTTTATGTAGCTTCTTACCAAGCAAAACTAAATTATATTAAATTAACAAAAATATCTTTAGAATTCCTAAGTCATGCTGCAACTTTTTAGCACCCCTCATATTTGGAATTTGAAAGTTGAAAAATTCGACACACCCTAATGCAGTACTACAGCTGGGCCAAGAGTATTCCACGATATTGCTGCCCAAACCATCACAGATCCGCCTCCATGCTTAACGGTTGGGGTCAGGCAGTCGGGGTCATAAGCATCTTTAGGCTGTCTCCAGACGTAAACTCGACCGGAACATGGAAATAGCGTAAAGGAGGATTCGTCGGAGTAGACTACATTCTTCCACCGGTCCATTGACCAATTCTTATGGTCATTACACCATTTTCTGCGCCGCTCAATGTTGATGTGCGAAAGGAAGGGTTTGGCAATTGCAGCCCTCCATTGGTATCCAGCTCCATGGAGCTCGCGACGTACAGTTCTGGTCGATACCGGGCTTGCAAGATGCTGGTTAAACTCTGCAGTCACTTTTGGAGCTGTGGTCTTACGGTTCTTTGTCACAATGCGCTTTAGCACCCGGCGGTCTCGATCACACAGCTTCTTCTTGCGTCCACTATTGCATTTGTCGGTGCTTGTCTTTCCATGGTTTTGGTATGCAGACATGACCATAGAGACATTTCC
Source organism: Bathynomus jamesi (assembly GCA_023014485.1). Lineage (NCBI taxonomy): Eukaryota > Metazoa > Arthropoda > Malacostraca > Isopoda > Cirolanidae > Bathynomus > Bathynomus jamesi. Next base: position 34,731 of record JAJOZX010002394.1, read on the forward strand.
TCTGGATACATTGAACATCTGAGCGGTTTTCGTCACCGATGCACCAGCCATCCGCGCTCCGACAATTTGCCCTCTTTGGAAGTCTGACAGGTCTTTCATAACTGCTAATTCATAATTCACTAAGATCTGTAAAAACAACGTGAGGGTTATAACATGACGTATACACTCTCTGTTACGCATTTAAATAGGTTTGCCAGTCATTTGACCGTTTACTTTGTGTCTGAGCAGTCCGTAAAGATAACCGGTGAAATCGGCGGGTGTTCATATTATTTTGCCTACGTATAAATTTATTCCAATTAGGATCAAACAACAGTCAAGCGATTACGAGTCCTACTTTAAAATATACTTATCAAAAACTAAAATAGTCTACCCATGAAAATGTAATGAAACAGTTCCCATTTCACTTTAAAAAAAAATGGGGCTAAATTGCTAACGATAATACGCATCCAATCAAAAGTCATAAGCCTGTAACGAGTATTACATACTACTGCATCTCATCTTTTAGATTAATAGCCCTATAACACGTCAACTGTAACGAGTTAAACTATCTCCTCATAATTTGGAAAACTAATTTAATTTGGTGTAAAGAGATGTATTATAAAGACGTAAGTCTACGGCTACATCCACTCCAAGCTTATACAGAGAATGTATGTCAGCCTAGGCTTATACAGGGTGTACATAAAGTCAGGATCTATTTTTGTGAAGCACTTGGAAATTATATGGAATTCAATCACAAAATGATAAAGTGGTAACATTTATTAAATAATTAAGAGTAGGATTCGACGTGACTCCCATCAGTATCCCTGCACAGCTCAAATCGTTCCGCAGCATTTCTAAACACATTCTGGAGCATTTGCGGGGTTATGTTATCTGCAGCAGTTCGTATACGTGTACGTAAGTTTTCAAGACTCGTAATCTTCGTCTGATAGACGTGCGATTTGATAAAGCCCCATGCAAAGAAATCTAAAGGGGTTAAATCTGGTGATCTCGCTGGCCAAGGTCTGTTGCCTCCGCGTCCGATCCAGCGATTTGGAAAACGTCCATTTAGATAATCCTGAACAATTTTGGCATAGTGACAAGGAGCACCATCATGTTGATAGACGACGGGGATAGGATTGTTAGTACCGTCGTCTATCAACATGATGGTGCTCCTTGTCACTATGCCAAAATTATTCAGGATTATCTAAATGGACGTTCTCCAAATCGCTGGATCGGACGCGGAAGCAACAGACCTTGGCCAGCGAGATCACCAGATTTAACCCCTTTAGATTTCTTTGCATGAGGCTTTATCAAATCGCACGTCTATCAGACGAAGATTACGAGTCTTGAAAACTTACGTACACGTATACGAACTGCTGCAGATAACATAACCCCGCAAATGCTCCAGAATGTGTTTAGAAATGCTGCGGAACGATTTGAGCTGTGCAGGGATACTGATGGGCGTCACGTCGAATCCTACTCTTAATTATTTAATAAATGTTACCACTATCATTTTATGATTAAATTCCATATAATTCCAAGTGCTTCACAAAAATAGATCCTGACTTTATGTACACCCTGTACATGAAATGATACCATTCCATATATTCTTTCTCTCGCAGTAGCCTATTTCAAACTAATTCTTAACTAAATTGACTCTAATTAATGGAAACGATATTTCTGAGTAGCTTTGTTCTAAAGCTGTTAAAACTTAAAAAAAGGTCTCATAAGTAGGCTTTACAATACACGATCGTTACAGAATATTTGGAGATATTAGCTACGATGGTAGGCAAGGTGAAAAATAAAATGTATTAAAAACTTCATCAAGCTCTATTTACTCTAAACGCAATAGGCCAAACTTATAATGACAGTTGAAATAAAATTAAAAATAATTTCACTCATGTGCACAGATGTCAAAAATATTACGTAAAACAACTGGTTAGGCTATTAAAATGTACACAATTTGTACTATCAGCATCCAAAATATTATAATTAATTTGGAACGTTGTGTAATGAGCATAATTTCCATGCAGATTTTTTTTTTATACAGGGTGGTCCAAAAGTCCCTCTCTATTTTGCTGAAATAGTATTTTAGGATAAAAATGTAATAACATAATTAGATGTATACTTATTATGAAGCTTAGGTCTAGTATTCGACGTGGGCACCATCAGTGTGTCTGCAAATTTCAATCTGTTACTGCATTGCGAAACACCGAAACACATCCTCAAGCATCTCTGGGGTTATTTTAGCAACTTCCGCGACAATGCGGGTTCGCAGATCCTGCAGGTTTGTAACTCTTGTTTTGTAAACCTGACTTTATAAATCCGGAGATCGTGCTGCCCAGGGCCTGTTTCCATCACGTCTAATCCAGCGATTTGGTAAGAGCTCATCAAGGTACGCCCGAACGATATCTGGTCGCCCACCCTCAGGAAAGATATTGAGAGGCTGGGGCGAGTGCAGGCGAGGGCCACAAAGTTAATCCCTTCCGTTAGGCATATGGGCTACAATCGACGGTTACGTGCCCTGAACTTGTTTTCGCTGTAAACTCGGAGGCTGCGCGGTCAACTCATCGAGGTTTTCAAGCTCTTACGCGGTTCAACGATGTCGATTTTAGAAGCATGTTTAGTTTAAATGATAACCTAACTCGCAACAATGGTTGGAAGTTGGATTAGAAACGGTTTAGGACTAGTGTGTGTGGGAATTACTTTACGTATAAGATCTGTGACACGTGGAACAGTTTACCTTCAGATGTTGTGAACAGTTCCTCTGTGGATCATTTCAAGAAAAGGTTAGACCACATCTTGCACACTATTTGAGCGTGTAGAAAATTTTCCCTGGCACCCGTTGCCATTGGTACCTCCTCGGTATGGGCCGCAAGGCCTTTTGAGGTACTTCTTTTCCTTGTAACTCCTTGTAACTCTCTCTCTCTCTCTCATTCGTAGAACTCGGCTGGTTTTTCACTAATCCAGATACGACAATTATGTCGATTAACCTTTCTGCATGTGTGGAATGTCGCCTCATCGCTGAAGAGAATGTGGTTTAATAAGTTTTCGGTATGAATTTTTTCAATCAATTCTGTGCACATGGTGGCTCGTCTTGGATAATCCTCTTCGTGTAACTCATGTAGCACTTGAATACGGTAACTTTTCTAATGTTAATTTTAAAATCCTTAACTAGTTTTTTGGTATGCTCAGTCTACGTAATGCTGTGCGAGTTGACATTCTAGGATTTGTTTAAAAGGCATTTCTTACCAATTCGAAATTTTCTTGAGAAGTACCTAGACGTCCAGATCTTGTCTCATCATGAACGGATCGTGTTCTTTTAAATTTATTGACCAGCTGGAGAAATGCTTTGTTTGTAAGTCCTGGTTTGTGAAATCATCTTTCGAATTTTTCTCGAATTTCTTCACACTTCTTCCTTTGGATACGTAGTGTTACTACCATCACACGTTCTTGTACATCCATCATCATCTATGACCTGTAGAAAATAAAATAGAAATATCATTTCAATAAAATAGATAGGGACTTTTGGACCACCCTGTACATTCAACTCTTCCTAGTGATTGCATAAAAATTCAAAGTAAGCAATCAGTCAAAGCAAAATGAAGACTGTGTCTATCGCTAAAATATGACATACGTAACTGACCTTTACAGCTACTTAGTAGGCTTTCTTTGTACGTCTCAGCTACTTTGCAACTACTGCGTAGACACTGAATGGAGTAAAAAAAAAAGAAATAACTTCCGTTTCCCAAAATAGAAACTTTGGTTCATTACAGTGGCTTATTTTTTTCAAGTGTGGCTACGTACTGCCACGCAGCATCATCATCGAGGTGAAGCGACGGTGGGTCTCTTTATTAGTCAATGGATGATCGTCCTGTGTTCAAATGTCGCAACCCGTGGTTCCGAATCCACGTAAAGCTGTTGGTCACCCCCAACCCCACCCGACGTCGGTGTCTGCTTTACCAATACGAAAGAGGTTGAACACAAAGTTCTTCAAACGTACGTCGGTTGAATACACACCAATATTTATGGTTTTTCTTTCTTGAGCTACATTGGATGACAATGACTCAACACACAATTTTTTATTTCTTTAAAAACAAAGTGTTTTAGTAATTGGTCCGATGTAGTAATTTTAAGTTTCCGTAGTAATTTTAACAATTTCTTTCGCTATACCTACTCCCGAAACAAAATCTTCGGGCAATGTGATCTCAATCAGTCCTGCAGTCGTTGGGGCTTCGGCTCGCTTTTTTTTTTCCTTTCGAGGGCATCGCCAATGAACTATGAGCGAAATCTAGGCCCCACGGCGTACATTGCCACGTCATACGTTGTAAGGAGCCATTTATATAGAGGCCAATTCTTCATCCTATGGTACCTTAATGCCTTGATTACAACATTCTACTTCCTAATGCAATATTTAAGAACGGCTCGGATTCTCTATCTCCCACTTTATCAATATTGTTCAATTCATCCCTCAGTCAAGGTCTTTACCTGCATATTACAGGCAAGAATTTGTCTATATTCAAATCAGGAGACAAATCACTCGCTACCTTCTAATTACCTAGCTATATATATATTTACCTACATTAGGAAGGATATTTGAAAAGCTTATTTATAAGCAATTTTCATAAATTATCATTAGTAATATATATAAGACATTAGACAACTAGAAGGGATTCAGAGAAGCTTCACAGCCAAGATCAATGGGTGCAAAGAACTAAACTACTGGAAAGGTTACGCGAATTAAACCTATATTCACTGCGAAGGGGGGAGAGAGAGGAGAGAGAGAGAGAGAGAGAGAGAGAGAGAGAGGTTACAAGGAAAAGAAGTACCTCAAAAGGCCTTGCGGCCCATACCGAGGTGGTACCAATGGCAACGGGTGCCAGGGAAAATTTGTACACCTCAAATAGTGTGCAAGATTTGGTCTAACCTTTCTTGAACTGATCCACACAGGAACTGTTCACAACTTCCGAAGGTAACCTGAAAGAGTTACAAGGACAAGGACAAGGACAAGAGGAAGCCTCAAAGACCTTCGGTCCACTCTGAGAGGTTCCTGTTATTAAAAGTTTATTTTTGTTTCAACTATCCTAATAGTAGTAGAAAACTGGATAGAAAAGTAGAAGGCTCCTCCCCACCCTCCGCTCACTCCCTGCCAGAGGCAGGTACGGAAAAAGGTTGAAGAAAATACCTAGACCCTGGAAAAGTAGCCAAGGAAATTTTACAGGAAAGTGGAGAATATTTAAATAGCTCTATATTTAGCTTGCTCACAGAGACACCGTGCAAGCGAACTCCTGCAGAGTTTTCTGAGGTTTAATCTTAAACTATGAGTGTGTTCAGTACTTTGTCTAGCCTATTTTTAAACACATTTACACTTTGACTGGAAACAACCTCTGAGGGAAGTTGGTGCCAGGGAAAATTTTGTACACACTCAAATAGTGTGCAAAATTTGGTCTAACCTTTTCTTGAACTGATCCACAGAGGAACTGTTCACAACTTCCGAAGGTAACCTGTTCCATGTGTCACAGATCTTATACGTAAAGTAATTCACACACACACTAGTCCTAAACCGTTTTCAAATCCAACTTCCAACCATTGTGCGAGTTGGGTTATCATTTAAACTAAACATACTTCTAAAATCGACATCGTTGAACCCTCGTAAAGAGCTTGAAAACCTCGATCAGTTGACCGCGCAGCCTCCGAGTTTCAAGCGAAAACAAGTTCAGGGCGCGTAACCGTCGATGTAGCCCATATGCCTAACGGAAGGGATTAACTTTGTGGCCCTCGCCTGCACTCGCTCAGCCTCTCAATATCTTTCCTGAGGGTGGGCGACCAGAACTGCACAGCATACTCCAGGTGCGGCCGAACAAGGGAATTGTACAGTGAGAGCACAATCTCCTTGTCCCGAAACTGAAATTGCCTCCTGATATAATCCAATAGTTTCTGGGCTTCTTTTCCACCTCTACACACTGTTCGTAAACTTAAGGTCGCTGCTAATTAGCACACCCAAGTCCTTTTCTAAATCAGTCACCTCGATATTACTACCCAACATCGAGTAGTCCGACTTGGGATTGGCGTAGCCAATGTGCATCACTTTGCATTTACCAAGTTAAACGGCATTTGCCATTTTTCGGACCACTCTCCTATCCTACTAGGTCCCACGCAGTTCCTCGATCGCTTCGGGCGTCCAACATTGGCCCCAAGCTTGGTGTCATCAGCGAATTTGGCGATCCGACTGACGATGCCACCGTCGATATCATTTATGTAAATGATAAACAACAGTGGCCCCAAAACGGAACCCTGAGGAAACCCCACTAGTGACCGAGGCCCAACCCGATCTAGCCCCTTTAATTACCACCCTCTGCCGCCTATCCTCAGCCAGTTTTCAATCCACCTACCTATTTCCCCACCGATACCCAGCGCGCGCACTTTCGCCGTTAGCCGGCGGTGAGGTACCTTATCAAAGGCTTTCTGAAAGTCGAGATAAAGTATATCAATAGCCCTACTCTTATCGTACTCACTCAACATGACGTGGAAAAACTCGAGCAAGTTGGTGAGACACGACCTATGCCGTCTAAACCCATGTTTGGGAGTCCCCAAGCAGCTTGTAGGAATCCAGATGGTCAACGATCCTATCAGCTATTATCCCTTCTAATAATTTACCTACAATTGAAGTGAGACTAATGGGACGATAGTTCCCTGGACTTTCGTGATCCCCTTTCTTAAAGATAGGGGTCACGTTGGCTTCCCTCCAGTCACCAGGCACCTGGCCCATCTCCAACGATTTGTTGAAGACTGTAGCCAGGTGGGGAGCCACCTGGTCGCGCACTTCTCGCAACACTCTGGGGAGAAACTGGTCTGGCCCAGGAGCCTTAAACGCGCTCAGTTTGTCTATTCTATCGGCAACGACTGTCGCGGTACATCTAACACTATCCAGGCCAGCACCTTCGTGCCTCACGCCTGGCTCGGGGATGACGCGGGTATCCTCCTGGTGAACACTCCCGCAAAGTACTCATTAAGCACATTAGCGATGTCCGCGTCGGAGGTCCGCAGAACGCCGCTTCCGTCCTTTAACGGACCTATCATGCTTCTAATGGGCTTTTACTATTAACATAACTGAAGAATTCCTTAGGGTTGCCCTTGCAGAGGCTTGCCACCCGTAGTTCTTCGTTACGTTTCGCTAGCCTAACCTTCGCCTTCATTCCCTACACAGGCGGACATACGCTTCAGTGTTCTCGTGGGAACGATTGGCCTTCGCCCTCCTATACGCTACTTTCCTATTTCGGATAGCCGAAGCGATGTCACGATTGAACCACTTAGGCTGCGTTGAAGCAGGGGTGACCGGTTTTGAGGGTATGGCAGCAGACTGCAGCACCATAAACTCGTCCCGGAATGCACTCCACACTCCCTCAACATCGCCGCCAACCTCTAACCCCATCTCTCCTACGCTATCCCTGAGGCTAACAAAGTTCGCCCGCCGGAGATCGAGCTTACTGCCTCTCTCTCTCTCTCTCTCTCTCTCTCTCTCTCTCTCTCGAGAGAGAGAGAGAGAGAGAGAGAGAGAGAGAGAGAGAGAGAGAGAGTTACAAGGAAGGAAAAGAAGTACCTCAAAAGGCCTTGCGGCCCATACCGAGGAGGTACCAATGGCAACGGGAGCCAGGGAAATTTTGTAAAAGTTTTTTTCTTTCAACTATCCTAGCAGTAGTAGAAAACTGGATAGTAAAGTAGAAGGCTCTCTCCCACCCTCCGCTCCCTCCCTGCCAGAGGCAGGTACAGAAAAAGGTTGAAGAAAATACCTTGACCCTGGAAAAGTAGCCAAGGAAATTTTACAGGAAAGTGGAGAATATATAAATAGCTCTATATTTAGCTTGCTCACAGAGACACCGAGCAAGCGAACTCCTGCAGAGTTTTCTGAGGTTTTAATCTTAAACTATGAGTGTGTTCAGTACTTTGTCTAGCCTATTTTAAACAGATTTACACTTTGACTGGAAACAACCTCTGAGGGAAGTTGGTTCCAGATATTAACTATTTTATAGGAAAAGAAATTTCCGCAGACTGAGGTCCTAAATGTCTTTACACACTCAAATAGTGTGCAAGATTTCGTCTAACCTTTTCTTGAACTGATCCACAGAGGAACTGTTCACAACTTCCGAAGGTAACCTGTTCCATGTGTCACAGATCTTATACGTAAAGTAATTCACACACACACTAGTCCTAAACCGTTTCAAATCCAACTTCCAACCATTGTTGCGAGTTGGGTTATCATTTAAACTAAACATACTTCTAAAATCGACATCGTTGAACCCTCGTAAGAGCTTGAAAACCTCGATCAGTTGACCGCGCAGCCTCCGAGTTTCAAGCGAAAACAAGTTCAGGGCGCGTAACCGTCGATTGTAGCCCATATGCCTAACGGAAGGGATTAACTTTGTGGCCCTCGCCTGCACTCGCTCCAGCCTCTCAATATCTTTCCTGAGGGTGGGCGACCAGAACTGCACAGCATACTCCAGGTACGGCCGAACAAGGGAATTGTACAGTGAGAGCACAATCTCCTTGTTCCGAAACTGAAATTGCCTCCTGATATAACCCAATAGTTTCTGGGCTTTCTTTTCCACCTCTACACACTGTTTCGTAAACTTAAGGTCGCTGCTAATTAGCACACCCAAGTCCTTTTCTAAATCAGTCACCTCGATATTACTGCCCAACATCGAGTAGTCCGACTTGGGATTGGCGTAGCAATGTGCATCACTTTGCATTTACCCAAGTTAAACGGCATTTGCCATTTTTCGGACCACTCTCCTATCCTACCTAGGTCCGCACGCAGTTCCTCGATCGCTTCGGGCGTCCCAACATTGGCCCCAAGCTTGGTGTCATCAGCGAATTTGGCGATCCGACTGACGATGCCACCGTCGATATCATTTATGTAAATGGTAAACAACAGCGGCCCCAAAACGGAACCCTGAGGAACCCCACTAGTGACCGAGGCCCAACCCGAACTAGCCCCTTTAATTACCACCCTCTGCCGCCTATTCCTCAGCCAGTTTTCAATCCACCTACCTATTTCCCCACCGATACCCAGAGAGAGAGAGAGAGAGAGAGAGAGAGAGAGAGAGAGAGAGAGAGAGAGAGAGAGAGAGAGCGCGCGCGCGCTATTTACACTTGGAAAATAATGGAGAAACTAGTCCCTAATCTTACTCTGAACCCTGTAACTCCCCAAACAACAGTGGAAAGTAGAAAAGGAAGACTGTGTCGTGTTCCCAAATTAAAGGCGAGATATGGAACATCCTTAACCCTGAAAGAAAATAGTTTTTTTGTGTGAGGACCAAAACTGTTTAATCAGCTGCCCAAAAACCTAAGGAACACGAGTGGTGTTGCAGTGGAAATCTTCAAAAGAAGATTAGACGCTTGGCTCAGAACAATACCCGCTGAGCCGGGCGTACCTGGCTATGTGAGGTGGAGAGTACAAGAAACCAATTCATTACTTCACCAGGTCAACTCGAGAGGAGGGGCGACAAGCTTGACCTTCGTGAAATGAGGAATCGTCGCACGCGACATTTGAAAGGTATATATACACAGGGTGTTTCACAACCGGTCTGCCATACTTTGGCGGGTGATTTGTGGGTGATACAGAGTAAAAAAGTTAATACATCGGTGCTATTTTCAACCGTTGCGGAACTACGGACATTTTAAGGTGCACGGAAAAAAATAAACGAGAGTTTTAATCTGATGTATTTATTGCTACATTTTATAAGATATCTTGTAAATGTTCAAAATGTCCTCCTTGGCTTTCAATGCACAGCCTTGCTCGTTCCAAACAAGCGTCCACTGCCCATTGAATCATTTCGGGGTGTTCTCGTATGTAAGCAGCGGCATCCATAACCTGACTCAAAATTTCCTCTCTCATTTGTACTTTGGTTTTGTAGACCATCTCTTTCATATGGCCCATAAGAAGAAATCTAACGCAGTTAGGTCTGGAGATCTCGGGGGCCACGATATTGGACCAGCATGACCAATCCAACGATTCCCGTACCGCTGATTCAAGTAATCCGTAACATGACGACCAAAATGTGGTGGCGCCCCATCGTACTGAAAGAACATCCGTGCCTCGTCTCCATGGGCACGTCCTCCATCAAAAGCAGCAATTCGTTCGTCAGGAAGTTGATAAATATCACTGGTCTACAAATTTTGAAAAAATTTGTGCTTAGGAGATAAAATGTGTTTCCTATTATGGATTTTGGGGTGCTGAAAACGAATATGACCATAAAAACAGTCGATTAGCTACAGTTTCCAAGAAAATTTAAACTACACATTTTGCGTATATGTCTACCATATATTAGTAACATACGGTACCTGTATAATGCAGTCACTTATATTGATTCAACCCGTCGCTTCTTTGCTTGTCTCTTGTATTCAACTTCTGGAGCATCTCTTGTTATTGTCCAGCAGTAGTCTGCTAACAATGATGGACTCCATTTCCCCTGGTAGCGTTTCTCCATCGCTGAGATATCCTGGTGGAAACGTTCACCATGTTCATCGCTGACTGCTCCGCAGTTCGCCGGAAAAATTCCAGGTGCCAATGGAGGAAATGTATCTTTAACCCTTTGAGGACCACGGGACATGTGTGTCCCAGCGAAATAATAATATAAATTGTACAATGATGCAACGTTTCTACAAATACGTCTAAATGTTTATATAGGTATCGTTTAGTTGTTGGAAAATTAACCCCAAAATGGGTCATTTAAGTGACTATAGTTACTAACATATCTAATTGTGAATACCAATAACACCTAAACGTTTAAGTTCAAAGAAATGTATATCGGTCGTCAAAGGGTTATAGACATATTGCAGCCCATATTTTGATAGGACAACAGCAGGTTTTCCACCAGCTCCCTGTAATTGTCAGCTTTGGTATTTCCGAGAAAATTGGTTGCTACTAACCGGAAAGCATTCCACGCTGTCTTCTCCTCACCACCTAGGATACGGTCGAACTCCTCATCTCTAAAGCTCGCGGATCTGTGGACCAACAAATACACCCTCCTTGATTTTTGCTTCACTGAGCTTTGGGAATTTACCACCGAGGTACTTAAAAGCTGCCCCCGTTTTATCTATAGCCTTAACAAAATTTTTCATGACGCCCAGTTTGATGTGTAAGGGTGGTAACAAAATCTTGCTCGATTCTACAAGTGGAGGATACTGAACATTTTTTGTTCCAGGTTCCAATGAGTGTCGGAGTGGCCAATCCTTCTTGATGTAATGAGAAGTCCTAGCCCGACTATCCCATTCACACAGAAAACAGCAATACTTAGTGTAGCCCGGCTGCAGTCCAAGCACGATAGCAACAACTTTCAAGTCACCACAAACCAAACCTGCCACTGATGTTTGTCATAGTTTATGCAGTTCAAAAGTTGCTTCATGTTGTCATATGTTTCCTTCATGTGGACTGCATGACTAACTGGAATTGATGGCAATACGTTGCCAACATGCAACAAAACAGCTTTTAGACACAACTTCGATGAATCAATGAACAGTCTCCACTCATCAGGATTGTGAATAATGTTGAGAGCTGCCATCAGACCATCGATGTCGTTGCAAGCTACAAGGTCACCTTCCATGATGAAGAATGGGACAAAATCTTTTTGACGGTCACGAAACTTACACACACTAACATTTTCAGCGAGGAGATTCCACTGCTGCAATCTGGAGCCCAACAGCTCTGCGTTACTCTTTGGCAGTTCTAAATCTCTGATAAGGTCGTTTAATTCATTCCGAGTTATGTGCGGTTTAGATGTCGTTATAAACAAATTCAGGGTCTTGTGAAGTTGAAGGCTCAAGTTTCGCAGGTTCCTTCATTCTCCTCGTCCTCTGACTCTAGGGAGAATGAGTGTGGGGGCTTAGGAACGGGTAGTCCTTGGCCGTGAGGTACCGGGCGTATAGCAGAGGGTATATTCGGATATTGTAAAATCCACTTTTTCTTCTTGCAAATACCTTTCTTGACTGGAGGCACCATGCAGAAGTAACAATTGCTGACATGATCTGTTGGTTCCCTCCACACCATTGGCACTGCAAAAGGCATAGATTTCCTTTTCCGATTCAACCACTGGCGAAGGTTTGTTGCACAAGTATTGCAGCAATGTGTCGGGCCCAGCTGTTGTCCTGATCTCCAATCTTACATCCAAAATAAAGGTGATAGGCTTTCCTAATCACGGCGGTTATAGCACGCTTTTGTGATGCAAAAGTCAACTCTCCACAAACAGCAGAAGTTATCTACACTGTTCACGCAATTACGAGGCATCTTTGTTCAAATTAGGCTGAAAAAAATTCAGTTTCAAAAGCAAACACTAAAAAGAGTTTGACAAGGGTGCACTGTATGACTTCCGCGAATGAACTGATGCGGTGGCGTAATATGTAGACTCCTGTGACACATCGACGCCTTGACTCTACTGCGCATGCGCGTAGTTATATTTTTATTTTAATAAATTAATGTAATAATTACATTGCATTTTAATAATTTTAAATTAGGTAAGGTTAAGTTAGGTTAGTATTCCATTTATATTAATATCAAAAACATTATGGGAAGCAATATGTTAAAATGATCCAATCTATTTTTTAATAAATAATTTACAAATACATAATGTAATAGATAAATTTAAAATTACATTTTATTGTATATATATGTATATATTTACATTAATTTATTAAAAAAATAAACTACGCGCATGCGCAGTAGAGTCAATGTTTCGATGTGTCACAGGCGTCTACATATTACGCGACAGATGCAGTCCAGTTAGTAGGGTGCAGGGTTGGTTGCCTGATATCTTTATAAATAGAGCCAATTGGCAATTTTAGGCATCATTTTCGTATTCAGTGACCCAAAATTAGTAAAGATTGACTACTTCTATTTCCGAAGCATTTTAGCTGTAGACCAGTGATATATTAGCAGTTAATCGTTGTTCCAAAACGAACGGTCTAATCAGCTGATCTCCAATTACACCATACCAAACATTCACCGAGAATCGATGTTGAAAATTTCCTTCAACGATATCGTGGGGATTATCGGCGGACCACAATTTCGTCTATTGTTAATTTCATCCAGAATGAATTGTGCTTCATCACTAAACAGTAGGCGATTAAGAATTTGGCGATGCATAACCATCCACTGGCAAAATTTAACACGTTTGAACACGTTTTCCGTGCACCTTAAAAAGTTCGTAGCTCCGCAATGGTTGGAGATAGCACTGATGTTGTATCAACTTTTTTACTCGATATCATCCCACCCCCAAAAGTGTGGCAGACCGGTTGTGAATCATATATATATATATATATATATATATATATATATATATATATATATATATATATATATATATAATCAGAGTATTTGTTTGGTTTCAGGGAAAACCACAAAACAAGCGATACAATTTCAGCCGTATTAGATGTATTACATATAAACCTTAACACTAAAAGACTTCTGTCATTTTGTTAATGGACCTGTCGAAAGCCTTCGATAAAATCCTCCAAGACTTATTGTAAGAGGAGATTGTAGACGCCAATCAACGGGAAGTACTTCGGGGTGGATATTAGGCAGGAGTCAGGGAATGCTGGAACTCCCGTTTCTCCCGTCACTGTCCTCCTTAGCTGATCTTTTTCCGTGTCTCATCTACGCTGTGAGCAGTCCAGCATGCTCTGGAACACGCTTCTCCCTCTATTCCTCACTACACATACATACATCTTACACGCTACACAACCTTTTCAAAATTTATATTTAAAAAAAAAAAGGCATCATTGAACCTTGGAGACCCTGTTTTTGGCTCTCTCCGTCTTCCGCGGAGGGGTCACTTTACGGGCGCTTTGCCCTTAGCCCCCTCCTTCCTACATAAAAAAAAGTTACCTCACTACACATGGAGTAAAAAAGGGACATTGCATTAAAACTGTTCAAATCATTTACGTAACGGAAGTCAATATACTTCAAACAAAATAATAATAATAACAACCTTCGAATTAACAAATACAGATGGAGTTCGACGGAGTATTTTACAGTCTATTTTCTATCTATATAAGTTACTCAAAATTTGCGTAAAAGAAAAGGCTTTCAGTATGTAGATGATACTAGTAGTAGTAGTAAAAAAAAAAAAAAAGTCAAACATGAAACAAATTATCCCTAAATAAAAATAACTGTCAATCATTCAATAGGAAATAATACCAAACTTAAATACAATTAACTCGCATACGATATTGCGTGTCAGTGACGGAAGATATCACGACTCGTGCACAATGACAAACTCTTTTCAGCAACATATTGAAAATCAATCATACTCAAAATTCTCAATTATTTTAAAACAACCGATATTCTACCCGCAAATATAAGTAGAACGCGTATTTTTCTAGTCTACACACGCCTGACATATAACTATGTAGGAGCGCGCGTGACTACATACTTAACCCTTTAATCACAAACGAGAGAGAGAATTCTAAGAAAACTAAAAATAGTCACGATGACATTCCTACTACGAAAAGGCGACTTTATACTCTTCAATGTAGGAGAAATTCTGACACTTAGCGGCAAAATTAGGGAATCATCTATCAATTTGTAGCCAATGTCGTAACACCGATTCCCGTTGATCGGCTAAGTTAAGCGACACTGGGTCGGATAGTAGTTGGATGGGAGACCGTAGTCCGCGTCCAGATTACGTAGCCACCGGTGGTTCGGATCCCACGTAAAGCCGTAGGTCCCCTCCGTTATACGACCTTAGATGTTAAGGAGAGATAAAACAACCTATCATTATATTAACAGCGTTCACTCGCGTTTCTAAAAGCAAATAAAATTAATAAATTCCAAGTTAATTAATGTGCCTCAGTCTTAAACACTAAAAATATAAACAATCACACTCCTTTCCCGAATACTCTACTCGTCTCTCACCCAACCAAAGAGTAAATAGGCCAAATAATTTTAAATTTTTCCGTTGTTTATAATTTTATACATTTTATACATAATTTTATACATACTGGATGGGACCCACAATCGAAGCCTGATGAATCCGAACCAGTTGGGATTCAACTCACATGGTCCGGATTCATCAGGCTTCGATTGTGGGTCCCATCCAGTGGGAGCTACGCAGTTCGTGTCAACCACTGTTGGCCACTGGATCTGCCCTGAAATCAGGCCTGTGACCCTAACCCTACTAACTAGCCAGCCAATAAAGGAATTGGAACTCAGGTCATAAAAGGGGGGGGTCAAGTTTGGAGGGTAGTTAAGCTGGACAAGGGTTAACATTCTGTGCAAGTCATTTCCGGTACTTGTCTCCCACTTGTTTTCTATCCTTTCTGTCAATCTCACTAAGGGTTATTGGGGCTCCAGGTGTTTTGTCAAGTGCGATTCATTGCCAGTCTTTTTGTTATGTTTATACTGTCACACTGAATAGTAGGATTAGGTGTTATCCGTTATAAGGTAGTCTCAGTATGTCGCTTCCTCGCACCAACAAGGAAGTTTATACCGTTTAATTAATCAATTCTGACTGCGTAAGATTCGGGAATAATACTTTATAGTTTATACCCTTCCTTCTATAGCGTCCTCTCTCTCTCTCTCACAGACAATATCCCGCAACTTATTTTTGGCTGTATTTGTCCCGTCTGGCACGAGGAATTCAGTCCACGACTGTACAATAATACACTTATGCTTTTCTTTTTATGTCGGCCAATACAAGTTTATTTTTAATGTCTTTATTTCATTAGTACTATATGAATATGTCTTGCAGACACATTTATTATAACTCTCATAATAGAATTTAATACCCATATAAAAATGATCTAATATAAAATTCAACCATTAAACGTCAATATACAAATCGTGCGTGTAATTCGTTATAATTTTAAATTAATTAAACTTTTTTATTTGTAATGAATTTCAAATTAATACTAAAAACTCTATAATCAACTTTCTGTACAAAAATGGTTGGCAGTTTACAAGTTTTATATATATATATATATATATATATATATATATATATATATATATATATATATATATATATATATATCAGGGTGGGCCGTAAGTTTCCATACATAGGAAAAATTAAACGTTTGTTTTTATGTTTCAGATACCCTAAGAATATGCGTGTAAGATCTTGTTTACTGATGAAGCAAATGTTTACGTCAATGGAGAGGTTAATCGGCAAAACATACGTTATTGGAGTAATGCTAACCCTAACTGGCTGAGTCCGACGAAGATGCAAGGTGCCGGTAAAGTGATGGTGTGGGCCGGGATATGGGGTGACAGAATTATTGGACCAATTTTTGTCAGTGGAAATCTTAATGCCGAAAGGTATCTTAACATGTTGCAAGAAGAGATTTTCCCATCCCTGCTAAACGAGGAAGGTAACTTCCCAGTTTACTTCCAGCAAGATGGAGCTCCACCTCATTATGGTCTTCACGTGCGTCGGTATTTGGATCAGCAGTTTCCAGATGCTTGGATTGGTCGGCGTGGTCCTGTGGAGTGGCCTCCCAGATCCCCAGATCTCACCCCCCTTGATTTCTATCTTTGGGGGCACTTGAAGGCCATGGTGTATCAGGAAAAGATACGAGACATAAATCATCTAAAGGAACGTATCACCAACGCCATTACAAGCATAACGTCAACTGTGCTAATGCGTGTTCATCAACAGTGGGGAACACGTATTGAAATGTGTTTTCAAAACAATGGCAACCATGTAGAGCATATTATATAAATAAAAATGGTTGTCCATAAAAAAAATGTTTATTTTTCCTATGTATGGAAACTTACGGCCCACCCTGTATATATATATATATATATATATATATATATTATATATATATATATATATATATATAATATATATATATATGTGTGTGTGTGTGTGTGTGTGTGTGTGTGTGTTACTGCAGTTAACATTAAACTAAAATTCGATAGCATGCGAGTCAAAGATGATAAAACTTACCCAGTGATAATTTTTTTTGTTTTTTTAGGGATTAAATTCCTTTGAGGACACGCAGTTTTGAACTTTAGGGACTTTTATATAAACATATTTTACTCAAGAATTTATGGGTTGGGAGTAATTGCTTTGTTTTTAGTACCTGCTCAAAGTGTTAATGAAGGACGTATATTTTCATAAAGCAACTTTATTCCTAATTAAAAATCGGCTTAACAAACGTTGAAGAGTGTAAAGCGAATGCCAATGTTTGTTCCTACCAAAGCAACAGTATAATTATGTAATAAAAGATATTTCCCCAATATTCAGATTATGATATTTGATAATTATAATCGATCTTTCACTGCTGTCAACGTAGTAACACTTTCATCGTATATAAATCACTGCAGTGAAGGGTTAAAATTAGTAATAGATTTTGCTTATTTCTTTTTTATTTTGGTAGGGGACGGACAGTACGAACTTTGTCGATAAAAAGTGATTGATTATTTATAAATTTAAATAAATTATATATATATATATATATATATATATATATATATATATATATATATATATATATATATATTAACGACCGAACAAAACGTTACAGTATTTTAATAAAACAGAATATGCAACAAATAATCTGACTCATAAACTAACACTTAACGTAAAAATCCTTAACTGCTCGTGACAACCTAACCTAACTTAAGCCGTTTTCTTTTCGCTCAAAACTTGGCTTAGTCACATATTTTCGCCAACTTCGTAAAAGAACGCGAAACTTCAGTTTGCGAGATCAAATATAAACAAAACTCAGAACTACTTCATAGTTCATCTGGACACTCAATACAGGCTTCTTCATGAATCCAGATCACAATAAAATTGAATAAAGTTAGACTGTGGCCTTGGTTTGCGCTGGCCACAGCAACGCAAGCGTAACCTTGGTTAACCTTGATTTTGCTTCCGTTCGAATTGTTCACTTGTCACTCCAACTTTGACCTACAGTTTAACGTGGAATCCGAACCACGCCCCACCAGCAGTCCAGCGTCTTAACCACTAGGCTACCCAGGGTACCCATTTATCTACCAACCACTTTCTTTGTGGAAGGATGAACAGCTGGGTTCTGCTGCGCGCCGCCTGCCGTCACCGGGTCTCAATCCCGGGGCCGATGGATTCGTAGTTAGCGACGTTAACCACTACACGACGGAGGCGCATAAAATAAATATATTATATATATATATTTTTTTTTTTTTGTATTGGGGCGTTTACCGCCATTTCCCGCTATATGGTAGCGGATATCATGGCGAGGCGGAATACGAGAAAGAGAAACGGAGACGGAGAAAAGGCACTAGAAAAGGGAGAACAGCGGACTACAGGTGAGAAGCCACCTAAAGCTCAGATAGGATGCGAGATTGGGAGAGGAAGAGGAAAAGACGGTCAAGCGAGAAGAGAGGGCTCTCAGCGAGCATAAGGCGTAAACGTTCGGGGAGGGGGAAATCAGAAAGGAACGGAAAAGCGCGACGACGTACTGACGACAGGGTGGGGCATTCCACAAGGATGTGAGAGACGGTGAGGGGCGACTGGCAGGAGGCGCAACGAGGAGCCTCCTGCCGGAACATAAGATAGCCGTGCGTGAGGCGCGTATGGCCGATGCGAAGCCGCGCAAGGACGACCTCTTTGTGTCTGGAGCGGTGGAAAGAGGACACCCAATATGACAGACGGGGGCGGATGGACCAGAGTTTATTTCCGGTGGCATCGTCCCAGGACTGTTGCCACATGCGATCGTAAAAGGAATATATATATATATATATATATATATATATATATATATATATATACAGGGCGTCCCAAAAAAATGTATACACACTTTAACAGCTGATAGCTCAATTGATGTTTCTTTCTTTCCAAGTTAAACCCATTAGAATTAATAATGGCAGTCAGACTAAGCTTTGAACAAAGGAAATTCATTCTAAAATGCTACTGGAAGTGTGAAAACGCAGTTGAAGTGCAAAGACAGTTTAGGAGGGAGTTTCAAACAGATCCACCAACGCGACTTACCATCACTCGAATTAAAAATAAGTTTGAAGCCGGTGGAACTGTTCAGAATGTCCACAAGAAGCGTTCCGGAAGACCACGGACATCGACAAGCCCCACAAAGCAAGAAAGAGTACTGGAAACGTATCACCAAAGTCCAAGAAAATCTGTGCGGCAAGCGAGTCGTGAGGTAGGAATTTCAGAATCGTCTGTCCAACGCATTTTGAAGCGCTGTCAATGGAAAAGTTACATTCCAAGATTAGTCCATGCTATTAATGAAGATGATCCGGACCGAAGAGTGGAGTATTGCGAGTGGTACTTGGCACGATGTGGATGTGGATGTGGATGTGGATTGGACGAAGGGGTTTCGTAGAATACCCTCCGCGTTCACCAGACCTCACACCACTAGACTTTTTTTTATGGGGATACTTAAAAGACAAAGTCTACGCTATAAAACCTGCAACAGTCGCTGAATTGAGAGCAGCCATTGAACGAGAATGCACACAAATACCAAACGAAATGTTTTGTGATGTTTGCGATTCCATTGCTTCGCGTTATCAGCAGTGCCTGGACCAGAACGGACGTCAGTTTGAAAACAGGCGTTGACAAAACAATTAAATAATGTCTGTAGATTCTATTACATTTTGAAAATGAAATGTATTTTAATAAACACTGCCTTATAATTATTTAAAGTGTGTATACATTTTTTTGGGACGCCCTATATATACAGGGTGTCCATAAATGTTTACCCTGAAAACAGTATGCTCTCATGTTTTAATGACGAATCTTACATCCTTTTTCTTTTTACGGGTGATCTCGTACACGTATAGAGTTTCTGTGCTGGTGTGTTTCGTCTACCGCATTCGCCGCTAGGAGCGCTGTAGTAGTTGTTCAGTTAAGATGGCGTCTGTGACAGAGAAGGCACAATGTGTTGTGTGGCTTGCAGAAACAAAATCTCCTGTCAGTGTTCAGCGAAGGTTCAGAACAAAGTATGGAAAGAATCCACCTGATGTGAAGTTAATTAAGTCGTGGATGAAAAAATTCTTGGAAACTGGAAACGTGGAAAAGGGAAAGAGCAGTGGTAGAACATCAGTTTCCGATGAGACGGTGGAAAACATTCAAACGGCTTTCACACCAATTACGCCATCCCCCAGCTGCAGGACAGGCAGCCAACTGTCATCTTCCAACAAGATGGGGTACGCCATCCCCAGCTGCAGGACAGGCAGCCAACTGTCATCTTCCAACAAGATGGGGTACGCCATCCCCCAGCTGCAGGACAGGCAGCCAACTGTCTTCTTCCAACAAGATGGGGTACCCCTCATTGGGCGCATGTTGTTCGTGAAACTCTCGACGCAACATTTCCAAATCGATGGATTGGCAGGGACGGACCAATCCCATGGCCCCCAAGATCACCAGACATTACCCCGCTGAATTTCTTTCTCTGGGGTCATGTTAAAGATTTGGTTTATGCAACAGTTGTTCCAGATATCAGGACATTGCGAGAACGCATTACGGATGCAATTGCAACAGTTAACCCACAAATGTTGGAAAATGTGTGGCGTGAGTGTGAATACCGTTTAGACATTTTACGTGCCACTAGGGGTGCACATGTGGAAGCTTATTAAGTTCATTAACTATGAATCAAAACTTTGTATGTTTATCTACTTATGATTAAAACTGTGTTTGAATACGAGTGTTTATTTAAAAGTTATAGCATGCTTTAATCAGGGTAATCATTTATGGACATATATATATATATATATAATTCAGAGCTGGGCACTTGCGGTTTTTTTTGCGGTATTGCGGTACTGCGGTACTACCGCACTACCAAACCGGTACCGCATAACGCAAAGGATCGCTGAAAGTACAGCCTGTACTTTCAGCGATCCTTTGCGGTACTGCGTTATGCGGTACCGGTTTGGTAGTGCGGTAGTACCGCAGTACCGCAAAAAAAAACGCAAGTGCCCAGCTCTGAATTATATATATATATTTATTACACACACACACACAATGATAACCAACATGAGGTTTCGGTCAGGCAGATCATGCCTATCACAACTAATGGAACACTACAACATTATTGATGCACTTGAAAGTAATGAAAACTATGTAATATACACAGACTTTGCCAGAGCGTTCGACAAATGTGACCATGGAATCATAATATAGTATAAACTGAAATATATGGGAATAACAGGAAAAGAAGGGAAATGGAAATATAATTTCCTTAGTGAGCGGCGGCAAGTCGTATCTTCATCAGAATCAGAGGTTCTCAGCTCAGTACCACAAGGAACAGTATTAGTTCCACTACTCTTCATAATCATGCTAACTGACATAGTTGAGAACGTTACCAGAGACAGCACAGTACCATCCTTTGCTGATGAGAGAAAGATCAGTAGAAAAATAAGAAACCCAGAAGATATAGGATCTCTACAAACCGACATGAACAGAATCTACAAGTGGACGGAAGACAACAATATGAAGTTTAACACAGAAATTTCAGCTGTTACGGTACGGAAAAAGAGAGGACCTAAAATCTATGGAATATTATACACCAAATGGACAGGAAATTCGGAGAAATTCTAGAGTAAAAGATTTAGGGGTTGTAATGACTGATGATGCGAAATTTGAAACAAAACAAGATAGCAGTAAACAGAGAAAAGAGAATAACGGGGCAGATATTGAGAACCTTTAAACGAAGGGATAGGAATGTAATGATTCCTCTACTGAAAACACTGATCATACCCAAATTGGAATACTGCTCGGTCCTAACATCCCCATATAAAAAAGAAGACATCAGACAGCTAGAAGGGATTCAGAGAAGCTTCACAGCCAAGATCAATGGATGCAAAGAACTAAATTACTGGGAAAGGTTACATGAGCTAAATTACTGGGAAAGGTTACATGAACTAAACCTATATTCACTGGAAAGCAGAAAAGAAAGATACACCATTATTTACACTTGGAAAATAAGGGAGAAACTAGTCTCTAATCTTACTCTGAACCCTGTAACTTCCCAAACAACAGTGGAAGGTAGAAAAGGAAGACTGTGTCGTGTTCCAAATTAAAGGCGAGACAGGGAACATCCTTAACCCTGAAAGAAAATGGTTTTGTTGTGAGAGGACCAAAACTGTTTAATCAGCTGCCCAAAGACCTAAGGAACACGAATGGTGTTGCAGTAGACATCTTCGAAAGAAGATTAGACGCCTGGCTTAGAACAATCCTCCATGAACCAGGGGTGTCCGGCTATGTGAGGTGGAGAGTACAAGAAACCAACTCGCTACTTCATCAGGCCAACTCGAGAGGAGGGGCGACAAGCTTGACCTTCGTGAAATGAGGAATCATCGCGCGGAACCTTCGAAAGGTTGAAAGGAAAGGTGTATATATAGGGTGAGTCACGACGAAATGTCATAACTTTGGGAGCTTATAGCTGAGGTCATTCCCAGTTAACAACTTCATATGAATATAGGTCCAATTCTTAACGGTTATGGAGCTATGGATGTTTGAATTTCAAGCATGAGCATGCGTGACCTTGAACTGAATTGACAGTTACTTACCGAACCGAACTACGCAGAAGTGTGTTTGTGTTTCACAGCATGCAGTTGATATTTTGCGCGTTCAGTTTGCCTTTTACGTTTTCAAATGCCAAATATGCCGATATGGTCTATGTTTACGGATTTTGCGATGGAAATACTACTACTGCTGCTGTCACTCAGTACCAGCGACGTTTTCCAAATTGAAGAATTTCGGATCGACGAGTGTTTAGCAAACGTTTTCCGGAGAGTGTCCGGTACAACAAGATGTGGCTGAACAAAAACATTATTCAGATGGTACAGCAGAGCTCTCATGTTAGTACGCGAAGGATTTCCACACGTCTTAGAGTTCCTCAAACGAGAGTATGTAGAACATAACACGAAGAGGGCATGTATCCATACCACGTACAGCACGTTCAGCAGCTCCAACCTGGGGATCCTGCCCAACGGCTGAAATTTTGTAATTGGCTCAATACTGATCGACAATTGCATCGGTACGTCTTGTTCTGTGATGAGGCTCAATTTACCCGCGACGGTGTCAACAACACAATTAACGTGTGGTCAGAAATGAATCCTCATGCCATCGTGAAAAGTAATTTTCAAACTCGGTTCAGTGTCAATGTGTGGTGTGGTATTCTCTACGGTCAGCTGATTGGTCCATTTATCTTCGGTGGTGGTCTTACAGGTGACATTTATCTAAGATTTCTGCCAGACAAACTGCCGCCACTGTTGAAAGATGTACCTTTGGCAACACAATTGCGTATGTACTTCCAACAAGACGGAGCTCCTCCCCATTTTAGCCATGCAGTGAGAACGCATCTCGATGATCGCTTCCCTGGTCGATGGATCGGTCGTGGTGGTGCACAAAATTGGCCACCCAGGTCTCCGGACCAAACCCCTCTAGATTTTTATGTGTGGGAGCGCGTGAAAGAGCTGGTGCACCAGAGAAAAGTGGAAACACGAAATGCATTGTTCCGTCGCATTTTGGATGCTGCAGCCCTCATAAAAGGCAACCGTAATGAACTAATGCGAGCTACACGCGCGATTCACAGACGAGCCGCGATGTGTATTGGGGCCAAGGGTAGTCATTTTGAACAGTTATTGTAAATTCATGAATAAAAACTTTAGCAGCTATTTGTTTGCTTATTCTTAAACATTCCAACATCCATAGCTCTATAATCGTTAAGAATCGGACGCATGTTCATATAAAGTTTTTGACTGGGAATGACCTCAGCTATAAGCTCCCGAAGTTATGACATTTCGTCGTGACTCACTCTGCATACATATATGTTACGCATAATGTGAATAGTTGCCTAATGTTGACATTGTGCAAACTATTGCCTAACTGCCTAATGTTCATATACGTAACATAACTATATTACCTAACCTAACTTAATGTTGGTTGGTTAGGTTAGGTAACATATGGTATGCGTAATGTGGAAATTTCTAATATCAACATTTAGCAGCTATCCACATTACGCGTGACATACACACACACACACACATATATATATATATATATCTTTGGTTTGCTTCCGCCCGAATTGTTCATTCTGACGAAGGTCAAGCTTTTCACTCCACCGTAAACCTAGAGTTTAACGTGGAATCCGAACCACGCCCCACCAGCAGCCCAGCGTCTTAACCCAGGGTACCCATTTATCTGCCAACCACTTTCTTTGTGTGAAAGGATGAACAGCTGGGTTCTGCTGCGCGCCGCCTGCCGTCACCGGGTCTCAATCCCAGGGCCGATGGATTCGTAGTCAGCGACGCTAACACTACACCATCGAGGCGTATATATATATATATATATATATATATAATGCGCCTCTGTGGTGCAGTGGTTAATGCCGCTGACTACGAATCCATCACCCTGGGATCGAGACTTAGTGACAGCAGGCGGTGCGCAGCAAAAACCCAGCTGTTCATACTTCCAACCAATAAAGAAATTGGTTGGTAGATAAATGGGTACCCTGGGTAGCTTAATGGTTAAGACGCTGGGCTGCTGGTGGGGTGTGGTTCGGATTCCACGTTAAACTCTAGGTTTACGTTGGAGTGACAAGCTTGACCGTCAGAACGAACAATTCGGGCGGAAGCAAAACCAAAGTTTTATTTATATATATATATATAAACTCTTGAAATATATCGTTGATTTCGTGGACAATTTGTTTTACAAAAAAAAAAAAAAAAACGATTTTTCTAGTCACCTCTGGAGCTGGTTTGGGCAAAACTGAATCAGTTTGTTTTGACGAAAAATACGCGACAACTGAAGTCGATTTGACCTTGCTTAATTTCAAACGAGTTGAACAAAAAGGAAACGGCTTTAATCTAACCCTCAATAACTTGTCGATTGTTTGTTTTGTCTTGTGGATGAATTAAAAATGATACATAACAGTTATAAGTAAATAGTGACTTTTTAAATTTTTTTTAGTATTTTCTGCCTTTACTTAGATTTATCTTTTTCTGGAAATTACATTATTAAGTTCGTGTGATTTGGTCACACTGAAATCGGCAAATGAGATTTCGTTCTCTCTCACCTCCATTCTGTCTGTACCTCCGTCGAGAGGGGGCTTCTGACACCCTGGTGGAGGCTACTGACGCTGGGGATTCAGGGCGGCACTTTGGGCTTGGGCTTCTTCTTTTAATGGGGGGCAGACCCCTCTCCTCGCCTCCTAAAGGCTCCCTTCGGGCCGCTCCTTCGAGGTTAGTTCTCCTCGCAGTTTCTTTTGGGAGATACCTTCTCTGGGCCCTATGCTGAGGGGGAAGCCCCCTCTTCTCCAAGGTCGAGGGATCGTCCTTAGGGATTCCCCTCGCACCACGGGACTTAGGACGGGGGGCAAATGCGATGGAGGACCTCCGTTGGGTGGCCCATCATTGAGCTGAACCATCTTAATTTATTATTGTCTGTCTCATCCGTTTCTCATTTGTCGCGCGATATGAAGATTATGAAGCATCGGTCGGCGACACTTTCATCTTGGGAGGGAAGATTTATTTTGAAATAAAAGTAACCGTAAACACTTCACTTCAAACCCATAATAATAACGGAAACATTTCACTGAAACACTCCTCAACGAAACGATGCTTTTTATCCCAATAACGAATACGTATGAACGTAAATCATTTCACACATATGGTCTCTTCTGAATTCAATGAAGCACAAACCGCCTCACGTTCTTATTGCTATATAACTAAACGGGAAAATGAAAAGCATACAGCATAAACAAAATTTCACGTACAGTCGGTGTCTTTTATGTGCGTCTGTGAACGAGTAATTCAGTGAGTACGTATATATGCAGACACGTGGCAACAGAAAGTGCCAGATGTCGCTGCTGTGAGGATTTAAATTTTATATTAGTTGACAGAGGCCAAACTTATGTTACGCAGAAGTGCATAATTTTTCATAGATATTTACGTCAAAAGCTCGTTTAAAAAAAACACTACTAGTTAATTTCCAATTTACGTACGCATTGAAGCAAAAAATTAGTAAATATTTCCTCAAATTTCTATTACGTGTACGAGGATAAAGTGCTTGAAAATGGAACTATACTTGGTATCAATAAATAATTGTCTTTAAATAGATCTGAATATCAATTTAATCTCTCTCAAATACGTGTCAGCTTTCAATACATATTGAAGTAATTAATTAATTAATTAATTAAAAAATTTCCAGTCAATGTTGTAGTACATGGCAATATATGGCAATGATGCTCAAGACCTACAAATGACGTCATTATGAACTCTGACAAAAGGAGACAGGTGATTCCAATTCCGCTTGCAGGCAATTCAACTTATTTTGTATTCTCGCTTATATAATAATTCTCGCTTACATAATAATAATAATAATAATAATAAATGACTAGCCTACATGCAAACTCGTCTTCCTTACGCTCATGTATGTTATTACGAGTAACAAAAATGTTATCTACTCTGCTTGAAATAATTAATTTAAAACAAACTAGAAAGCCGTCAAATGGGGAGAACCGACAATTTTGGAGAACAAGTTTCACATTGAAAATACTTATCAAATGTAGAAACCAGAATGATACATTAACGTTCTCATGTACGTTACTCTTGTACAGTCCTGCGCTAAAAATAGGCAGTTTCAAATTCCGTTTGTGGTGTAAAGGCAAACGAGATTTAGAAACAAGTTTCCTCCAACTTTCAAATTTTTTTTGTCCAAGTTCTACGTTAGGAATTAAAATGGTTTAGCATCTAGATTTTAAAGAACTGAAAATGTAATCGAAGGTTTAGGTTAGAAAATGAACTAGAACGAACAAAATTACTTGTCGAAATTGGAATTTAACTCTAAATTGATTCCAAATACGAGTGAATCCAATGAAACTGTAACCAGTGTCACTATCAGGATACGAATTTAATTTCAAGTACGAATTCCAAGAGAGACAGACAACGTACAAGACACTTTTTTTAAGCAACACTTACCCTTGCCATAAGGATCTCTCTCTTTGCCTTCTCTTTTCCTGCATCTCGCGTAGTCTCTGAAGTGGGCATCTCTGTCCCTCAAGTCTCGTTCTCCGTCTCTTTCTCGGTCTCTTACCCTGGGGACTCGATCGTAATAGTCATCGTGGTGGGAGGAGTGTCCACCTTGCCCTCCTTCTGTATCCAGATTACCAAAACTACTCGATCGAGATGTCGGACGAGACCTGAAAACAGACAATAAATTAATTTCGAACTTCTTAAAGAAAAGCACATCGAATATGTCAAATATGTAGAGAGCGAGATGCCTTCTTTCTGTACCTGTCTGAACGCCCTTCGAAGTAAGGATCATCTTCCTCATGCGCGTAATGATAGTCCCTATCCCGATGGTCGTTTTTACGCCTCTCTCTCGGATAGCCTCTGTCGCGATCACCGTAGCGGTCTAGTTCATCCTGATACGCCCTCTGGCGCCGTTCTCGTTTTCCCTCTGGGTACTTATGATGGTCGTCGTCGTCATCGTCGTCGGTAGTGGTGGTGTCCCTTCGGAGGTGTCGTCTCTCATCGTAATGCGAATCGTAATCTCTGTCGCTCTGTCTTCTCCCGTGGGGTGAGTCACCTCTGTAATAATCTCTGCCCTCCCTCTTCCTATCTCTGTATCTCTCTGGGTAATAGTCCCTATCTCTGTCTCTATCCCAAGAGTCTCTCTCTCTCCTCCCTTCCTTCTCCTCTCTCCTGTCAACTGGAGGAGGACGTATCACGTGGCCCTCCGAGCCGATCGTTTCGCTTCTCACTGGGGGAATTACACCGGGGCTTTGGTCCACCATCGTTCCCGTGTCAGGTCCGTCTGGGGGAGATCGAACCTCATTCGGTTCCTGCTTTACTCTGGAAGACGACGGGACTGGTTGAGGGTTGGCATTACCAGTTACGACTCTTCCAGAGGGCATGGCGGGTACCACCGGAGGAGCTTGGTAAGGGGCTGCAGCGGTTGATTTCCCCTTTGTCGACTCACCCGGAATCATTCGACTGAAATTTGGGGGATCGGAGTTCGGTTCCTGTTTTATGGAGAGTTGCGAAAGGTCTAAGACAGCAGGCGATGTCGGCAGGTTATTCATTGAATCCAAGGTGCGCACTTTGGGTGGCAGAGCATGCGACTGAATACTACTTAAATGAGCAGGTGGTATCTGACTCGACTCGGCCGTTACATCAGAGGCGGGTTCATTCTTTATAAGCCCGGGAATTACAAGGGGCACATTATTTACAGGCAAGTTCTGCTTCAAATTCTCTACAGGTTTAATCCCTTGTACTGACTGAGAAGGCAATGCTGCCACACTGAGTTTCACATTCAGCTCGGGAGGTTGCTGATTTGCAAGAAGAGGATTCTCTCCGGATCTCACTTCTAGCTCCTTAGAAGGACTGTCATTCCCATTTTCTTGAATATGCTTCCCCAAAACATCTGTTTGATGATGCGGCTCTGTAGTAGCTTGTAGCCCTTGAGGATCAACGTATCGCCTTGAAATCGGGGGTTGGAAAGGACTTCCTTTGCGTGCCTGCAGATGTGGTATATTTCCAGACGGTCCAGAAGATGGAAGGGGAGCAGACAGAGGAGGAGGATTCCGATTCGAACCGATAACAATGTCTTCTTTGACAATATTTTTGACAGATTCAGTTTGAACGTTCTGAAGTGCTACCGCTCCCGTACACTGAAATTCTTTCCCCAATTCTGGATAAGTTATTAAGTTGGAGTGAGCAGACTGGTTGGAAGGGGGACGAGAGAGCGACGCAGAAGAGTGGTTGGAAGGAGGGCGCAGCGGCTGAGAATGTGTGGAGTGATGCGAGGGAGGGCGAGATGACTGCGAATCCGAAGAACGACTAGAAAGTGTTCTCGCAACGGGTAACATAGGAGCCTCAAAAGTGGGTTCAACCCGAGTTATGTAGTTGGAGGTTGACTCAGAAGGGCTGACGGTGGTTTCTTTATTATCTACAGAGTGACATTCTGAGCTTACTGTTGAAAGATCCTGGCCTAAATAAAATAAAGTCAAGTCATTTTTCAATTAAAACAATGTCGTCTGCATGATAAACAAACCTTATAGAATAACAGAACCCATTTACGATGGTAATCAAGGGTCAGTGAGAAAGTAGAGTTGCACCGATACCAATATTTTGGCCGATACCGATACTACAAAAAAGTGCCGATACCGATACTTTTTAATTAATTGTTTTAAAATTGATTATTAATAAAAGTTCAAGTAAATGATATAATATCTCAATTAACTTAAAATGCCTTTCCCAATCCCAACTTTAGTTCCATTTAATTTCATAATAATATAATATATTATAATATATAGCTAGAGCCTGTAATTTAATTATGTTTAAATTAAATTAAGAAAAAGAAAATATATATATATATCTTATTATATAAAGTTCTAAACGAATGCATATAATGGTAGTGTATTATCAATAACTTTACACACGAGATTCAAGCAACTGAATGGTTTATTATGATTATGCATGCCGCGTGGTGCCATCTATGAACAACTTTACAAAACTTTCATTTTTACTGAAAACTATTACTGTAATTTGAAATTGTATATTTATATGATACTGTATTACTGTATTGAATATTTGTAATCTTGTATAGGGGCCTATAGTTACATTTTATGATTTTTTGTTTTGTTAGTAAATGTAAACATTGCTAATTTTGATAAAATATATATTAAACAACTAAATAAGATATTACTGTATAATAATAAAAAAATTTAATAATATATAAAATAAGATAATTTCTTCAAAAAACAGTAATTCAAAGTATCGGTATCGGTTTTCAGAACAGTATCGGCCGATACCGATACTTTGTGAAAAGTGGCCGATACGGCCGATACCGATACATCGGTGCAACTCTATGAGAAAGCAAAAAATTAAGTAACATTCAAGAATTTTTATTTTTTATTTTTAAAGGGGGATGGTGGTAGTTGAGTTATGCTAACCTTTGTTTATACTACTATACTTCTGAATGAAATCTCCTCAGGTAGAGACTATAGAATGCGAAGTTTTTCATTTATGCTTGAGTTATACAACACACAACAGAAAAATATTTCTTTTCAATTACGAGTGAAAATAAACGAAAATTTTACAGAGCAAAGCCAAATTATCATTATAAAATTATTCACTACCTAATAGAGTACTATAATTTAAAATATGTTCTAGAGACTTATCTTCTATACATCACCCCGCCCGCTGTGATATGTTAAATCTATAATGATTGTGAAAGTTTAACGCGAGTAACTTACTTTCTGTATACCGAGACACTGGAACAATTTCTCTCAAAGATATTTGGGACGAGTCATCTTTATTCACAGTTTCTTGAGTATCTTTCACACCAAATGTGTATCAAAATCTGATGGTAGATTCTCGAGTTGCTTAGAATACGGGCTTCCATCAACACTACATTTAGAAACAACTTGGAACTGATAATTATTCTGATCAATGTTTTCATTTAAAGATTCAGTTTTCGGAGATTTTAGATCTTGAGCTTCTTGAACATCAGAATTTAGTACTAAAGCATACTCTGATGGTCCTGAAAAAATGCCATGAAGCTCTTGATTAAGGACTTCAATGTTTGCTACTTCTGGAACTGATTCGCTTGATGAGACTCCTCTCACCCTTTCATAACGTTCTTTCTTTTCTAGATAAGTTTCACCTTTGATAAAGGTTCCATCATTAAAGTTTTCAGGAATAAACTCTTGCTGATATTTTCTGAATGTCTCTGAAACCTTAGTTTCTGTATTTACTGAAGTTTCAGGGTCAGGAAGAGGCTGGCCCACTATATGATGATCTCTGGGAAATGGATCTTGAGGCTTAGTTTCCCATCCATCACCCCATTCATCATCCCAGGTTGCAACTGGTGGGTTAGAACTATCATTTGACATTTCATCCGCCTTCTTTTCTTTTCATCATTTCTTTCATGGGTAGAAACACCCGTTTCAAAATCAGATTGATCACTGATCTCATACTCATTCTGAGGAAAGGGTACATGAACTGAATTTGATTGAGCAATTTGATCATGGTTATTAAGTTCAGTGTGTTTTGTATCTGTAAAATTCTCCTCCTCCTCTTCTTCTTTGTTTACTTTCAAATTATTGTCCTCAGAAGCTAAATTTTCTTCCAAAGGATTTCTTCCTCCTGAAAACTCCTGAGGAGGATTCAATTCTGAGTGAGAAATTTCATTATCTTTCTGATTTTCTTGACTAACATTCTCAGTAACTGTAACTGGCACATTAGGTTGGTGGTATTTACTTGTAGCACATTCACCAGTGTCCCAACCCCATTCATCTCTGCTGGAATGGCACACGTTTTTTGTGGTGTCTTGATAAACATTATTTTGTCGTGATCCCGAGTCAGAATTATCTTTAATGTCAGAATTTTTTCTTTCCAATGTAGGATGCTGCTCATAATCAGATGGATAATGCTGATTTTCTTGGTGTGTTATATAATTACTATTATCAGTTACATTATTTGAAGTTACTGTCTCTACATTCTTTTTAAGCTCATGTGATTCATTTTGACTGAAAAATTCTACAGGTTGAGGTACGGTTCTTGCTGATAATGCGTTAACATTTGACTTCCTTGATTAAATGCGTGAGGGTAGCCCTCTTGAACATAATATTGCACATCACTTCCACTAGTTACAACAGCATCAAATGACTGGTGAACTGAATAGTCTTTCAACTCTGTATTAGTCTGTGGATTCATTTCTGATGAAAATTGCTCATTCCCACTATTATTATTTTGAATATTGAAATTTTGACGTTGAAGAAAATAATTTTCACTGTTGGACTGCCAACAGTTTGTACTAAGGTCTTGAGTATTATAATTTTTGGGGTCACATGAAGATTGGGAAAAGCTCTGATAATGATAAGACTGGGATTCAAGGGAAGCATGTTGTTGTTGTTGTTGCTGCTGCTGCTTCTTGGATTGTATTTGTTGCTGATTATTAACATTAGAAATTACTTCATTGGCTGCCCACTCTCCCCAATTGTCTTCATTACTCCAATTCCCCTCATCATACATTTTATTCTGAGAATCAGCTCCATTAAGAAGCTGACTCTGATTCTGACCTATTTGTGAAAATGTCTGATTATTTCTTGAGAAACCTTCAGTAGGGTGATAAGGTTGAGCTGCAGTCAGAACTGGTTGATTAAAAACATTTCCTCCACTGGAAACTGGGCCATGTTGCTGCTGGCTGGATGGCTGGCTTTTGTGTACTACCGAAGTATTGGCAGAAGCAGCATCCCAATTCCAGGCTTCATCAACATTCACTGTACCAGATGAGAATGAACTGGGACCAACATTCTGTAATAAAGGTTAAGGTCACTAGAGGACTCTTAAAAGTTATTATAATACAGGTAATAAATGGTTTAAAAACCTTTTATTTATACAATCTTTATAAAATTTATATCTTCAATTTTTAAAATAATTTGCGCAATAAGTGCCCTACTGCATAATCTTTCCAAAAATTAAAAAATTGGAATGGTAATCAAATATTAATACACTTTGCTAAGAAAAGTTTACAACAATAATGACAACCATGTAAAACCTAGCATAGCTCACCTCATATAGGGCGGGTCGTACTCAGGTGACAACATGAATCTGAAGGAAATCCTACCATCAGGGGTGTCTAAATTATGTTTTTTTACATGGGGAATTCAAATATGAGCTTCTTTTTTGGATAGGATAACTAACCTACATCATCTTGTATTTCTAAATTGCCAATTTTACCCTTTTGAACCCCTTTATAATATATTAAAAGATATAAGGTAAATCATTTATATTGACAAGGCCAAATCAACTTTACATATATTTATTAATAGGTGAACTGCATGTATATCACTGGATATAATTACAAAGATCATTCTCCTGACATCTTGAACTTTGCCAGGTTGCACAAATCCTGCTTTGACTCAGACTTGGACATCAGCTTCCTGCTGGTCTCCTGAGCCCTGATCCCTCCATCCCTCTTTTCCTGTGAGAAGTACTTAGCAGAAGCCTCAGTCACCATTTTAACAACCCTCTCAATGCTTTGTGTGTGGCAAGGCCAGTTGCGCACCTCCATGGGGTGTTGTTGAAGTTTTTCACCTCTGAGGTGCTTAGAGAGCAGGTGAGAGGTGGCTCTGACACACCTTCTGACCAGCTGATCAAGTCAGCGATGCTGGAAGCATCACAATTGATGTCAGGTGTCCTTCTGCTCCTAACAGAGGAGTCCCACAGCTGAGTGTCCGGGTCCCCCTCTCCCCTGATGGCCAGGATTCTCTCCACCCCTTCAATCCTCTCCTTCTGATCCTCAGAGCAGAGTAGTGTTTGGAGGATGACTTCACTGTGGGCATACCAAGCAGATCTTCTCACAGTTGGCATCACAATATCCAGCACCTCCTTTCTCTGGGACTTGAGGCAGTCCAGCTGAAAGAGGATGTGCCTAGGCCCTTCGATCCAGGAGTGCTTGACCTTCACGTTGAACCAACATGGGTAATACACTCCAATGATGAATTCCACAATGAATTGCAGAATCTTCAGGTTCTTTCCTTTAAGTCCGTGCTTTGACACCCAGAGCCTGAGAAATCTGTTCGCTGTGGTGAGCCAGCAGCTGTGGTTTACTGGTCCTATCTCTAACAGAGCCAGCCCTGCAGGAAGTACTCCATCCCTGACTGCACAGACAATTTTATAGCCATAGTATTGATCAGTTGAGAGATCTTGAATGACCTTGTCAGGAAGCTTGATCAGTTGAGAGATCTTGAATGACCTTGTCAGGAAGCTTGATCAGTGGAGGGCCAACAGAGATTCGGGTGAAGTTTGGATTGATATCAAAGTCTGTAGCAGAATCAAGGAGCTTTCCTATTGGCCCGGATAATTTTTTGTCTGACAGAGTAGGGCCATCAAGGTCAACAATGAGATGGCGCAGGGGAAGTTCAACAGTGTGCAGGTTGCACACCAACCAGACCAGCTTTCTCCCCAGGTGCAGCTCCAGCTTCCGCATTACTCTAGCTTTCACACCAGTGTTGACATTTGTTGAGTCTCCTCCAATGGCCAACAAGGTCTTATCATAACCACTCTCTTTCAGCCAGGCAAACAGGACCTTAGCAATCTTCTCCGCATGTGACTCCTCTTTAGTTGCTTTCTCTGGGGTAAACTGGAACAGATAGTAGCTGCCAGGCTCACTAACAACACTATAGTGTTCTTCCTTGATCTTTGCGGGAAAAGATTGGTCACTGCCCTCAGCTTCCATCATCACATTGGTCACTCCACTACAGACAGGTATTAACTCTTTTCAGCGCAAAATTCTTGGTTAAAAAAGATCTGAAATGGGCAAGAACAAATTTATCTGCAAATGCTAAACACATTATGCTTTTCTGGTTTCAAAATGTTATAAAATGCTAATTTCTCTGTTGTCTGTAATGCAAATAATTTGTTCATGTACTCTAAAAAAACTAAAGAAACACATCCTAAAAATATTCTTTAGAACATTGAAATAGGCCTCATACTGCTCAGTTGTACTAAAAATGAACCACCTAATTTTAGCTCAAATCAAAGTTGTTAATTAAATTTTGCTCAATGTATCACTATAATATGCGTAGAAATAGCTTTTTCTAAAATATAACAGAATAATACTCACATGTGAACAGTAACAAAAAAAATATCAGTAGATAATCACTAAATCTATCCCCTCACTGCAAGCCTAGGTGGTAAAATAGCTTCATAAATCATGAGTCACTTCAAATATTTCACAAAACGTTTTAAAATGTTCTGAAATGTTACATTCTAGCCTCTGAGAAAGGTGGCTCAGAAAATGGCCTTATGCGCGCCAGAAAACCGTCAAAATATTTCATATACCAAACTGTATGATAATTACAATTAAGTGGAATGGCACACCTTTTTATTTGAGTATTTAAATATTATTATTATTATATGAATTACATTATATGTGTTTATATGAATTACATTATATGTGTTTATATGAATTAGTTAGAACAATGCTCTATGAGAGATAACGTGAGCAGCCATGATGGAAAACGTGAGAAGACATTCTGGGGTAACTACAATAGTAAAATAATCAACAATTTAATAATAATCAACTGCAAAATGATGTAGGTTAGGGTTATCAGAATTAAATATTTTCTTCAGAATTGTGTTCTATACACCAAAATATGTCATTTGAACACCCCCTCTCCATTGATTTAAAAAAAATGCATAGTATGACCCGCCCTATCACCTCAATCTCATTCAGATCACAAAAATTGATAGAATCTCAATGTAGTTTAATTAAATTCAATTTTTATATATGGTACAATATTGTATATCATCTTTGAATTTAAAATAATACTCCATATCAATAATAATATACGTTACCTGTGCCAAAAATTGAGAAGGTACATTTTGAGATTGTGAAGTTGCTGGCTTAGAATTAGAACCCACTTGATGACCACCTCTTAAACGCTGTCTAAACATTTGTTCTATATCCTGATCTGTAATTATTCAAGAGAGACTGTAATGTACCAAAAAACAAATAGTTAGTCTTATTTTAGTGAACCTGCAAAAACTAATTGTTTGTTTGGTATGAGGTGAATTGAAAAATGGTTGAGTAGACCTACATCCTGTACAACAGAGGAAATGTTATAATTATCTTAGAAAAATTGTATATGAATACAAAAGTAATTTTTCCTAGGCTTACTTTGCAGAGACACAATGGTAAATTTACTTATAAATTATAAGATTTTTAACAGGCCTTAATTAACACCTGAAGGTCAATTAGCTCTGTATATTACCATTAATTCATGAGTAATGAAAGAATACAGTACTCAGGTCAATGCAATATAAAATTTAGTAGCTTGTCTAAAATAAATGATAAAGTTCAAGTAAGAGAACATTCTTTTCTATAAATTTGAAAAATCAAATGCATATAAAATTCTATATACTGTATCTAGATCAATATTTTTTAAGGGTCATTCCATGTCAGTTCAACGGCAAAAAAAACGTGACCATCACCAATCTTTTTGAAAATTGGCACGCTTCTAGATCTCAGTGAGAAAAACAGAATGATGCTTGTTTCAACACTCTAGGTCATATGGTTCCGGAGATATGATCCTTTGAATTTTGTAAGAAAAGGTCAATTTCCAAGGTCATACCATATTTCAACATTAAATATCTCGGCTCCTATTGCACTTACAGAGACCATTTAAACACTATTTTAAAGCTTTTAAGCAGATCTACAACTTTGTTTCTATTCATATTTTACCTCAGTGGTAAAAAAAAAAGTTGCTCTTCACCCAATTTTGGGTACACATGTCTACCTTAATCTAAAACAAGATTTTTAGTGTTGATTAAGTTAGTATAGACGCTACAGCCATTTCAGTGGACCATACCCACCTCCATTTTGACCAAGTACTTTTTTCCACCAAACTTTGGAGCACCGTATCTTTGGAACTGTTTGAGCTAGTGTTGAGAAAAATACCATTATATTTTTCTTACTGATATATATATATATATATATGTCTACTAATTTTAAAAAAAAAATTGGTAATTATCTAACCTAACCTAGCCCAGTTATTTGGTTGAATAAGTATCCAGCCCTATTATAAAATTTATTTTTTTTGTATATTTCAGAGAATTATATAATATAGGTAATTTAAATTACATAATTAATTTATATGGACATTCAGAAATGTGAAGAACTTCGAACCTGCTATCCTGTTTAAAGGTAAAGCTATGTTCGTATATAAGTACCTTATACTAGGCTATAGGTACTACCCTATAGAATAAGTTCAGTTTTAAGAGTTAGGCGAGTTTTAATAGAATTACTTAATTTTGTATATTTATTCATTGTGTACAACAGTATGTACCCATGTGAAAATAAGCTTATTTAAACCTTGGAGCAAAGATTTTTTTGGCATCTGTATTTATTCCAATCTGTAAATCAAACTGCACATTTTTTCTTGTTGTAGACCTCTGAAACAAGATCAGTAGGTCCCAAATTTTATTTGTGCCATCTAAGCAAAAATAGCTTTTAACAGGGTTGAATACAATGAATAATTATAATTGAAGATCCACTGCATCAAGCCAATCAGCGATGAACTGGTAGAAATCTGCTCATATTCTTCCTCAACTATATCCAGATTGGAAAGAGTCACCATTCTTCAGAGAAGCAACATCCCATTGGCATCTATGAAAAGCTATTGCTTATCAGTCTATGATTCCCACTGGTATCTCGCCTGCATCTTAGATGTCAAGCCAGAGAGCAATGAGGTCAACTTGACCTTCCTTCACCACCATGGACTTGCACGCTCATTTGTATATCCTTCCCCACCTGATGAACTTCTAGTTGACGCCAGTGATGTGCTGATGATTGCGAGTCCAGTTACCACAAATGGCAGGACATACACTTTGACCCAGTCAGAAATGAAGAAGGCCACATCTATGCTTGAGCATTTAGTAGTGTAACAGCCAACAGGTAATCTTTTTTGTCTCATTGATGTGATTTTTTTTACCAGCCTGTTTTTTTTTTCATTGATAAATAATATTAGGTACACATATTTCATATGAAATGTCTAAGTTAGTTCAGTGGTACTTAAATGTTTTATTATCATTGTTTATTGAAACTATTATGTTTATTGTACCATTTATTATCTATTAATTAGGCCCTATATTTTGTATTTAGGTTAGTATCTTAGCATTCCTATTTAAATTTGAGTCTTATTAGGCAGGACTAAAGTCTCTTATTATAGGTTTTTCTTTCTTACTGTTTGCTGTTGAATAATGATCTCAGTTTTTGTCTAAGGTCAAATCTTTGGTAGGATAAATAATTACCTTGAAAGGCGTATACAAATACTTTATTATTATTATAAATGTAACAATAATGGCTTCCATAAAATATATTTTAAATACCTAATAACTGCCTTTTTTAAATATAAAGTTATGTTGATGCCTCTTTTTTCATGGTTTCACCCAGCTAGACAAGAATCAGTTCTTATAACTCAATTGGTAAAAATAAAGGAATGGATTATTTTAATATACATATTAAAAGGCAAATTGTCTTAAAAATAGCAGACATTATAGATCTCAGTGAGACAAATCTAATGGTACTTTTCTCAACACTAGCTCAAACAGTTCCAAAGAAATGGCACTCCAAAGTTTGGTGGAAAAAGGTACTTGGTCAAAATGGAGGTAGGTATGGTCCACTGAAATGGCTGTAGCATCTATACTAACTTAATCAACACTAAAAATCTTGTTCTAGGTTAAAGTAGACATGTGTACCTAAAATTGGGTGAAAGGAGAAAAAAATCAGTTGTGACATCAAATGATCTACACAAGGTCAAAGGTCAAAAATAAAATCAACTTTTTTTTTACCACTGAGGTAAAATATGAATAGAAACAAAGTTGTAGATCTGCTTAAAAGCTTTAAAATAAGTGTTTAAATGGTCTCTAAGTGCAATAGGAGCCAAGATATTTCATGTTGAAATATGGTATGACCTTGGAAATTTACCTTTTTAACAAAATTCGAATGGCCTATCTCCAGAACTGTATAACCTAGAGTGTTGAAACAAGTGCCATTCTAAATGCAAAAAACTTCACTTTTTTACGTGAAGGTCAAAATATGAGAATAAAAACCCACTCTAATAGACAGAGTTTATTTCCACGACAGTTTCGACGCCCACTGGCATCCTCCTCGGGTGGATACAGAAACACAAATGAAACAAAACAAGAGGGAAAAACAGTTCAGGGATCGACCGTTAAGAAATTCGCACCTAGGTTGGATTCCATTCTCTCGAGACAGGAGGGGCATTTTCATTAAGTACATTCGCACAAATTTTAAAACTATCTTCCTGTTCTAAACATACAGATTCTATTATTTTTACATAATTATTACATTTATAATTAAATTTATTACATTTAATATTGCATAATTATTAATTACAGAAATTATAAATTTATTATTACATTGGTTATTACATTGTTGTTTATTATACAGAAATTATAAACCGAAAAACGAATGAAAAAAGGCGATTAGGAAATAATCCAGAGACCATTGAGAAATTCGCACCTAGGTTAGATATCGATCCCTGAACTGTTTTTCCCTCTTGTTTTGTTTCATTTGTGTTTCTGTATCCACCCGAGGAGGATGCCAGTGGGCGTCGAAACTGTCGTGGAAATAAACTCTGTCTATTAGAGTGGGTTTTTATTCTCATAAGTGCCATTCTGTTTTTCTCACCGAGATCTATAAGTGTGCCAATTTTTAAAAAAAATCAGTGATGGTCACGTTTTTTTTACCCAAAATTCTGTTGAACTGACATGGAATGACCCTTTAGGATTCCATTAAAAGATCCCTCAAGCTTAACACATCAACTATGGAACCCAATTTGGTTACTATTTCAATCTATGCTGAAACAGTATGACAATCCCAATTACATTTTTATCCATATTCCTAATAGTAGCTATATACCTAATATATTTAAACAGGTTAGCTAAACTATAAGATTTAAGCTATATACTTTTGTTTATAGCTATAGAATTGTTATTCAATCCCACTTTATTATTGTAATTAAATTACTTTCATTTTAACAACTGTCTGGTTGTTAAAACTCAATTTTAAAAGGATGGTATTAACTGCAAGACCTCAATGGTCTAAATCAGCATTTCTTAACCTGGGGGAAATTTCCCCAGGGGGAAAATTCAGGAATCCAGGGGAGATTTAGGGCAGAATTTTGTTTGGTGATCATATAATTAGTGTGCATTTTAAGTCTGCTAATGTTATTGAATTTTATTTTCGAGGCTACTTTTTTCATATTCTAATGGAGGGGGAAATCGGGTAGGGTGAACTGGTCAAAGGGGGAAATGACACAAAAAAGGTTAAGAACAGCTGGTCTAAATGAATAATAAATCCTGATATCTATGGCAAATTCAAACAATTTCATAGACAATCTAACCAAATGCAGCAATCCCTAACAATCAAATACAGCTAGGTCACCACTTTAGTAGTTGGGACAACATCCATGAAAAGCTTTCTCAGATAAAGAAGAATCTCTCAAGGCTAACTCGCAATTCCAACATGCGCAAGTTCTTCCTTTCATGAGATAAAATTATGTACAGCTTTGGGAAAAAAGGTTGCCTACAAACAAAATTTCTAAATTGAATAAACAATTACTAATTGGTAATATTCTGTTTTCTTTGGATATTTTATTCTCTTTGGTGACTAACAAAATTTAAAAAACAAAACCCAATCATTACTGATGCTTTGGAGGATAACCTTATCATATTAGTTTGCATAATGGTGATGCACCACTGATAGTGAGATAGAATTTAACACACAGACACAACAGGGCATACACTGATATTTATGCTATACCAATGATCTTGTACCTAGATTTAATGTTCTGCACGGAAATTTGTTTAATATTTAAGCTAAAATAGGAAATATTTAAAATCTTGCTCAGATTCCCCACCCCCCACCCTAATATAAGAAGGCCCATTAAAATTATGAAATTTTGCACCCAAGAAATCTTGATTTTGTAGAGATCTTAAGGTAATTTGCAAATAAGCTAATTTACATTAATATTAAGAGTTTTTTACCCAATTCAGAAGCAGAGTTTCTTTATTTTTTTTTTAAATTACTTTAGAATAATGAAGAGTAAATTATCAGGGTAAATCCAAAGTAGTGATGCAAGATGAGAATATTCTCTGATTGATTATTCTTGAGGAAATGGAGAATTTTACAAAATAATAATAAAAATGTGTTGCAAAGCAGCAAATGCATACAACTAACATTCAAAATAAAATACTATTTACCTGGTAGCCATTGCTTTGTTTACTTTAAGGAGATTGGATGAGAATCTCAAAAAAAAAAAAAAAAAAAATCTTTCATTAAGGACATCATATACTCAAAATACAACTTTATAGAAGTTTGCATACTGAAAAATCAAATAAACTAGGGGTTCAGTTCTCAATATATATATATATATGTATGATGTAAAATAACGCACTGTCATGAAGTACCTATGAAGAAGGAAACCACTCTTCAGGAAGACTTAAATTTGTATTTCTTTAACATCAATACAGTTTTGGGCCTTTGGCTCACCATGAGCCCTTGTCAATTGGTAATGACTGCATAAACAGAGAATGGAGTTTATATACACACCTAGAATTTAACTACCAGGGGTTAGTTGACTAAACCTTCCCATCCACTTACCAGGGGATAGTTAAGTGACCCTTCCAACCCAGCTTTGACCTGGTGGAAGTCCCTGTGTTGCCTGGGGATTTTTGGATGGTAATTTTACAAAATACTTAATTTTATTACATATAATTTTGTTAAAAGAGAATTAACCATTGGGTAGATTAAAATTTTGTACAGAACCTACAAGACTATCTAGATTCAACAATTCTATGCTTAACATAATTATTAAATTTCAAAACAAAGTTGCAATTATTGAAATCTATTATATGGTTTATCAGGTCATTCCATAAGGAATGTCTTTTTTTTGCATTGCTAAACTTGTGTCATGTTTGCACATGTTTCTATGTATATTTTGTGGATAACTCAAATTTTTACGTGTTTAGACATGTTACTTCTCAGTCTAAGTGAAGTTTCATCTCATTCACAATCTTCGTTTATTTCACCCTTATGGATAAGATGGAAGTGTCAGATGAACACATTAGGCATATAATGCTTTATGAATTTAGAACAGGAAATAATGCGATTGCAGCCACAAAAAATATTCAGGATATTTATGGGGAGGAAGCTTTAAATGTAAGGAATGTCAATGATGGTTCCAGAAGTTTAGGTCTGATGACTATAACTTAACTGATGAAGCATGCTTGGGCTGACCTGTTGAGTTCAATGATGTTCTTCTGATAGCTAACACTTGAAGAAAATCCTGCTGTAACTGTTGAAGAACTTGCCCAGTGACTAAATTTGACCAGTTCCACAGTTCACCACCACCTGCAATGACTGGGAAAAGTGTCAAAACTTAGGAAGTGGG
This sequence comes from Bathynomus jamesi, assembly GCA_023014485.1. NCBI lineage: Eukaryota > Metazoa > Arthropoda > Malacostraca > Isopoda > Cirolanidae > Bathynomus > Bathynomus jamesi. Next base: position 76,635 of record JAJOZX010002394.1, read on the forward strand.
TTCCCCATATGTTGTCACCAGACAACTGTAGAGATTGTGTGAACATTTGCTCTTCATTGCATTCTTGGCAACTTCAAGCACCATTTCTAAATTGACTCATTACTGGAGATGAAAAATGGGTGCTTTATCACAATGTTAACATCATCAGCAGTGGATTAGTGCTAGAGAATCTATTACACCACTGCCAAGAGGAAATCTGCACCCCAGGAAGGTTTTGCTGTGCATTTGGTGGGATATTCAAGGAGTGATTTATTTTGAACTGTTGCAGCCCAATCAAACCATTACAGCTGGTCTACTGTCAGCACCTTCAAAGACTGAGCACTGCATTGCAAACAAAATGTCCTTCTTTGGCCAATCGCAAGGGTGTTGTGTTTCAACAGGACAACACACATCCTCATATTGCTCAAATCACCACTGTCAAAATTTAACAGCTTGGTTGGGAAAAAATTCCACATCCTCCATATTCACTAGACCTTGCACCATCAGATCACCACCTATTCAGAAGTCTTCAAAACTATCTTGATGGGAAAGAACTTGAAAGTTTCAAGGCTATCAACATTGCCCTTTCTGAGTTGTTTGCTTCTAAACAACATGGAATTGGAATTGAAATGCTTGTAGAGAGGTGGCAGTGTGTCATAGAAAGTGAAGGAAAATATATAATTGATTAAAATTTATTTTGATGTATTTTTATTTTCATTTGGAAATAAAGTAATAAAATGACATTACTTATGGGATGACCTGATAGTTTCTGACATGATGGAATACAGTACCATACTTTTTTCATTCCCTACCCTCACATCTCCCTTATGTTCATAAATTCTCTTACCAAGTTCCCTTCCTGTTTCTCCCACACATACATCATCAGGACATTCTTTACATATATATATAGGCCTGGATTTAGCTATAGGCGAACTAGGCGATCGCCTGGGCCTTGTACCAAAGGGGGCCTCGCTCAAGCCATTTTGTGCGTTCTGTTCAAGTGATATTAATGATTTAGAACTATGAAGAACTTAAAGTACTTTGCAGGTTTATACCTGAGAAAACAGATCTTGGAAATGCCCTTGTTTATATAGTGCAAAAACAACTAAGTGAGATTTATCCTAATGTTTATGTTGCACTTTGAATAGTATTAACCATCCCAGTTACTGTTGCTTCGGCTGAAAGAAGTTTCTCGCGTCTCAAACTTATTAAAACATATTTGCGTTCCACCATGTCTCAAGCGAGATTGCAATCATTAGCTATGTTATCAATAGAAAATGATATAACAAATTCATTAGATTATTCTCAATTAATTGAAGAGTTTAGCTCGAAGAAAAGTAGAAAAGCATTGCTGTAATATTCAAGGAGCATCTGAACCAAATATTAAAGCATTAATATTTAGCCTGATAAGTCGATCGCTCACTATTATAAAAAATGAAATGTCAACATCTCTTATACATCACATATGAAAAACATTTGTATACTATGGAAAGTCATTACCTATAATATTGTATAAATCTTAGAAATCATTGTCTTATATTTTTGATACAAATCTTGATTTATATTATAATTTATACTTATTTGTATGGTTTATTTATATTTCTTATACAATTTCCATGCGTGATTATTTTGGTTTGGTTTACTTTTTAAGTGCTGGCATAGTTCTGTCTATGCGGGATTCTAATACTGCTGTGGTATAGTACAGATAATTAAGTCCATATTTTCATATATATAGGCCTAGCTAGGCCTCGCAATTTCTAGATCCGGCCCTGTATATGTGTGTGTGTGTATATATATACCGTATATATATATATATATATATATATATATATTATATATATATACACACACTTCTCTTTTTTGTCCTTAGGTTTGTTCCTTATTGACATGTCATTTATGCAGTCATTATATTTGAATGCCACATTAGTACCTATTCTCTGACAAGTTTTTGTTATAGGGAAGGACAATACTTTTCTTGTAATCCATGTTTACAGTTGACCTGCCAGTATAAAAGGTTTTTCTGGCTGCTAAATGAGCATTAAAAATGAACCATTTGGGATAACACAGATTTTTTAATATATTTTTGATTTTTTGTATCTCCTCATCAACGTAAGAAGGGTGACAGATTCTATATGCTCTTAGGAACATTGAAGATACAAATGACTTTTTACTTAGTCATCATGAAATGAAAAATAGTGAATGTAAGAGTTTGAATTGGTCTCCTTCCTATACACAGAATTTTATATTGTTACTTTCTCTATTGATGAGAACATCAAAAAAGGTATTCTTCTATCCCTTTCCCATTTGAACTTAATTGAGTGATGAAGGTTATTGAATTTGGAAAAGTCATCATCAAAATTCTTATTAGCTGGCCATACTGATAACATGGCATTCAAATATAATAACTGCATAAATGACATGTTAATAAGGAACAAACCTAAGGATGGAAACAACACGGGTGTGTATATAATAATTTAGGGTGGAGTGAAAAAAAAATGCCAGGATCAAAATTGAGGGGGTCTAGATAGTTGTCTTTTGTCTAGGATTAAACTTTAAAACCAATTTTGGGTGGTTGCATACAAAACTGACTGCTACCAGCCAATTTATACAAATCGTATGTGCGCATGACCAAAATTTGAACCCAGTGACCTATCTCAGGTTCTGGACATGATAGAAAGTCAATTTAAAAACTGTTCATGATGCATTTTCTACCTCTGAAGCAGATTAAAACACTTGCAAAGGACTGCAGGCTCAATAATGCATCAAAAATCCATATTTCATCATTTTTACTCAAAAAATGCAATTTTTCAGCCCTTTTTCTCCAAATATTTTGTTTTTATTTGAAATTATATTTTATATTTTTCTTTTCAGGTTGAATTTATAGAATTGATAAATACATGTATTTTGATAACCTTGTTGCCAAAATAATAATGCATAGTAAGATGTTAAGACACAGTGAGAGTTAAAATTCTTGATGGAGGTTACAGATTTTCAAGCACAGACTCATTCCCCAACAAAAAGCTTCCTCTTGGTAAAGATGTCATCCAACGTGTAATGGCAAAAGAGAACTGGACAACCAGACAAGTAGCTGATACAGTTGCACTAAGTCTGATTGAAAAATGGATCTGGTGCAATGTCTATCCAAATTCACACCCCAGTGTCACCAGCAAGATTCGGGATCTAGTCAAAGAATTTTTGAGGTAAGACTCAAATTTTCAGTCCCTTATAAAAAGATTTAAAATATGTCATACTTTTATAAATTTTGTAGTAACATTTATTTGTTTGTGACAGTATAATTTTATTAACATAATCATGTGGTTCAATGATTTGCAAATCATAAGAATGATTGGTAATAAATTCTGTTTTGACTAGAACTTAACTTAGGGTTTATAATTGAAATTTGCATTCACAACATTAAAGTTTTGGTAATTTTGTATGTTTGATAGATATCCAAAAAAGAAACATGGTGACAAGTTCCAGTGATCTTTCTTCCTTCATTGAAAAAACTTACAAGTTGACATCTTCTTGAGGACTCAAATCAGAGAAGAGATTTGGAACATTTGTATCAACTCAAAATGACAGAAGAGTATGTTTTCTATGAGGATCAGAAAACAGCTAGATAGGATGCGTTGGTTTTAAGGAACACCTTACATCAGCAGACATCAGATACAAAAGGAGAGGAGTACAGCAGGAGCAAGCAAAAGAATCAGTGAGTTTGATCTATATAAATTTTAAAAATCTGGGTTTTTTGAAATGATTGTGCTACAAATTATAAAATTTTATTTTTGCATCTTTGGTAAACTATCTTATCATAATCATACTGTATTTTATTATCCCCACAGAAGAGGTCACAAGATTTTTTCAAGTTGTTCCATCAAGCTCAGCAACAATACATGACAGTGATCTCAACAGTCTCTCAAGTCAGGGCAGCCTGGATCACATGATCAAACAGCTGGTTATCAGTGAACAACAGGAATCCAGGACAGAACAAAATAGGAAGAGTCTGCCAAACCTCATTCAGCAGTGTGACAGGTATACTGTATAGTTTAAAATACGAGTATGCTTTGAACACACTTGAACATTGCTCTGTTGACAATACAATAGATTCCCAACTTACAAACATTCAACTTATGAACTTTCGAAGATACGAAAACAAAGTGCATGCTAGCAGTATGTAGTTACATCATCAGCATGACAGAGGGTGTTAGTGCAGGTTGACAATGGCGTTAGCATCAGCCGACGCTCGCCATTGCTGTTGTGGAGCCCACACTGTACATATCACTGCTCAATTCCTGTCAGTTGTGTTCTTTTTTTTTTTTGCACTGATATATTTAGCATATTATTGTTTAATAATAATGTCTGGAAAATGTAAGAATACTGAAGTGTGTGGGGTGGGGGGGGGGGGGGGGGGGGGGGGGGGGGGGGGGGGGGGGGGGGGGGGGGGGGTCAGTGAAGAGGTAGATGAGAGACAGGAACTGAAGCAATTTACCACCAATCAACTGGCAGAAGGGTTCAGTTTGGCAAAAAAAGCACTGGCTTGTTTTGAGGCACAGGACCCAAATAATGACATGTTTGTTAAGGTATCAGCAGCTGTGCACAATGCTCTATCATGTTATAGGATAATACTAGACAAAAAGGAAAAAGTTACTGTGCAAACATCTATCAATAAGTTTTTTAAGAAAGTTGAGAAACAGCAAGAAGAGGCAGTGCCATCCACATCTAAAGAATAAAACGCATTCATTTTCTCAAACTGACTGTTCAGTATTTTTTGTTTTTAATGTAAAGAATAAAACACACATGTTAGTGTCATACATTGTGCAGTTTTTTACGCCCTTTTTTTTACATACTTCACATATTTTTATGCATTTATTTTGTCGATATAAGTTATTTCTGAGTTACAAACAGACCTCCGGAATGCATTAAGTTCGTAAGTCAGGGACTTACTATACCTTTGAAAAAATTATTTATAATCCATGTAATGTTGCTCATAGTTAGAGTCCAAATCTTGGACACTGCTGTCCAATGAACATCTTGTTAGAATATTAACTTTATACAAAATAAATGTCTTTTACCAGGTATGGTATCAAGTACAGTAAGTGACAGAGTCAGAGCAGCAGTTGAATCAGCAGTTTTAGAGGATCATGGAATTATCACTACTACTGATTAAGATGAACATAATTGACAGGTAACAGTCCAATTATCTTGTACATTAGTATCTGATTCAAATAAAGTATTTCACAAAAAGGCATACATTTCAAACAAGTGTTGAAATTTAAATACTGTTAATCAAAACCTATGAAGCTTGCTTAAATAACCATCTTTAGAACTGAGTAAATTTGCACTATGAACTTTGCAAGGACAAACTGAGAAGAGAACATGAAAAATATCCTAAAGCCATAAGAAAAGAGGAGGGTAAATTGTTTTAATTGGTGGATGCTATTTATGAGGATGGTCACAAAGATGCAACAATGGTGACAGTTGAAGTGAATGGCAAATATTACAGAAGAACTGAGCTAGAAGAGCACTATGTAATTGTAGGAGAACCTGGTAAGATTTAAAATTCTGATCTTCAGTTTGCATTTTGTAACAGATATTACTCAAAATATTTATTAAGATGAATTTCAGATACAGAAATTGGAGATATATATAAACCCTGAAATATCTAAAAAATTGTCTCTAATTTCAGGTGATTTCTACCTCTCACATGTGACTCCAAGTACCTAATGGAAAGGGGTCAACTTTTGCAACAGAGATATACAAGGCCCACAAAGAGACTGAATTACAAACCAAACTTGCCATGATAGGATCTGATGAGACTAATAACAATGACCAGTTCAAATGGTGGAGCTATCAGATGCCTGGAAGAACTGCTTGGTAGACCTTTGCAGTGGAGCATTTGTCTACTACACTGTAATGAGCTCCCCCTTTGTCACATCTTTGTTATTCTGGATGGAACAACAAAGAGCCCAGATTCATTTTCCAGAAAGATAGGGGTTGAACTTGGTGGAAGTTTATTTCAATGTGATATGATTTCATTGAAGCCAATTAGGAATTCAAAATTTCCAGTTATTCCTAATGAAGTACTGGAGGACCTCAGCACTGATCACTATTATGATTACAAAATCTGTATGGCTGTTATACTTGGCTGTGATGATCCTGATCTTGAGCTCCTTGAAGTTGGACTGATCTGTTATTCAAGGTGGTTGACTCTGGCATGTAAAATCCTCAGATTTTATACATCTCAAAGGAAGCCTTCCAATGTTCTGATCACACTTGCAGAGTTTTGCATCTTGGTTCCAGATCAAGAAGGAGTATCGATGCACAGATAGTGCTAAGAACTTTTATGATATGCTCCAAAGGATCCTGAAATTTCCTCACAATGAACCAGGGAGATAGTATGCATTTTGGTAGAGGTTTTTTAGGGATATGTTCACCCTGACAATGTATTAATTGCCATGCTTGCTGACTCAGACACATAAATCCACAATATCGCAGTTAACAAGGTACTTTTGGTCAGAGGGAATGAATCAGTTGAAACAGTGATAGACAATGACTTCGAAGGTGGTAACCTGATAATTGATTCAGATGAGGATATTGAGTTACAGCCTGACTCGAGTGTTGTGAGAAATGGTAGTGTCAGGAGATTCATGGTGCCCAAAATCGCTAATGAAGCTCAAGGGTATCTCAAAATGATAAACTTAAATTCACCTGACATTAATAAGCCCCCTATCATAGCATCTCTAACCAATGAAGAACTCATAAACATAAGAAAGGATGCACTGAAACTCAACCAGCCTTGTCATAATCAGACTGTAGAGAGGCACATTAAACTGATGAAAGTGTTCAATGCAGAAATATAATATTCTAAAGTTGTTTAGATTATTTTTTTTACTTTGTTATTTTCAGTTGAAAAGTGTGTATATTTACCACAAATTGTGTGGGGGGGGCTGAAAATTGCCATTTTTAGCCAAAAATAATATAAATATGGATTTTTTGATGCATTATTGAGCCTGCAGTCCTCTGCAAATGTTTTAATCTGCTTCAGAGGTAAAAAATACATCGTAAACAGTTTTTAAATTGTCTTTATCATGTCCAGAATCCAAATAGGTCACTGGGTTCAAATTTTGGTCTCTCCCTCCTCGAAGAGGATACAGCCCTGTACACTGAACTCCGTAGCCTGCTAGGGGATAGGGTGTGTGTAGTTTAGTTTTAGGAGACTTTAATTGTCATGGCATAAAGTGGGAAGACAGGACTGCTGATGCTGAAGGGAGGAGGCTAGTTGACTTTGCTGATGAGAACTTCCTCACTCAGTGGGTCAATGAGCCTACATGAGGCGAAAGCGTTCTAGACTTAGTATTCATGACCGAAGACAACCTCGTCACTGGCCTCACCATTGATGAATCATTGGCTGGAAGTGATCACGGTCTGATTAGGTCCCGTGTCTGCGTCCCTCGGGTGAAGCATAGTAACTCAAGAGGCAGTAAGCTTGATCTACAGTGGGTGGACTTTGTTAGCCTCTGGTATAGCATAGGTGAGATGGGGTTAGAGGTCAGCAGCGATGTTAAGGGAGTGTGGAGTGCACTCCCATTCCGGGACAAGTTTATGGTGCTGCAGTCTGCTGAAATACCCTCAAAACTAGTCACCCCTGCTTCAACACAGCCTAAGTGGTTCAGTCATGACATCACTTCAGCTATCTGAAATAGGAAAGTAGCATATAGGAGGGCAAAGGCCAATCATTCCCATGAGAACACTGAAGTGTATGTCCGCCTGTGTAGGGAAGTGAAGGTGAAGGTTAGGCTAGCGAAACATAAAGAACTACGGGTAGCAAGCCTCTGCAAGGGGAACCCTAAGGAGTTCTTCAGTTATGTTAATAGTAGAAAGCCCATTAGAAGCACGATAAATCTGTTAAAGGACCCCAGTGGCGTTCTGCAGACCTCCAATGTGGACATCACTAATGTGCTTAATGAGTACTTTGCAGGAGTGTTCACCAGGGAGGACACCCATATCATCCCTGAGCCAGGCATCAGGCATGGAAGTGCTGGCCTGGATAGTGTTTGATGTACCGCGACAGTCATTGCCGATAGAATAGACAACTGAGCGCATTTAAGGCTCCTGGACCAAACCAGTTTGTCCCGTGTGTTGCAGGAGGTGCGCGACCAGGTGGCTCCCCACCTGGCTACAGTTTTCAACAAATTGTTAGAGACAGGCCAGGTGCCAGGAGGAAAGCCAATGTGACCCCTATCTTTAAGAAAGATGATCACTAAAGTCCAGGGAACTATCATCCCATTAGTCTCACTTCAGTTGTAGGTAAATTATTAGAGGGGATAATAGCGGATAGGATCATTGACCATTTGGATTCCTACAAGCTGCTTGGGGACTCCCAACATGGGTTTAGACGGCATAGGTCGTGTCTCACCAACTTGCTTGAGTTTTTCCACGTCATGTTGAGTGAGTATGATAAGAGTAGGGCGATTGATATACTTTATCTCGACTTTCAGAAAGCCTTTGATGCTAATGGCAAAAGTGCACACGCTGGGTATCGGTGGGGAAGTAGGTAGGTGGATTGAAAACTGGCTGAAGAATAGGTGACAGAGGGTTGTAATTAAAGGGGTTAGTTCGGGTTGGGCCTCAGTCACTAGTGGGGTTCCTCAGGGTTCCATTTTGGGGCCACTGTTGTTTATCATTTACATAAATGATATCAATGGTGGCATCATCAGTCAGATTGCCAAATTCACTGATGACAACAAGTTTGGGGCCAGTGTTGGGATGCCCAAAGCGATCGAGCAACTGCATGCGGACCTAGGTAGGATAGGTGTGTGGTCCAAAAAGTGGCAAATGCCATTTAACTTGGGTAAATGCAAGGTGATGCACATTGGCTACGCCAATCCCAAGTCAGGCTACTCGATGTTGGGGAGTAATATCAAGGTGACTGATTTGGAAAAGGACTTGGGTGTGCTAATTAGCAGTGACTAAGTTTACAAAGCAGTGCATAGAGGTGGAAAAGAAAGCCCAGAAGCTGTTGGGTTATATCAAGAGGCAATTTCAGTTTTGGAACAAGGAGATTGTGCTCTCTCTGTACAATTCCCTGGTTCAGACACACCTGGAGTATGCTGTGCAGTTCTGGTCACCCACCCTCTTGAAAGATATTGAGGCTGGAGCAAGTACAAGCGAGGGCCACAAAGTTAATCCCTTCCATTAGGCATATGGGCTACAATCAACGCTTACGCATCCTGAACTTGTTTTCGCTGGGAACTCGGAGGCTGCGCGGTCAACTCATCGAGGTTTTCAAGCTCTTACCTGGGTTCAACCATGTCGATTTTAGAAGCATGTTTAGTTTAAATGATAACCCAACTCACAACAATGGTTGGAAGTTGGATTTGAAGTGGTTTAGGACTACTGTATGTGGGAATTACTTTATGTATGAGATCTGTGACATGTGGAACAGACTACCTTCAGAAGTTGTGAACAGTTCTGTGGATCTGTTCAAGAAAAGGTTAGACCGAATCTTGCACATTATTTGAGGGTGTATGAGATTTTCCCTGGCACCCATTGCCATTAGTACTTCCTTGGTATGGGCCACAAGGCCTTTTGAGGTACTACTTTTCCTTGTAACTCTCTCTCTCTCTACACCATAATATTGCCTCTCTCTCTCTCTCTTTACTATTATTAATGGACACCATTCTTTTGAACTCTAACTGCATGCCTCTTCCTTTAAGGAGAGCATGCAGTACCCAACTTTTGACACACTCATCCCTTTTCTGTTCTACTCTCTAATGCAAAGTACATTGTCCTGCAAGCTCAGGGATCAGGCCAGTCTGGTTGTCTAAATTTTCCAGTTATCTGAGGGTACCATTAACCTATGAAAAACCAATGGACAATAATAGTAAAACTCAAATTTTGCCTATACAGTAGTCCCTCGCCATATCGCGGTTCACATTTCGCGGACTCGGTACATCGCGTTTTTTTCTGCAGTAGATAAGGCAGTGAAGCTGGCAAAATTACTAGGAGGAGAAGGCTTCATCGATATGACTCCAGACGACGTTAATGACCTGGTAGAGGCCCACTCAAATCCGTTAACGGACGAAGACCTGATGGAGATGACGAAGGTAGCAAGTGAAGAAGAAGAGGAACAAGATGATCCAGGGGATAAAGAAGAAGAAGTCGGTCTATCACTGGAACGCCTCGCAACTATGGTTAGAATGGCGAAAGAACTTCAGAAAATGGCTGACGAATGGGACCCCCAGATGATTCGTGCATTAAAATTTAAAAATGCAATCGACGGCGCTACTGAAGTGTATAAAAATCTCCTCGCCCAGAAGAAACGGCAGCGCCAGCAACTGCCCATCACTATGTTCCTCACCCGCAAAAAGAAAGACGACGCGCCTACGCCTTCAGCGGAAACCGAAGTTACGGACGACGCCAACGATGAAGATACCGCACCACCTGATGAAGCGCCCGCTGAAGCGGCGCCTTTAGAAGAGATGTAATGCTCTTCTTTGCTGTGCAGTACATTCATCTCATCATCGTCATCACCTTCATCGTTCAGTACTGCACAGCTAATTCATCGTCATACGAAATTTTAATGTTGGTAAAATTATTAAAAAATACTGTATATACAAATGTTTTCTTTTTAAAATACTGTTAGTCTCTTTCATACTCCGAGTGTAGAAAGTGTTTATAAGAGCGTGGGAAAGGTTTATAAGAGTGCGGGGAGGGTTTATAAAGGCGTAAAATACGTAATAAACATATCGTTTCTACTTCGCGGATTTTCACCTATCGCGGGGGGTTCTGGAACGTAACCCCCGCGATATTCGAGGGAATACTGTACTGTACTGTACTGTACACCAACGTAAACTATATTTGATAATAAAAACCCACTCTAGTAGACAGAGTTTATTTCCACAACAGTTTTGATGCCCACTGGCATCCTCTTTGGGTGGATACAGAAAAATGAATGAACCAAAAACAAGAGAGAAAACAGTCCAGAGCCTTCAAGAAATTTGCACATAAATTAGGTCCCGTTATCCCGACAGTGGAAGGGCATTTTATTAAAGGGACCCGCTTTTTAAATACATTTGCATAAATTTAAAACTATCATCTTCTTGTATACATATAGATTCTATTATTTTACATAATTATTAAATATGTTTCATTTAATACGGTATTGTATTATTATTTATTACAGAAATTATAAATTTATTATTACATTGTTGTTTATTATACAAAAATTATAAACCGAAAAACAAATGAAAAAGGGGGGTGAGGGGAGAACAATCAAGAGACCACTACGAATAAATTAGGTCCCGTTCTTCAGACACAGGAAGGGCATTTTTATTAAAGGGACCCGCTTATAGGTACATTCGCATGAATTTAAACTATATACTTGTTCCATACATTTATTATTCAATTTATTACATTTAATATTGCATTGTTATTTATTACAGAAGTTATAAATTTATTATTACATTGATTATTTATTGATTATTATTTATTATACAGAAATTGTAAACCAAAACCAGAAGGGAATTTCATTACAGGGTCCTGCTTATAAGTACATATGCTCAAATTAAAACTATCTTCCTGTTCATACATACAGATTCTACTATTTTGACATAATTACTGCATTGATTATTGCATTTACATTTTTTTTTTTAACTATTATTACCTTTACACTAATTACACTTATGTTAGAACCCATTCACCCAACTCCGTAAGGGATTTTTTGACCAAGAATCTCATTAAAGGGTCTAACTTATAAGTACCCTCATACAAATTAAAATTATCTGCTTGTTCTATACACACTAGGGTGCCACTTATTTGGGGTGTTTTTCATTTTTTGGGAATTTCTATCAGGACGGGCGCATTTCTGGTGTCATTCCGTCTAAAAACATTGTGTGTAAAATATTTTTGAAATAAAATAATAATTAGAACTGCCTCAACGAGGTCAAAGTTTATACTTTTTGTCGAAAAGTACTCATGGCGTTCTGTTATCATGTCAGTTTTCGTTTCGATAGCTGCTGTAGTTTCTGAGTTGAAAAATGATAACAGACAGACAGACGGACGGTCAGAGTCGTTGGTTTAGTCTTCCGCACTGGTGTACAGAAGACTAAAATGAGGTATTATACAGGGTGTAACACGAGTTTATCCAAATATTGATACAGGCGAAAGAACATGTTATTCTAAGTAGAAAATGGGTTGGGACGAGTTTTGCCAACACTAACAGTGTTTCATTCTCTTTTTCAGTGAGTTCTGAAACGACGTGATGGCTTCGGCAACAAGATCTAAAACAGCAGTCTATCTCCTGGGGACCGTGGACCACAGCATCACAGAAGCATGCTGCCTACGGGAAAGCAGGCGCTTCAGTACTTTTTCCACCTTCACCTTGACGTCAAGAAGCCGATCAAGGAAGCAGCCGCTGAGACTGACCGCAGTCAAGGAATTCTGGGAGCAGTCCCGTATTCCTACGCAGAAAGACCAACGCGCAAGGGACAAGGTTCTCCGAATGTACGAGAAGTGGCGGGCTCTGAACAAGAACTCGAAACGGCGCACTGTGACCCAAATCAGGAACGAGGCCGAGTTCCTCTCATCCCTTGACCGCCTCTTCGACATCGCACACGAACAGGCGATGTCGATGATCACAATCGAAGAGGACAGGGAGTTCCTGATGGGACAAAGGGCCGAGGTGTGGCGCGGCCGCATCTCCTCCACACGTGACATGACGCTGCACACTGAGGAGGAGCGTGCGAGGAGACAGGAAGCGGAAAGGAGCCGCCGGCAAGATGATGAAAGGGCGAACAGAGAGAGCCGAGAAGAACTCGTCGAACTGGCATCGAGCTCCAGCTCAGGTGCAAGCAGCCCGACTCGGTCACCGACACGGCGTCGTCGCCGAGAAGAAGAGGAAGAGCTCTCTCTCCCGGGCCCGTCCACGTCGAATGCAGAAGCATCTACGACCCCTTTACCACCCAAGCGATTCCGCGCGTCGAAAAAGATGATCACCCCTGATCTCTCCGCAGCGATGGATCAGACGAAACTTACCGACCGAGAAGGTGTTTTTTTGCTGTCGGCGGCTGCGAGGAGCTTGGGCCACGACCCTGAGGAGCTGGTCTTGAACCGCGAATCCTCCCGCCGCGACCGAGCAAAGTTCCGTGCTATGGCAGCAGCAGAAATGAAGGCAGCCTTCCATCCTACTGTGCCGCTGACCGTTCACTGGGACGGGAAAATCGTACCAGCGGCTGACGGAGGCCCTGCTGAAGATCGCCTTCCAGTTCTGGTGTCTGGGGAGAACGTCGACAAGCTTCTGGCTGTGCCCAGCCTCCCCGACGGCACCAGCCGCGCCATGGCGGAAGCCGTCCTCTCTGCCCTCGAGGATTGGGACATCAAGGGACGGATCTGTGCCCTCTCTTTTGGCACCACCGCCTCAAACACAGGACTCTCAGGAGGAGCTTGCTATATCATTGAGCAGAAACTCGAGAAGACAGTGCTTCATTTGGCTTGCCGCCACCACATCCACGAACTGGTGTGCGAGAAGGCATTCACGGCGTGCCTCGGTCCCTCTACTGGTCCTGACATCCTCCTGTTCAAACGATTCGCCGCCCAGTGGGACTTCATTGATCAAACCAAAGCGAAGCCCTTCGAGGATGGAACCATGCCGCAGCACCTGAAGGACGCCCACGACGACCTGCTGATCGAATTCAGCCGCCTCCTCGACGGTCAACATCCACGTGATGACTACAGGGAACTTCTGGAGCTCTCTGTAATTGTGCTGGGTGGTCCGAACAAGCGGGGTGCCTGGTTCGCTCGTCCCAGCACCTTCCATCACGCGTGCTGGATGGCAAAAGTCATCTATGCCATCAAACTGTTCCTGTTCCGGGAACAGTTTCAGATGTCGTCAGGCGAAGCGGCTGGAATCCGGCGATTCACCATCTTCGCCGTGTCCATCTACGTGATGGCCTGGTACAAAGCGCCGCTCCCGGCAACGGCCCCAGCCGCGGACCTCGCGCTGCTCAAGGCCCTCGTCTATTATCCGGACTCAGCGGTGGCCAAGGCGACGGCGACAGTCTTCGCCAGGCACCTATGGTACTTGAGCGAGCGCCTCGTCACCCTGGCCATCTTCGACGAGGGTATCGACTTGGCGACAAAGCGGGAGATGATTAAAGCGATGGAAGAAGAGGGAGGATCGAGGATCCCCCGCGGCGTATCAATGTGGACCTGTCCACCGCCTCAATCGCCAACAATACATTGGCCAAGTTCACAACGACTACATCAAAGGAGTTCTTCAAGGTTCTGGACATCAGCACCGCCTTCCTGCTCAAGGATCCGGAGGAGTGGCGGACGGACCCAGCCTTCATCGCCGCATCCCGCCGAGTCCAGGCCCTTCAAATTGTCAATGACTTCGCGGAGCGCGGGGTGGCGTTGATGCAGTCTTTCAACCTGGCCCTTACCAAGAGTGAAGACCAAAGGCAGTTCCTCTTACAAGTGGTCGAGAAGCACCGCTGTGACTTCCCAACCGCCCGCAAGTCCACCATGACCTCTGCAAAGTAGGCAACAATGAGAGGGAGATGGGCGCCCATGATACCCCCCCCCCTTGAGGGGCTAATACTCGAGTTGAGGGGGACCTAGAGTTGAAAGTATGAAGTCCAGTTATATGTTTTAGGTCAAGATTAGTAGCTTGAACAAACTAGAAGTGATATTTTATTTGCTAGAGGCATAGAACATCATGATCTAAAATTTCTACTTTTTGAGAAAATATACAAACTTTGACCGTATTGAGGCAGTTCTAAATATTGTTTTATTTCAAAAATATTTTACACACGATATTTTTTGACAAAATGGAACCAGAAACGCCCATCCCGATAAAAATTCAAACTTTCGAAAATAAGTGTCACCCTAATACACACAGATTCTATTATTTTTCTTTTGACATAATTATTACATTTATAAAGTACTTTACTTGATTCCCAATCTATAGCATGATTATTTTGGCTGGCATGATGAAAAATAGCATTATTGGTGTTACAACTTCTGAAGGCATATTTGTATTCCTTAATACGGGTTGCAATATTTCTTCCAGTTTCTCCTATGTATACTAAATCACAACTTTCACGGGGAATGCTGTAGACACAGGCTTGTTCCTGTTTTGAAATGTTATTCCTAACCAATTTACTTTTCACAGTAGATGAATATTTGAATGCCAAAGCAAACTTAAAATCTTTTATCAACGGTTTAACTCTTTCTAAGCCGGCAATGTAAGGCAAACTCACATATTGTTTTTGGTTAACTGATGGTTCCCAGAGGGCATAAAAAGTTTTTCTGGCTTTAAAATATGCCTTTCATTCGTTTTTCTATATCCACCTGAAGAAGATGCCAGTGGGCATCGAAACTGTTGTGGAAATAAGCTCTGTCTATTAGAGTGGGTTTTTATTATCATATTGTGACTTTCACGTCAAAAAGTGGTTTTTTTGCGTAAACTATATTGTAATCATATATGAAATAATAAATGAGTTAGATAATATAGACTTCCACTCTTTTTTTACAAAGGATCACAATGATAGGACAAGAAGCCATAGCCTTAAGCTTTTTCAGCAAAGATGTAAATCACAGTTAGTACAACATATGATAAAAACCCAGTCTAATAGACAGTATTTCCACAACAGTTTCATGCCAACTGGCATCCTCTTCGGGTGGCTACAGAAAAACGAATGAACCAAAAAAACAAGAGGGGAAAACAGTCCAGGAACCATTAAGAAATTGGCACCTAGGTTAGATCCCATTCACCTGACACCAGAAGGGCATTTTTTTATTAAAGGGACCCGCTTATAAGTACATTCGCACAAATTTAAAACTATCTTCATGTTCAATACATACAGATTCTATTTTATTATATTTTTTTACATAATTATTACATTTATTACATTTAATATTGCATTATTATTTATTACAGAAATTATAAATTTATTATTACATTGATAATTACATTGTTGTTTATTATACAGAAATTATAAACCAAAAAAGAATGAAAAGGTGAGGAGGAAACAATCCAGAGACCATTAAGAAATTTGCACCTAGGTTAGAGCCTGTTCCCCCAACACCAGAAGGGCATTTTATTAAAGGGTCCTGCTTATAAGTACATTCACACAAATTAAAACCACCATCTTGTTCTACACATACAGATTCTATTATTTTGACATAATTACTGCATTTATTATTGCATTTACATTTTTTTTTTAACATTTATTATTATTACTTTTACACTTATTACATTTATTTTATTACCTTTATTACATTTATATTTATTTCCATATTTATTACTTCCATTATTATATTTACGTTTATTATTCCATTTACATTTTACTGAAAAAACGAATGAACCAAAAGCGAGTAAGGAAACAATCCAGAGACCTTTAAGAAATTCACACTTAGGTTCAGCGACTTTTTTAACATATATTGTAGTGGGCCAAATGGCCCACTTGCCCTTGTATTTGGCCCACTAGTCAATTTTAAGTTTTGGAGTAAAAATATTGATTCTAGCAAGGTCTCCCATGCACTTGAGAAGAAAATGGGAGTGATCAGCTGAGTGACTCAATGTGGTGGTTAGAGGGATTGTTTCTGTGTTTAGAGCAGGGGTGGGCAACCCTGTTGCCAATCACCACAAGTGGTGAATTGGCTTTGTGAGTGTGGTGAATTTGAGTTTGCCTTGTTTTGGGCCCATGACTCCAGATTTGAAAAAATTTACTGGAGCACAGCTCTGAATTTACTTTTTTTTCCCTTACACCACTAGATAGGTTAATGATAGTAAACTCTTGAATTGACGACATACCAATTACAAATTGTTTTAGCTAAACATAATAATACAATAATGTACAGTTTATAACTCACCTAAACATTTTATCATCAGAAGCATCATCAATATCTTCTTGATTATCATCATCATCATCCTCAACAGCTATACAGGAATACCCCGCTTTACGATGCTTCATTTTACGAAACCCCGGGTTTACGAAATTGTATTTGCGCTAAATAAAAAATTAAATGAAGAAATATAAAAGACAAAAATAAAATGCGTACGTCGCGCATACCACAATCTAATATTCTGCATTACAGCAGTGCTTAGTTAGCTCGATTTTAAGACAAAAATAATATGCTTACGTCGCGCATACCATACTGTACTGTACTCTATTACGTATTCTGCATTACAGCGGTGCCAAGTTAGCTCGCTTTTAGCTCACTTTGCACTGTGGCAACGCAGCTGTTGTCAGTTTATATGTGCGCTTTGACAAGAGAGTTTGTGCTTTATTCACTCTCGCGCACGCTAAGTGTTTCACTGATATTCTTTTCGTACATTGCAATTACAGTACCCATCATCAATTATGCCAAAACGAAAGAGTGATAGTAAAGACTGTGACGTTAATCAGAAGAAACGAATCCAAAAGCATGTCTACTGACGCATCTATTAATGAAAACTAAATTTGCATATGTAATGTTTTGTACTATTTCTTTGTTCATTGCTTACATTTTTATTGTATTTCTTTGTTCATTACTTTTGTTTGTATTATTTCTTTGTTCATTGCTTTCATTTCTATGTTAATAAACACTTTTTTCTGCAAAATTTGCTGTTTTATAACCTTTTTTTTTCGATTTTTTAAGAAAAAAACGTAACCCAAAATATAACATAATATGTATGAGAAATAATGCTCTGCTTTACGAACACCTGCTTTACGAACGGGCGCTAGGAACGGAATAATTCGTAAAGTGGGGTATTCCTGTATCTACATCAGGCATATTAGTGTCACTATTTGCAATGTTTTCCATTATATCACTTGGTACTGAAAATGAATCATCAGCATGCCCTAGATCCTTCTTTTCCACCAATTTGAATGTAGATTTGATCAAATCATTGTTCAGGATTTCTTGTATTGATTTACACTTGCTTAAATGGGCTATGGAAATGTCAAATTTGTTGCTTTTTGCTTTATTAGATTTGGATGCAACACTTGAACTTCAAGGCATATTTTGACTCTTCTTCTCTTTATTAACCACAACAGCTTGGTAAGTTTCTTTTGTTAGGCGCAAAATTGCATTCAATGTCTTCTGGATTTGGGAATTTTCAAATTCCTCTAAAGCAGTTTTGTTAGTCTGATGCGCAGATTCCTCACTTACCTTTTGTTTCTTAGGTGGAGGAGAAGCACTTTCTTCAGTCTGTGAAACATCTAGTGAAAAAGTTTCATTTTCTAGATTAGCAGTTGATGAAGTTGGTTCATTTTTCTGAGGTCTAGCACTAGCACATTTTGTGAACAAACTAAATGACTGCTTTGCTGTATCTCTTTGTTGCACTTCATCCTGGTATTTCTTTACTGCAATATCGAAGCTGTGGGCCTAAACTCTGGGACCTCTTGTATTGTAACAAATATTTTTTTTGGAATTAAAATGTTCCTCCCAGTTTTGCTTCTTTGAATATTTGTTCTTGCATTGACCACAAAAGTAACCCCTTTTAACACCCTCACTTTTCTCTCCAACTTCATCAATATTAGGATCCATTATTGATTATTGACTACCTGAAAAAATACAAAATAAGTAAAAGTGAGTAAAAGTAAGTAAATATAGTACAATGAAAGTAAGTAAAAGTAAGGAAGAGTAAGGAAGAGTAAGTAAAAGTAAGTAAGTTAAAGTAAGTAAAAGTAAGTTTAAACTTAACTAAACTTTTCAATTCTAGAGTCATGGTGGATTACTTAAAACCGCACAAGTAATTATCTGGCCAATTTATCAAACCTGGCCGAGATCAATGGAACATCTAGTCCAATCCTGATAATTTTATATTAAAAAAATATACGTTTTAATAAAATTTTAATTATCAAAACATTGAAGCTTAACAAAAAATAAAAATAATTGTTAAATATGGAATTACCAACTAAACTTAAAATAACTAAATTTGTAATTTAAAAAAATTGGTTTGTACAAGAACGTATACGCAAAAAAATTGCATAACATCTAGCGGATGAACAAAACCCAAACCCAAATTTACTTTTTCTCACGGTCAAATTTACTGGAGCAATGCTCCCAAGATCCCAGGAATCTGGAGTCATGTTTGGGCCTAACAATAAAATGCAACAAACCTTTTTCTCGACAGTGTTACTGGTTGCAATTTAACATTTTCTATTCCATTCTTAGACTGACTCATTGACGCAATGCTACCAGCTGATACTCTCTGCCACTATTTGATTCAGTCAGAGCCCAACTGTGACTGTAGGTGTGGTTGCTTCTGTTTCGAGTGTTATTTTTAAATTTTCCTCTGCCCCAGTTGTTAAAGTATTTTCTGTGTTATAATTAATTTCAACATTTTCCTCGTAATGATGGATAAGTGGATTATTTGAAAATGAGGTGAACCATGTAGACAAACTCATTGATTTGGAAGTTAGTGTTAAAAGGGGAAAGACGGGGGAATGAAAAAATGTGACATGAGAATTTAAAAAAAGCTGTGAGCTGGAATTTATAGTGATGCAAGTAAATGAAAAGCTGGTGTGCCTTCTATGCAAAAAAAGTTTTCAGTGAAAAAAAGGCACACAGTTTAAAGAAACCACATTGAGTTCAAATATTTAGCCAACATTTTTGAGACTTCTCAAACAAAATCATTGTGAAATTTTGCATTAAATTTTCTCATTTTTTTTTCATCATTTGTGTATAAAGCAGTTGAGTCAAAATGTACATGTTTTGAATAAACCTGTTTAAATAGTTTTTCATTTTATATTTTGATTTATCAACCTATTTTCTCAACTTATGCATGGTGTGGCAAATTTTACTTTCATTCGCCACACCTGTGGCTAAATTGAAGAAATGGTTGCCCACCCCTGGTTTAGAGGAACTGGAGGTAATGTTTTTGCTTTTTTTGATGTTTAGTGTTGGTTTTCATTTTACTGTTACTGCTTATATAGATAGTGAATACCTGTGGATACCGAAGATAAGGTAGTGATTAGTATTTTATTTAGTGATTAGTATTTTATTAGTATTAGTATTGAAGAAGTAGGCAGTCAATTTACCATGTGGATCTGCATGGTGAAGTTGCTATGCTAGTGATACTGGTAGAATGTCAGTCACATTTGAATATTTTAGTATTTATTCTAGCTATTGGCAGATTATTTTTATATAATTATCTGCTTTCTATCTATCTTTTAATATGAATGCTAGGTACTTGGTGTCTGCCCTTTTTTTTTAAAGTGGCCCACTAGTAAAAATTCCTTGAAGTCCCCGCAGTTAGGTTAGAAGCCATTCACCTGACACCGTAAATGTAATAACAAAGGTAATAATAATAAATGTAATAAGTGTAAAAGTAATAATAATAAATGTAGTGATAAGTGTAAAAGTAATAATAAACATTAAAAAAATATAAATGCAGTAATTATGTCAAAATAATAGAATCTGTATGTATAGAACAAGATGGTTTTAATTTGTGCGAATGTACTTATAAGCGGGACCCTTTAATAAAATGCCCTTCTGGTGTCGGGGGAATGGGCTCTAACCTAGGTGCGAATTTCTTAATGGTCTCTGGATTGTTTCCTCCTTGCCTTTTCATTCATTTTTCAGTTTATAATTTCTGTATAATAAACAACAATGTAATTATCAATGTAATAATAAATTTATAATTTCTGTAATAAATAATAATGCAATATTAAAAAAAAAAAAATCTTGCTTCCTTTTATTAAGTTTGCACAAGAAATGACAGTCAAAACTGAACAAAACATTAAATTACACTAGAAAAGTATAGATATGATTGGAATCTTGGGTCATGTATTTTACTGCATATTAACTGCAAGGCCTATTGCAAAAACAAATTTAGGTTCAAAATCAGATGTTTGCAAAAATTTAAAAGCCGTAAGATAAAACTTGGTTAATAGTGGATTTTACTCCTAGGGTAAATCCAGGATAAATAGACAGGTAGAAGTGCTGATATAACACTAATACATCTTCAATATTCACAAAACTTTGTCTGAGGGTGTTCTTTAATGAAAAAAACAAATCCCCAAATTTTTTTGAGAATCAGTCAAATAGGTCAAAATTTAGGGTCAGGTCAAATTTTGGGCAAATTGTGATCTAAGAATTCTTTAAATCCCTATATCTCAGCTTCTAATTGTCGTAGCTTAATAAACTTTATATGGATGGAAGCGGAATGAGCTCGTTTCCAAAAATGGTACTTTCATTAGGATAATTTAATTAAAAAAAAACCACTTAATTTTGAAAAAACAAAAAATTCAGATTTGACCTTGAAGGGATCAATTTTAAAATTTTATTGAAGAAAAAAATGTTGCCTGAGCAAAGATCTACCATAATCAGCAATAAAAAAGTTAGCTTACAGGCCATTATATAGCTTAAAACTTAATTTTATTAATGCTGGCTTTTCATTTTTTTCAGAATTTCATAATCAAAAATTTATTGAATGAGACTAAACATATTAAATAGTAGGATAACAATATAATAAGGATATACTTAGCATTTGTAATTATTAATTGTAATTTAAATATGTATCTACTCTCTACATTCATGCTAAGTGCTAACTTCATACATATATGCTAATTTGTTTTAAGTTTTCTCGAGAAATTTTCTAAATCTTGAGCTGGAAAGACATACTGTATCCTTGTTCCACCTCTTAAACTTGACTCAACTGTTCCAATATGTTCTTGGGGGGGAACAGCTTTGGGTTTTGATGGCATGTACATACACACACAGAGTATGTACCGCTCTGACCTATGAGTACACACCAAGAAGGTCTTAAGTTTGCAAGAGAGCTAAATCCAATTTTTGGATTAGCTTCATTTTTTATATACATTATATAGCATCAATCTCTTCTGCATCTTCACTTTTTCTCCATTTTCATTAATAGTAAATTTATAATCCTTCATTCCCGGACACATTTGGCTATAATCATTGCTCTCGTAAAATTCTCTTACAATCCTCTTCACTTCACTGGTTATGACCTTTCCTTTCAACATACTCGGAACATGCGGTAATATACCATATTCTTTTTGCAAACTCCGACTTTTTCTCACCATATACGTAGAAGTTTCAAAGAATTCTGCCATTTTTTCAATTGAAAATGGATATAAAGATATAATTTAATCTTGCGATAAGTTGTAGAAATAAATTTGTCTTTAAGCTCTTGCATGACATTTTCATACCTAACAAAAAAAAAAAAAAAAAAAAAAAAAAAAAAAAAAAAAAAATCTAAGTTGAGTTAGTAAATTAAGTATTAAATTTTATTTTATTCTCAAAAAATCTATTGTTTCATTATGTATTGTACATATAAATAACAATAGTTACACATTTTTATGTATAATAAACTTTTTGCCTTTTTAAATCATCATCCCAATGACCCTTTTTGGATGGGCCAGCAACAGCATCTTCCTGGATACAAGTCCCGTAGGCAGATTCTATACTACTACTAACTTTTCCTGATGTTGCCCGAAATTTTGAAGTGGCCTTTTTTTATTTTTGCTGTGACATTAATCCAGCTGTAAAGAATTACATAAAATTACAATTGGGATACAAATATTATTAAATTATATATGTAATGTATGTTAGTTGTCTAACTGAGACGGTTTATTAATTAGATAAAAATTAAATATGTTTATTGAAAGATTTCATTAATTATATAAAAAATAAATAGATGGTTATTTAAAGATATTTACCTGTTTTATGGGCTCTCAATCTAAATATGGTAATATTTTATCGCTAAGTATATCCTTATTATGTTGTGGATCTTCCAAAAAAATTTCCTCAACAGGTGGAGCTGTAGAAATATTTGTAGACAAGCTACTACTGCACTCAAAGGATTCTTCATTTGCTGGTAAAGGACACAGTTCTTGTAGTGGTACAGCCTCTTCTGCTGGTGCTGGTACAGATTCCAGTATTCCAGGTTGACTTCTTATTAAGGTGTAGCAATTGCTACACAATAGCCGATCCTTTTGAAGAACTCCATAACTTACAGAAGCCATAAGTTCCGTAACTTTTTTAATATTATTGAAAACTCTCTTTTTGCATTTTTTTAAAGGATCACAATAATATAATTTCTTATTTTTTGGCATTTTTTAAAGTTATTTAGGTACATATTTAGGTACACCTGTATCTTTCAATATATACCGTATATAGTTATTAAAATCTAAAAAAAAAAATTAAAAAAAAAAAGGAAGAAAGCCAGCATTAATAAAATTAAGTTTTAAGCTATACAATGGCCTATAAGCTAACTTTTTATTGCTGATTATGGTAGATCTTTGCTTAGGCAACATTTTTTCTTCAATCAAATTTTTTTTAAAAATTGATCCCTTCAATGTCAAACCCTGAAATTTTTTTGTTTTTTCAAAATTAAGTGGGTTTTTTTATTAAATTATCCAAATGAAAGTATCATTTTTGGAAACGAGCTCATTCCACTTCCATCCATTTAAAGTTTATTAAGCTACGACAATTAGAAGCTGAGATATAGGGATTCAAAAAATCCTTAGGTCACAATTTGGCCAAAATTTGACCTGACCCTAAATTTTGACCTATTTGACCAATTTTCAAAAAAATTTGGGAATTTGTTTTTTTTTACTAAAAACACCCCCAGACCAAGTTTTATGCAAATTGAAGACATGACCATGTTGTTTATCTGTCTATTTAACCTGGATTTACCCCCTAGTCACAAGCAGTTGAACAAATACCATTATACGGTACTATATATTGAATTGCCATTAAAAACTGACTAAAAATATATATCTATCTTGTGCAAATTTGTTCAAATATACTTTTTTTAATAAAATATATTTCCCAATTTGGCTATAATGTACTTTTTTTCATAAAACAAGCTGTGCCTTCAGCACCCTACCCTTTGGGTAGGGCTTGTGTACTTCGCACAGGCAGCCTTTGGCTAGGTGACAAAAGTAAAAAAAATGCCACTCTCCCCCACCCCACCCCACCCCACCCCAAGGGGTGAAAGGGCTGGCACCTTGCAACAATTGATCAATATTGCAAATACATATGCACTTGAACAGTTTGTGGTCATACTACTTTGGGAACTAAATAGAGTAACACATATACTATCACTGATATCATTTTCACCTGAAATGTATCCTTTTATAGCAGGACAATGTGGAACTTTTTTTTTTTTTTTTAATTGGTTGTAGATATTTTCCCTGATTTGACTTTTTTTGTGTTTATGATGTGTATGTATACATTATTTTGGTCAATTTGTCACTTTTTTCTAATTTCTGGCTACTGTTTCAAGTTCTGGCTAGTTTTTTTTATTTTAATCGGATTCAGTTTGGTGGTGTTTATGATAGAATTTTGATGTGCCATTCGTGTATTTTCAACTTTGAGGACCTGATTCGGCATGTAGACCTAGATGAAGACAAAGCATGGATGTTTTTATTAGTCACAGCATTATTCTCTCATCCTTAACTTGCCCGAAATTTGACAGCAAGTGCCTAATACGAAAAGATCAGAAGATATTTAAGTGAAATAACCAATATTAACTGGTTAGGTCAACTGTACATTAGAGTGGATCGATTTTACATTTTTTTCAATTTCCATATTCTAATAGAGACAAAAACTTGCGCATGCATGAGAAAATAGCCTCTGCAAAATCTTAGCTTAATAGGTAATCATCTTCTGCCCCCGGCAGAGCGATGAAAATCATATTTTAGTAGTCAAAAACGTATTTTTAAACCCTAGCCTAGAGTCATAAAATTTTGCGTGTGTGTGTTATTTCATGCCTAAGCAACGATATAAATGCTATGGGAAATATATAAATACATTATTTAAGACAGAGCCGATCTGAAAATATGTATATTATACCGAGCAAAAATACATAATAAACAGTTTGGTAGTCCCAATAATATGTAAGTACCATTTATTAATATTATTATTATTTTGTACAATAGTTTGCACAAAAAATGAGTGACAAATTTAGGATAATATTCGTTTTAACACCCATTCAAACTTAATATTTTTAGTCAGATATACCTGTAAAGCAGTTCAAATGCTTTATAATGACGGTATTTTTTTTGTTCGGGAACTTAATAATAATGTATATATATGTCTGCCCATGCGCGCTATTGTTTTACTCACCCATGTGTGGCATGTTTACTCGCCCAGTCTCACTTAACAATGGAGTGTGGCAGGTGCGTTGTTACATTATTAGGCCGGGCTGAAACTCAAGATAGAATTAATCAGAGTCATTAACAGTTGGCTTTTGATACAAAAATAAGATTCCTGAAAAAAATAATTGGTGGCCACCAACGTGTGTCCAGCCACCCCCGTTTTTGTAAAAACATCTAATGCCGCACTAGCAAAATCAGGAAAATGGCAATATCTCTTCTTCTGAACATGCTAGAGCAGTGGTTCTTAACCTTTTTACTACCATGCCCCCTCTAGGAATTGGTCCTTCCCTCCACGCCCCCCTTCAATCAAAATAACATTCTCAATAACTTCTCAATATTAGCCCATGCTCTCGTTAAGAGAATAACAAATACAATTAGAGAAATTCCTGTTTCTAGGGGGGCGCGCCCCCCCGGTTAAGAACCACTGTGCTAGAGAGATGGTTTGCATACCAAAAGATGCAGAATTTGATTTAGAACAAATTATTAAGTGGTATTTTTTCATAAAACCTTTATTTTTTGAGTTATTTTAGAAAAACTAATTTTGGGGGCCCATAGACCCTCTTTCGACGGACCTTAGTGACAAAAGAAATTCTAAAATAAGCATGATTTGGCTTTTTGATTACTAACATTGCCCTAAAAGGATGTTGACATGGACATAGTGATCACATGATATGACTTTTCCTTATCTTGCATCCATTATGAATAGAGGGTGGGGCTGCTTCATGAACTTTTTTTAAACGTAATAAATTGAAAACTTGTTTCTTTTTCAGGTGCCTTTGTTATAAGTTTCCAACTGCTTGTCATTGAATTCAACATTTGCAATATAAAGTATGACTTCTACAAGGAAAACAGTTGCTAAAGTACTTGGTGATGTACGTTTTATGCCAGCAGAACAGTTTCCTTTAGGGAAATTGCCTACGTTGAAGCAAGTTATTGAAAGGTGTTTGTGTTTCGGAGACTATAAAACAGATGCTGTACTGAGAGCTACTTCTGAGGAATTGCATAAATTGTGGGTCACATATAATGTTTATCCAATATCAGTAAATGCCATACAGAGCTGACTGAAAACCCAAATAAAGGAATTCAACCGCCTTCTGAAGTATGACAAAAAGAAAAGGGGACCTAAATATCATCAAGATCTGGATGATTTTCTGAAAACTGTAAACGTTTTATTTGACATATATCAACATGATCACAAACTGTTGGCAGATACAGAGAAAAAGCACTTACTAAAAATGACTGAATCTGATTACCAGTTTTATGAGGTAGGTCTGTTGATTGAATTTCAAGTTGTAAATTATTAATTAATATTAATTAATTATCAATTATTAATATTATCAATTATTAATAATTTGCTACAATTTTTAAAGTGCATTTAATAAGTTAGTAATATCAATAATACACTATTAATGATAAGTAAAATATTTTAGTATTTTCTCATTTTTGTAAGAATTTCAATTTACATATAGAGACCCATACATAAAAGATACATTATAGTGTAATGAAATATAATCACTTTGTAGGACCAGAAAACAACTAGGCATGGTTACTGTACCCTGAAAGAAGTCCCAGAAACAGCCACTGACTTAAAATTCAAATCACAGGTTATTCAATCTCAAAAAGCAAAAGAATCAGTTCCTCCTCCTCATCCTCAACCTATGGACATTCCCGAGTTGACAGATAGCGACAGTTGTAATGATTCATTTGATGCAGACTATGTTCCAGAAGTCTCAACATTACAGAACAGAACTAGATTACGCTCATTAGCTGAAGCATGTGACAGGTATAGTACTGAAAGATAAATCTTTTAATACAGCTTAAAGTGAAATCATTGTGACTAAGAGATTAAGATTACCAATAAATTATTCATTGACAACAGCTATGTAAATCTACTTTAAATATCCTAACAGATATCAAGTAAGTGATAGAGCAGGAGTGGCTATTGGTTCTGCTACATTGGTGGACTTTGGAGTAATCACCCCAGATAACATACAAAATGTTATTGATAAGTATGTTTTTAATCACTCTAGATATTACATTTCTTAGCTTCTGCTATAAGTTCTAAATCACCAGATTTACTATTACTTTTAATTAGCGTCAAAATTTCTATTTTGTATATATTAATTAGTTTCATTATAGAGGTAGGGGATAAAATGGCATGTTGTCAAAAACAAGTGATCATAGCCTCATTTTGTGTGAAAATACATGAATATGAAGTTTTGAAAAGGTTTTTTGCTGAAAATTGTGTATACAAAAATTGCACCACAATTTACCGATTTTTAGCGTCAAAACAGCGTCAGGGGGGTCAAAATTATGATTTTTGGAAATACTCAGTGTGCTTGGGAATGATTAGAGTTCTTGATATATATCTTTGGTAGCAAATAGAATTGTCATTTGTATTATATTTTTGATAAATTTATGCTAGAATTTTAGTCAAGCTTGAGTGACTTTGGAGAAAAATTTGATTAGTAAATCGGAAATTTGCTGATGATCTTCATAGGCAAAGAACATTGGTCTTAGCACAAACTCAGTACCATCAGAGAAGTTCAACAAAATGGCCAGCCATTCACTATCAATGCTGTTTCGGGATGTTGTATCATAATGAAGTACTGACTTAACAAAGGTTTGTTAAGTAGATACATTGAAGCATCTCTTTCAACTTGCGATGCTTGCATTTGCTTGTAATCTGATATTGTTCTGGCGGAAGGGATCACATACAAATAGTTCTTGTATTCTGAAACAGTTAAGGGTATACGAGACTTCTTTTCTGGTGGTTCTTGACCATCTTCAAGTGTATCTACACTTTCCATGGAAACATCTTCTGTTGGATTACTTAAATACAGCTCATGATTGTACAAATACTTGCAAACAATTTGTACAGCAAGTCGAGAAGTTTCAACTGAAATTCCACACATTGTAGATAGGTTAGCAACTTAACACACGTAGATTTGATTTCATCTGTGCACACTAATATTTTTCCTCAGTTTTGGTCAATTCACAAATATGTCATCTGTTTGTGTGGTGGCTGAAACCATTGTCATGGTTGAACGAACTAGCCCGGAGCGATTCAAACTTTGATAAGTTCCAGCTGAAGGCGAGTGATTGTCATCTTGGTCATCCTCATTCGAATGAACATCAGCCATTGCAAAATCAATCTCAGCTGCTACCCTTTGTTCTTGTTCTAATTGTGCCATGTGTAATTGAGCCTTTTCCTGTATGTATTCAATGTCAATTTCTTCACTGATTCGTGCTATTCGAGTGGATTTTTTATCTTCATAGAATGCTTTTTCATCGCCAGTAAGTTCTTCAGTTTGTTTTCCAATGTCCAAAAGGCTATCTGGACATATCCCTGCGAAATAGAATGATGGTGTAAGTATGTTTGTATAGAAATAGATAAGCTAGGCTTATTTACTGCACATTGTTAAATTTCTCACCAGATCCTGCTTTAGGTGTGAAACTTCTCCACGCTTTATTTAGTTGTCGCAAGGATTTAGGTTCACTTGGACCCAGATTTTTCTTCTTCCCTTTTTTGCAATGGGCTATAAAAACAAATAATAATTAATAATAATATAGTGATGAAGTGATCCTACATAAGAAAGGAAAATAGAATGTACCTCGGATGTAGACTTGTGAGTGATAAATCTCAACCAATTTTGTCAGTTTTCTTTTAATAGAATTTATAGTCAGAACATGTTCTTCACCAAATGACTTGATCCAGATTTGTCGTAGAGCTACACTGCATGCATGAATTGTTGCACTCCTACAATAAAAAAAAGTCATGAGCTTTAGTTATTAACATATCAATATTGCACTTACATTGTAAGACCATATAGACTTCAAAAACTTACATTTTTGAGCTTTTTGGTTGTGTCGCCTCTGAAAATATTGCGATTGCTGCATCATACCAAGTAGGTAGCTTGTCACCAAAAATGAACACTAGCTTTTGTGCCATTGCTAGGCATGGTTGCTACTGATCGGCTGATTTTAAAGCGTTGCTTTTCCAAACTTTTATCACATTATTTCACAAAAAGTGCTAAAAGTAAAACAACCAATTTCTGTATTCTAAACAAAAAAGATAGAATAAATATGTAAATTATCTGAAATATAGAAATATACAAATGTACAAAGGTTAATATCTCATGTGAAGAGCAGCAGAACATTCAATAATATGTTATTAAATAAGTTTTTATGTTATAAGACTTAGTTTTGAAGCGGTTTAGCTGGCAATTATTACTGGTGAAGTGGATGAAGACCTTGCACTCTTAGAAGTTGGCCTGCTAAATCACACTCGATGGCTCACCTTAGCCTGTAGAATTCTTCACTTTTATGTTTCACAAAAAAGACCAGTAAGAACCTCAAAATCATAGTAGAATTCATCATCAAAGTATACTTTCACAGTTGGTTCAATATCAAGGCTAATAAGAAGCTAAGTGATGGGTCAAGAAACCTATTCAATATGATCCAAAGAGTAAATAAATTCTCTGACAGGAAAATTAGAGAAATCTGTTATGACGTATTAAACAATAACAGCTATTTTGCTCATGGTGAAAATATTTTAGTTGGAATGCTGGCAGATGAAGAGGTGAGGTGGTGTGCTGTCAATAAAGTTGTGTGTCTGAGGGGAATTATAGAGGATTTTGATGATGAATCTGGTAGTAGCAATGATTTTGCAGGTGGAATAATTGAAAGTGATGATGAGAATGAAGAGGATCATGAAGGTGGTACTGATGAATATCCTGCTATAGATGAGAATGTTAGGGTCTTTAGAAAGCCAATCATCAATTTCAAAGCTTCTGCATACCACAAGCTGTCAGCTATGTCCCAATGGGAAACTGTTCCACCTGTATTAAAAGAATTCAGTAATGATGAACTGCGTGATATCATTAATACCACATTGAAACTGGATCACAAGTGCCACAGTCAGAATGTTGAAAGGCACATCAAGTTTGTCACTGAAGCATCCTTGGCTGTTGTAGGTCATGAGCGTAGAGATGGTCTTATTAGAAACAAAATTAGATCACGTAAATTAATGAAAGATTTTGTCTAAAAAATATTTTAAGTTCTAGATTATTATTTATCATGCTAAAATATGACAAAATGACAATTTGTTAATTGTATAATTTAATGTTTGGCATTTTGGAATGTCAAAAAGCATTTTCAATGAATTTAAAATGGCTGATTTTGATTGATTTTGATTGCTGATTGAAAACCACTAATACATGTCAATTTGCAGCTTGAGAATGTTTTATTGTATTGACATTCAGTTGAAAGGGGGTCTATGGGCCCAAAAAATTAGTTTTTCTAAAATAACTCAAAAACTAAAGGTTTTATGAAAAAATACCACTCTTTGTTCTAAATCAAATTCTGCATCTTTTGGTATGCAAACCATCTCTCTAGCATGTTCAGAAGAAGAGATATTGCCATTTTCCTGATTTTGCTAGTGTGGCATTAGATGTTTTTACAAAAATGGGGGTGGCCAGACACACGTTGGTAACCACCAATTATTTTTTTCAGGAATCTTATTTTTATATCAAAAGCCAACTGTTAATCACTCTGATAAATTAAAATCAAACGAAAATAATAGTTTCAGCCCGGCCTATTACATTATGTGGCCTTATAAAGAGGATTTATGAAAATGATGAGGCTGCTTTGAATATATACAGACAGCATGGCATTATTCCAACAACCGTTATGTATCCAAACTATAATAATGAATGCAAATTTCATTCTGATACTAATTATTTTAGGTGCAGACATGTACAGAAAGACCGTAAGGGACGTAAGAAACTGTGTAATTTCTGTGTCAGTGCTTTCAAAGGTACGTGGCTTTCTAATGCACACATTTGTCCTAGTACAAGTTTACTGTACATTTATGCATTTAAACTTGGAATGGGCAGTGAAGCCTGTGTTAATTGGAAATCATATTGTTCGGAAGTTTGCGAATATTGGCTCAGGCAACAAATAACAATTGGTGAGCCAGGCACAATTGTGGAAATTGATGAGTCCAAATTTGGCCATTCAAAATACAATCATGGTCGTACAATTGATAGACAATGGGATTTTGGCGCATTTGAATGCGGATCTAAGAAATTAGTGCTTCTTCCGGTTGATAAATGCAATAGTGGCACCTTAATCCCTATTATTCAAAAACATATACAGCCAGGTAGTATTATTTATTCTGATGAGTGGTGCACGTATTTGCGTTTGAATGAACTTGGTTATGAACATAAAACAGTGAACCATAGTCATAATTTTGTGGCTCTTGAAATGGGCATTCACACGCAAAACATTGAACATATTTGGAAAGACATCAAGAGTTGGGTACTGAGGGCAGGAAACAAAAAAAAAATTACCACCCCCCAGTATTTTGCTCAGCACCTTTTCAACAGAGCTTACAAGCCACAAGAACGGTTTCACCATTTCCTCAAATGTGTAGCCTCTCTGTACCCTCACAGGGTCACAGATTAAAGCAGGTTAGTGCTTAGATTTGAGGTTAGGTTAGTTAGGTTAAACTATTCATTTCCCGGGAAACTGGTTAGATTTGAATAGTATGCATTGAATAACACCAGAAAAACATTTTCAAACACATACTCGAATGAGCATTAAAACGAATTTTTACCCAAATTTGAATAAATCGACTAAAACTACATCATAAGTTATTTTGGGTAAATGTTTACTATACTACCACCACCAATTTTTTTGCAAAATACATTTTTTAGTAGTTTTTGGCGTGTTCTGTTCAGATCTGCTATTCATTTATTGTGGAAATAACCCAATTAAAAGTTACAAGACATTGAAGTTTACTAAGTAAATATAGAGAATTTTGGGCATAAGCATGGGTCATTTCCACAACAAATAAATAGCAAATCAGAACAAAACACACCAAAAACTACTGAAAAATATATTTTGCAAAAACCCAACCTAACACAACCTAACACAACCCAACCTAACAACCTTCTTATTGCTTGTATTACATTAAAAAAAATGCAGTTTACTATATCAATTTCTACAATTACACTGCTACCACCAATTGGTTTTTGATGTTCAACCCAATATTCACACACTTCACAGCAAAATGATTTCCAATCGACTATTGTCTTTGAGGAGAGATGTAAATTACATATACAATAGGCTTCTGAGAATTCTTTCATCAGGAATATGTCCATAAAACGTAATATTACATTAGGCTTCACATTCACTTTATCTAGCCACGTATCCTTGAACTGGGATATGGAGAATCTGCATGTGTTTACATGCTTATTTCTTTTGTTGGTCTTTTTCAATGTACACCGGAATACATGCTGGTCCTCTCTGTACGTACACTGTTTATCACGCAATGGACACTTCCTTGTTGATGGTAAAATGTTATGCGCAGTGAAAATCTCTATAGTGGCTTTATCGTTATTATAAATGCGCGCTATCAGTTCTTCGAAATCATAATTACAGCCTTCACATGCCATGTCTAAATTTATTTAAAGGAAAATGGCATCAATCACTAGACTAGATGAAAATCAAAACGAATGTCATTATTATAAACGTACATGAATGTCATTATTATAAACGTGCATTTGACATGATGTCACGTCAAATGGATATCGTTAATTAAAATTTCAGAAGCAAATATCTTCATAAATACGAAATTCCCCAAATAAAGATATACACCATTTTTCTTAGTAAATTATGATGTACTACTGGAAATATTTCATTTTACTTGGGGTACAGCTAGTGTTATAGTAAACATTAACCTTATTTTGATTTACAGGTCCAGCCTATGTCATTTAAAACATATTAACCAGCCCATGTCATTTAAAACATATTAACCAGTTTATTCCATAAACTAAAAGAACTTGGTATTTATAGAAAAATAGGAAAATGGATCCATGCCTTTCTCTCTGACAGAAAATAAATAACAATTGTAAATGGAGCAAGATCTATAGAAAAAGAAGTGATTAGTGGAGTGCCGCAAGGCACAGTACTAGGACCAATTCTATTCATTATAATGCTAAACAATATAAACTGTAACCTAGGAAGCTCTCTCCTGTCATTCGCAGATGATACCAGAATACTAAGACCAATTACAGAAAAAGAAGACTGTGTAGAGTTACAAAAAGATCTACAAACTATATATGCATGGGCAGATGCAAACAATATGGCCTTCAATGAAGACAAATTTAAACTAATTAAGTATGGACCAAATAAATACCTGAAAGAATAATTCAACTACACTGGACCCACAGGAAAAGATATTGTACAAACTGATCATGTCAGGGATCTAGGGATTACATTATCTGAAGATGCAACATTCAATAGGCACATTGACAAAGTAACCTTATCATGCAAACAACTAATAGGATATATACTGAGGGCATTCAGAACTAGGGATAGTATGACCATGCTTACCCTGTGGAAATCACTTGTCCTTCCACGCATTGACTACTGCTCTCAATTATGGTTTCCCCACAAACAGAATGAATTGCAAAAAATTGAGGGCCTACAAAGAACCTTTACCTCGTATATTAAACAACCTGATGGGCAACAGGTGAGTAAAACAAATTAAACTACTGGGATAGGCTCAGAGGCCTCAACCTTTATTCCATAGAGAGAAGGTTTGAGAGATACATCCTAATCTATACCTGGAAAGTTCTAGAAGGACTTTTAGTTACCCCCAATACTGAACCAATTGTGCCCACCTTAACAAGAACTGGAAGAATGTATAAAAAATATCACCTCCCACCAAACAGTCTGAGAAGGATTCAAACCCTTCAATATAATAGTATCTCTAGGCAGGGTTCTCGCCTGTTTAACTCCTTGCCTCAGTACCTTAGAGATATAAGTGCAGGGTAATTATTCGTTTGTGCTTTTTCTCCTTTCTGAACCAAAACACATTTTTCTGGTATTTTTTGGTGTGATTTGTTCAAATCTGAACTTCATTTCTTTGGGAAATAAGCCATTTTTTAGAAATTTTAAAATTGAAAATTTCTCAAAAACGTCTCATTTCCCAAAGAAACAAAGTTCAGATTTGAATAAATCACACTAAAAAACACCAGGAAAATATGTTTTGGTTCAGACTTAACTAACCTAACCTAACCTAACCCACGTTTTTTCGCAATTTCTAACCTTCAATAGCAGTATTGGGATGTTTGTACAAATCAGCGGCAACCAACAGGAATAAATAGATGATTTCACCAGGCCCACCAATTTGAACTTGTTGGCCTAGCCAATGCTCACAGACATCGAAGTAAAAGGAACACTTTTTTTTCTGCCGCGCTCGTCCCTAGTCAATCTTCTGCAATAATATTGGTCAGCAACTTCTCTATAATTACACTCATGACCACACTGCAGACAAATAAAACACTGACTGGTAAAGAAAACTTCAGCACCATCTTCTTTTTTATAAGTAATCCAAATCACACCCAAGACAAACCATAGCAAAAACCGAACTGAATAAGGATTTTGGAATGAGTATGCAATATTGGAGATTCAAAATACATATCTCTGATTGGTCGGATAAGGTAACATGAAACAAAAACCAGATTTAATTGGCTGATTTGACCTATGTTTCCTAATTTTGCCACGAGATGTCTCCCCATAAAACTGGAGAGGACGAGGACCGGCAAAATTTTAACAGCGTTAAGAGCTAAACACTCGATCAATGGCCTATAATGGCTGCTTTTTACGTCTAAAATTTTTTTTTTCCATAAAAAATAATTATTACATTTCCTTGATTTTTATCAGTTTCCCTGAGATTTCAAGGTATCCTGAATACGAATTTATATGTTAAATTGTCATAGAATGTCTCCTTCTATCGAAAACGAACAAAGCATTAAAACAAATATTAACCAAGTGCAGTCCTAATAGATACTTTTAAAAAACACTTGGACATGTTTTTAGCCAACATACCCGACCAACCCACAGTGTCAGGGTATTCCTCTGCCAGACCACCCACACAAATTCAATAGGGGACCAAATCATATGGCAGGAGTGAGAGAAAAGAAGGGTGGTGACCCCGTCATGGCCCCATCTCAGGAGGCACTGAGCAGAATTCGTGGGAGCAGTGCACCCTTGAGGCAGAAGCGCTTTAAGGTAAATTTAAGGTAAGGTAAACCTAGCCTAATTTATCATCAAGCTGTTATGGACTCTTGTCTCTGAACACTGTCTGGAGAGTAAAGTTTTGCCAGCTATATATAATTCAAACTAATATTGGATAAATTTCATTACTTTCACTCTTATCTAGACTTTGAAATCTGGCAAATCTTACAAAACATATGGAGGGGGATGGTCTAGCCAACTCAATGGAACAAATAACGCCATAATCTCCAACCTGGGCACTGCTACTTTTAAATTAAGATACAACTGGTATATTCTTAAGTTGACCCATGGTAGGTTAATTAAGTCTTGTTGAGTTAACCTACTGTTAGTTAGTTTGACTATTATTACTTCTAAAAAAGTTTGATCTTAAATTACGTTTGGATTCTAACTCATGATATTTCAAATTCAAAATAAGCTTACAAAAATGTAATCTACGACATCAATCCTGGTTATGTTCAATGAATTACGTCTATACCGAGTAGGCCTCAAGATCAAATATCTGATAAATCTCAGTACTGCTTGTAATTTTCACGAAAAACCTAATCTCTCCTCTCATAAGCACAGAACAGTCCAAAGCAGTATATTATTTTTCTTCTTCCAAATTTGTTTATAGTCCGTCGACCATGAGGATATATTAAAGAGCACTGCAATGCCTACTTCTATGAAGTCAGGCCACACTTAAACAAATTTCATATTCTTTGTGAAATTGGGTACGCATCATGCAGCCGTTTTCGATTCGTTCAGAAGTGATTAAAACTTAAGTAAAATCAAAGGAGAACGTAGCTCATCTGAGGCAATAACTACTTTGTTTTTTTAGAGCTATTAATCATGAAGCGATACCTGAAGAGTTGAAGCAAATGTACCCACTTACAAAAAAGGAGGTTGGAGATTATAAGCCTGTTAAATTGAAAGTGAAAAAGTTTATTGGCAGACCATAGTCTATATGACAAATATAATAATATGAACTGACAATAGAATGCAATGACAATTCAAATACTAAGGACAGAAATAGAATTAATGAGAAATAGTACAGTAATGTCGAAGTTAAGTGGAGCTACAGACAGACGTTTTCATACCATGTATGGAAAACTGATACGTGTGGGGAGTTGGGAGGTAACGAAAATGGTCCATTAAGTAGGTAGGTAGTTACTCTAACAATTATTAAATTCCTTTTATGTCAATAACTGAATGAAACCAATTGGTTGCTCACCAGAGTTATTCTCCATACTAGTATTTATATAATGTGTGATAGAGCGTGCTCGGTAGTAAGCATACACTACCGATCAACCAACAAACAAAAAGGACGCTGGTGGAAAAAGCCGGGGGCAAAGGACTTGCAGGAAGAGCGGCATGGCAAATGAAGGGGCTTGAAAACAGTAAAAGATCTCCACCAGCAAGTACGCTCTCAAAAATTAAGCAACGAGAAGAAAGACTCCAATAAGAAATCAGGACTTATTTAATAACACTCAGTAGGTGAACATTTGTATTTCTAAACCCCAGTTTAGTGATAACATACAAACTAGGTTCAGTTAAATTAGGCCTACATTATGGTCTAAGACCTATCATCAATTCATGGCTTAACAAAGGCTAATGTAAATTACCCTAACCTAATTTGGTGAGGAATCCTACTGTGGACCTGAAATGAAACGCTCTCCTTTTCTTAGGCTTTAATCAACTTAATTGAACAACATTCCTGTTAATATAAATAACAATAATATAGTTATGGTACACAAAATATATATATATAATTAATGACACAAGTTGTTATAATAATATAGATAGAGTAAACATAGGACATTTATATGAATTGTTTATACTATAGATTAGAATTAATTACATCAAAGAAAATATCATTACCTTGATATAATAAAGTATCTCACCTTGATATAATAAAGTATCTCACCTTGATTTAATAAAGTATCTCACCTTGATATAATAAAGTATCTCACATCTCATCAGTTTAATTCAGACATCATCAGATTCATCAGTTTAATCGAATTGAATATAAACATAAATGATTTTACTTAGGTATAACATTCTAATAAAGCCGTCATAAACCTGCAAAATAATATAACGTTTTTCCCTCCTACTTAGATTGAACAATATAGTCCTCAAAATAACTAGGCGGACACCGAGTACGCTCTGATCGCCGTACCTCAGTCATAGGGGACTCTGTATTTTGATTATCATCATCTACTGAAGTCTGAAGAGCGTTGACCGGTGAGGGATTGGAGGGAGCAATGGTGGGTGACGGATTTGAGGGCAGGATGGTAGGTGACGGGGGATGGTTGTTTAACACACCATCACCTTCTTTAGTATTTTCGTATTCTCGAGTTTCATATTCCCTAGCAGGGGCTAGGTGCTTAAGCGAGACAGTAGTTTCTCGGCCTCCCGGGAGACGAACATGAGCATCAGAGCCGGATTTAGACGTGTGGAGGCCCTGGGCAGCCTCCATGTGGAGGCCCCCCTACCTTAGGGGAAGACATAATTGAAGTCATCCATAAGATTCATAATATAATTAACATACATACACTTTCAAAACATCGTGCACTCTTGTGTCTGTCCATTCCACTCATTTCTGCAAAAAATGAAAGCCTCGGGTTACTCGGGTATTCCATTATAGTGAGAGTAGGCCTAAAAGAGTAATAAAAACAAAATAATAATCAGTACACAACAAATAGTAATTGGTAAAAGTTTATGTACTACAGTGATATTGGATGCGCGTGTTTTTTTGTTGATCATCTATCGGGTTTTTCTAGTTTCGGGTTTTTTCTATTTTGATAATGGCTTGTCAATATGTGGAGGCCCCCAAGATGTGGAGGCCCATGGGCAGCTGCCCACATTGCCCACTCCTAAATCCGGCCCTGATGAGCATATTCGGGATTAGCCTCAATGAGTTCTACTTCTTCAATTGGAGGCTCATATTTAGACTGACGTATATAATTTTTCAATAATACTTTACCCGGGGTGGTAAGCCACGTAGGTATGGAATGGCCATTTGTAGATCGACGCTGATAATTAAATAATCTCTCATGAGGGGTGCAGTTTGTAGAAGTACATAAAAAAGATCGTATGCTGTGTAATACATTGGGCAAAACCGTTTCCCAACAGCCAACAGGGAGTTTTCTTGAAGCCAAAGCTAAATTTACTCCTTTCCATATAATCCCGTTGGTATCCGGAAAAATTATCGCCCACAATTCACCGTCCACAATTCATCGCACACAAATCATCGTTCAGGATAATTCATCGCCCACAATTCACCGTCCACAATTCATCGCCCAGAAGAACAGATTGCTGCCCATCATCCAAATATTTGGAAATTTTTGGAGTGCCTTAAGAAAGAACAAACTTTAAGTGAAATCAGAATTGAACAGTACATAGGTGGCCACGAACCTCAAAAGAAAAAAAGAAAATATCGCAATTGTGCTGAACGAATTCGAAGACTTGTCGAAAGCTACGATTCATAGCATTGTATTGTCGAATATATAAGAGGGATAGCTCATAATATTTCATATTAGAATGTGTTTTAGACAAAATAAAACGGAACATGCCCGGTTAGGTCAACTGAATGCCCAGTTAGGTTAAGTTGTGATAATTTCGTTAGTTTAAACGAAAATGACGAGAGCAAAAATACATAATAAACAGTTTGGTAGTCCCGATAATACGTGTTAGAAAATCTAGAAGAGGAAGAGCCATTGTTGTCCCAAGGCGATATGATGACTAAGCTGGTTGATGCAGCATTGCTTGTATATATTAAGTTAAGGTGTATATATATATCCATCTCATAATTGTAAGGTTAGTGAAAAATTCACTTAATTTAGAGCTAGCATTTTTGGGCTCTTGTGGCATCATTGTTTGGGCACTCTTGTGGCATCATTTTTTTGGGGGGGCACTGCGCGTCCTGCCTACTCGTTTGCTGAATGCGGCACTTACAGGGCGTGGTCTTATAGAGAGCTCTCTTGCAATTCAGTTTGGTTGTTTAGATACAAGATTGTTGCATCGTGCAATGGTGCAGGTTGTGTTGGTGTTGCAAGGTTTAGAAAGAAGACCATAAATAGTGCCCCTTTTGTTTTTAATCTTAATTTTATGCAACTGAGGCCTAAGGTAGACCCACATCGAGTCAGCAACCCTGAGGTAGGACCTAATAGGACCTCCAAGTCCGTAAGTTTTTAGTCTGCTTAACTTGGGCTGTAGGTTAAACTGGCCCTTCAGAGCTTGGCCGTTCACGGTTCAGCTGGGATTCTGAACCCAATAAAATAAAAAATAACATGGTCCTTCGGAACCGGATTCTAGCCCAAGACTGAGTCAGTGACTATTTTTCGGCAAAGTTCTGATTGTGCAAATTGTAACCCAAGTTAGGCCTAGACGGGTTGAGCATTATTGAGTTAAGGTCTCAGGGTAGAAAGTTTGGTCGCCCAATTGCGAAACTTGGCCACTCGTCTGTTGTTGTTTTTGGCCTGCATTTTTACCGGTTGGGTTAATTTTGGTTTATTATTGAATTAAGGTCCCAGGGTAGAAAGTTTGGTCGCCCAATTGCGAAACTTGGCCACTAGTCTGTCGTTGTTTTGGGCCTACATTTTACCGGTTTAGTTAATTTTGGTTTATTGTTCGTAGGCGAAGGTTGCAGACTTCAGTGCGGCAGTTATTTGGGTGGAAAATTTGGTATTCCATACTGGTGGTTGATCAGTACCCCAACCAAGCAATTCAGTTTATTAGAAAAGAGCAAAATTTGAGTTTGATCAGTTTGGTTAAGTATTTTTTCCAATTCAGCTTATTTGGCATTGACCCCAATTGTTGTTTGCATTGAAAATGAATGCAGCTGAATTGAACAAGTTTAAAAAAAGGAGAAGCGCCTACAAAGGTCTAATTACAAAGGTCATTGCCACTATAGATTCTGCCATAGAGCAAGAGGATTTAATCTTAGTGACTGCGCAGCTTTCCATATTAGAAACTAAAAAGGTTGCTCTAAGCGAAGTAAATGTTAAAATTGAGGCTCTTATAGAAGAGGATGAAATAGAAAATAACATAATTTACTTTGAAGAGATTATTAATGATATAATTAAAGTAGCCACAGAGCAAAAGAGTTTAGCAGCTCAGTGCAGTTAGAGACCAGGTCTAATAATGAGACAAAACCCTCAACAAATGGTGTTTGTGAAGTTAAGGTTAACAGATCTGCAGTTCAATTACCGAGGCTTGTACTCCAAACATTTTCTGGGAGTATTCAGGAATGGCAAGGATGGGCAGACAGTTTTCAATCAGCAGTTCATTCTAGTCAAGTGTTAAGTGCGGTGGAGAAGTTTAATTATTTGCAGTCCCTCTTGGAAGGGGAGGCAGCAAAGTCAATAGCAGGATTAGCATTAACAGAGGCTAATTATAATGTGGCTTGGGATATATTAAAGAAACGGTTTGGTAAGCCAGAGATCTTAATTAAAAGCCACCTCCGCGAACTTTTGGCTATACCTCCTGTTAATAATCCCTATAGTGTCAAGGAGTTACTGCTGTAGGAGTTACGGCAGTTATATGATGAATTTGAAGTTAGAACTAGGTCCCTGGACAACTTGGGTGTAGGAATGGAAAGGTATGGTATAATGTTGGTTACTATACTGGAGTCTAAATTGCCGAGCTCAATTTTGCCTGAATTAAGTAGAGGACACTCTATAGAACATGTGTACATCCCCCTTCAGCAGATGTTAAGTCTTTTAGGCACAGAATTAACAAGACGAGAGAGAATTGAATTTGCACAGTGGGATGTTAAACAAGGGGACAAAGGCAGGCACAGCACCAAAGTTTCTACAGAAAGGAATATCCCAGGTACAGTGTCAGCTCTACATGCATTCTCTGAGAATAAATTAAAGGGAATCAAGGAATGCATATTTTGCGAAGGCAACCACAAGTCATATAAATGTGAGGTGGCTGAGGCTTTACCTGTTGAGGAGAGAAAGGACAGGGTAACTAAGTCCACAGCATGTTTTAAATGTTTTTTGAAAGGTCACAGAGCAAGGTTTTGTAAGTTTAAAATTTTGTGCAAAAAATGCCATGGCCGGCATCAGCCATTATTGTGTGAAAACACTCCTAGTAGGCCTACCCCAGAAGTAGAGACATCAGTGGCACATGCCACTGCTATGAAAGGGAATAAAAGTAAAGGGGGATTATTGCAAACAGCTGCAGCATCATTAATTGGGAATGATGGAGAAGCTCCTGTAAGAGTGTTGTTTGATAGTGGTAGCCAGTGTATTTTTATTAAGACTAGAATTTCCAGAAAATTGAAGTTTAAAGAACTTAAGAGGGAAAATTTAAGAATTTCTGGGTTTGGGGGTTCCGTTCAAAACCGAACCAAAGTTAAGAAGGTAGAAGTTCTGGTTAAGGGGTTGTTACCACAAGGTCCCACTATCAAGGTCCTAGCTGTAGAGATTGAGGAACCAGCGCCGGCATTAGGATATTTCGGGCCCTGTGCAGAGTATACTGTACGGGCCCCCCATGACACAAGTCAAATTGATTTTTATTGCTAATCATTTTATTTTAGTAGATTGTTAACAAGTACAACAAGTAAAATTTAACTATACAAGTGCACCTGTAACAGAATACCAACAGACCAACAGCCTTTACTATTATTACTACTTATTACTTTATTATTATCAAATATTTAAACTATCATAAGAGGCAGTGGCGGTTCCTCATATGGGCAATATGGGCAGCCGCACAGGGCGGCATTTGTGGAGGGGCGGCATGAGCGCCTGCAAAAAAAATAAAAATAAAAATAAGAATAAATAAATAAAGAAATAAATAAAAAATAAAATAAAATAAATAATAAAAGATCAATAAATATATTTTTATTAATAAAAAACCATCTATTGCATTTTCCATAAACCTTCCCATAAAAGACCTAAACAATGCAAAATGCTTCCAGATTAAATATTGGGAATAAAGGCCCATACTTTAACATATGTAATGTTATTTTTCTGGGTTTGGTTAAATAGTGAAATGTATATTATGAAGCATCTGATGAGCCCTTGATTGATGCTTTGAAGAAGCTGGAGGTGACATTTTTCAATGCAGTGGTTGATGCTGCAACATCAGCCATTCAGGAAAGATTTTCCACGTTGGAAATTGTGGGAGAGAAGTTTGGAGTGCTGACACATTTCCAAAATCTCACATTTGAGGAGCTGACAGAACAATGTGTGAACCTTAGTACTACACTACACTTTAAGGGACAATCTGACTTGGATGGCAGAGAGCTTGCACAGGAGCTGAAGAACTTGCCTGACTTGCCATCAAAGACCATATCCTTGCTTGAACTGCTGACATTTATCCATGAAAGGGAGCTCTCTGAAATATATCCAAATTTGTGGACTGCTCTCAGAATTGGTCTTACTCTTCCAGTCACTGTTGCTGAAGCAGAGAGGAGCTTTTCAAAGCTGAAGCTCATCAAATCCTACCTGAGGTCAACTATGTCACAGGAACGCCTTACCGGTCTGGCCATCATCAGTATAAATCATACAATTGCTGAGCAGATTTCATATGATGATTTAATTCATGACTGCATCAAGGAAGGTAAGAAGAGTCAGGCTTTAGATGGCAGTTGTGCTGTGGTGCAATTTATTTTGTTTCTTGTTCAAAGTGTAGCATAATAATTACCCTCTCTTAAGTGTCTTATTCTATTTATGTGATAGAGCATTTGTACAATTTAGAAATTTGATTCTCTAGTTTATTTATGGCAGTTGTGCAATTTAATTTGTATTTTTCCTGTTCATAGTATCATAAGTACATTCTTTTAAGTGAGTTATTCTATTTACGTGATGAAGGATTTGTAAAATTCAGAAATTTGAGTCTTTGTTTTGGTTCTGAAGTTCCAACAATTAGTCCAATAAAAAGTTATTTTGTGAAAGAGTTATGTCTGTCCTTTATTTTGGGGGGATTCGAATGTGTGTGTGTTGGCGAACAGGGGGGGGGGCGCTGAAGGTGAGGTTCGCCCAGGGCGTCATGTAAGCTAGGACCGCCACTGATAAGAGGTTTCAACCAGCGCCGGCCTTAGGATATTTAATTAGGAATAGGATAATTCAATTTAATTAGGATAAAAAAATAAATTACATTAATTTACACCAATTTTGGCACTCTGACGTCGATGGTAAATTTCTGTGAAATTTTCGGGCCCCCCTAAGTTGCGGGCCCTGTGCGACCGCACGGTTCGCACACCCCTAAGGCCGGCACTAGAGGAACTTTGTGCTCCAGTCACTACTTGTTTAGATATGGTATGTGTCCAAGAATTGCGAGTTAA
Organism: Bathynomus jamesi; assembly: GCA_023014485.1. Classification (NCBI taxonomy): domain Eukaryota; kingdom Metazoa; phylum Arthropoda; class Malacostraca; order Isopoda; family Cirolanidae; genus Bathynomus; species Bathynomus jamesi. The sequence goes on from JAJOZX010002394.1 coordinate 120,096, forward strand.
AGGAATTAATTTGGGCAATAATAAATTTGAAGGAACAGAAGATATTAGTCGTTTGATTGGAGCTGACTATTATTGGGACTTCATCACTAGTAATATTGTTCGTACATCTCGAGGTCCAGTAGCTATTGAAAGTTAGCTAGGCTGGATGCTACATGGTAGCTATTGCAATGAAATGGAGGTTAAAGCTCTTTTTGTTAAGATTGAGGAGAACAGCCATAGTTTGGAAAGGCATTTGAAAGCGTTTTGGGAACTTGAATCCATTAGCATAAAGGAGAAACAGGAGAAGCAGGCGAGTACAGTGAACAGTGATGTTTTAGAGCAATTTGAAAAAGGGATTGGGTTTAGAGATGGTTGCTATGATGTTGGCCTCTCTTGGAAGGATTCTTGCAAACCCAGTTCAAACCTTCAGCTGGCTAATAGAATAGGAGGTTGGAGACTTCATTGTACAGGCTAAGAAAAACTGAGGAGGAGTTAATTGAATACAATGAGGCCATCCTAAGCTATGTAAGGGAGGGCTATGCTGAAAGGATGCAAGGTGAGCTGGTGAGCCAGGAGGCACATTATCTGCCACACCATGCAGTGGTACGGCGAGACAAAACTACCACCAAGCTGAGGGTAGTTTTTGATGGCTCAGCCAAGGACAAAGGTGGTGTGTCCTCGAATGACTGTTTGGATGCGGGGCCAAATTTAAATGCAGATTTATTTTACTTGTTACTGAGATTCAGGTTTGGTAGAGTAACATTGACTGCAAGCCTTTTTGCGGATAAAGTTAAAAACCAGAGGACAGAGATGCAGTAAGGTATCTGTGAGTGGATACGAAAGACTTCTTGGAAAATGAACCTAAGGTTCAAGCATATAGAATGAAGTCGGTGTTGTTTGGCGTCAGCTCTAGTCCATTTCTGTTGACAGCTACTATGCAGTACCATTTTAAGAAATATTCTGAAGTCTATCCTAACACTATTGAACACATAAGGAAAAATTTTTATGTTGATGATTTGCTGTGTTCCGTGGATAATACAGAAATGGCTAAACAGATATTCATGGAGGCAAGAGCTATAATGAAGGAGGCTGGCATGGAGCTTAGAAAATAGCAGACCAATCATTCTCAATTACAAGAGTTTATGAGTCAGTTCTGTATAGGACCTGATGCAGCAGAAAGTATTGAGGATTCTGGTATTGAGGAGTTGTGGGCAATAGACACAAAGGTGCTAGGCATTGTTTGGCAACAAGGAGAGAATTTGTTTACCTTCAATGGGAAATCTTTAGTAGAGCTGGCTGAGAATGAGACAAGGTGGACAATTGGACTTGGTTGGGACCAAGAGTTACTTGATCATATGGTGGTAAGGTGGAAATATTGGTGCAAAAATTTGGCACATCTTGGAGACATTGAAATCCCAAGATGGTACTTTGGAGAGTTGAACAATAGTCCAGACAATTTGGAACTGCACATCTTTTGTGATGCAAGTGAGGAAGCCTATGCAACTTGTATTTATATAAGGGGCACATTCAAAGAGGAAGTAAGTTGCAGGTTGGTTGCTACAAAGAGCAGAGTAGCACCTTTGAAAAGGCTTTCTATTCCAAGGTTGAAATTGATGGGTGCAGTTATTGCTAATCGGCTTGCAGTTACAGTGCAAAAGTATTTGGCCCTTTATGAAATTCCAAGCTATTATTGGACAGACTCCACTATAGTTTGGCACTGGTTAAGAAGCCAGGCGAGGAAATGGAAACCATTTGTTGCCAATAGGGCGGAGGAAATTCAAGCACACAGATCCAAAGCGATGGAAGCATTGTCCACGCATCCAAAACCCAGCTGATTTACCAACACGAGGAATTTCGGTGAAAGATCTTGCACAGTCAAGTTTGTGGTGGAAAGGGCCAGGGTGGTTAAGACTTGGAAGTGAAAACTGGCTTTCTAATCATCCTATTGTAGGAGAATGCCAGGCTGAAGAAGCATGGGTGAGTGAGGTGAGAAAATGCACTGTGAACAGTTGTCAAGTTATGCAGCAGGACCCCATATTGAGGCTTGAGGACATTAGCAGTCTGTAAAGGTTGTAAGATTGACAGCATGGGTATATAGATTTACCAACAACATTAAGGGAGAAACAAGAAGGGAAGGAATTCTGAACAGTAAGGAGATTCAGCAAGCCAGGCAATACTGGTGCAGAAGGAAAAATTTGGTGAAGAGAGGCAATTGCTCACCAGCAGTCCATTACAGGTTCTGTCAACACATTCTGCTCTCAAGGGTTTGGATGTGTTTTTGGATCAGGATTTATTGAGAGTAGGAGGTAGACTACAGTTTTCTGGGCTTCCAGAAGAGAAAAGACATCCAATTTTGTTACCTTCTGGGGGCACTTTGTGGAACTTTTGATCCTGGATACTCATCATAAGTTGTTACATGCTGGAGTTAGAGAAGTGATAACAGAGATCAGACAACAGTTTTGGATTCCCAAAATTAGACAAGTAGTAAAAAAGGTCTTGCATAAATGTGTGGTTTGCAAGCGTTGGAGTGCAAAGCTTTATTATGAAAAGGTGACTCCACTTCCAAGAGAACGGTGTGTGTATACTGCCCCATTTGATGTAGTGGGAGTAGACTTCGCAGGTCCAGTCTATGTGTATGAGCAAGGGGAGTCTAACAAAGGTTATATATGTCTTTTCACATGTGCTACCACCAGAACAATCCATTTGGAGTTAGTAAGCAACTTAAGTAATGATGTATTTCCTTTCGCCTTTAAAAGGTTTGTGAACAGAAGGGGTTTCCCAAATAAAATCATCGGATAATGCAAAAACCTTCAAAAGGGCTGCAAAGGAACTCCAAGAAGTTTGGTCCTTGCTAAAAGAGGAGGGATTCCAATCCTACTTTTCACACCATGGGTACAGTGGGAGTTTATTGTTGAGAGAGAGCACCATGGTGGGGAGTATTTTGGGAAAGGCTAGTGAGAAGTGTAAAGTGTCCATGAAAGAAACTTTTAGCTAATGCTCATTTGAGCAAAGAAGAATTCTGCACTGTTTTGTGTGAAGTAGAAGCAATGGTGAACAGTTGACCTATCACCTTTGTTTATAACAGTATGCAGGATGCAGAGCCATTGACACCAAATCATTTTCTTTGTGGTAAACGATTAACATCAAGCCCCAGTTTGCCAGAAGACTTACAGCCTATCCAGAGCACTCAAGAAGAGTTAACCAGAAGGTTCAAGTACCTTGAAGAGCTACAAGATCAGTTATGGAAGAGGTGGCAGATAGAATACTTGCCAGAACTTAATTATTACCCACTAGGCAATGTAAAGGGCTCCAATGCAAATTGTATCAAGGTGGGAAAAGTGGTAATGATTGGGGATGAAAGACTAAGGCAATGCTGGAAGCTTGGCATAATTGAAGAGTTGTTTGTTGGCAAAGACAATTTAGTTAGGTCTGCACTGGTAAAGACTTCAGGAGTCCCAAGGCGATATGATGACTAAGCTGATTGATGCAGCATTGCTTGTATATATTAAGTTAAGGGATTTATATATATATCCATCTCATAATTGTAAGGTTAGTGAAAAATTCACGAAATTTTGAGCTAGCATTTTTGGGCTCTTGTGGCATCATTGTTTGGGCATTCTTGTGGCATCATTTTTTTTGGGGGGGGGGGCACTGCACGTCCTGCCTACTCGTTTGTTGAATGCGGCACTTCAGGGCGTGGTCTTATAGAGAGCTCTCTTGCAATTCAGTTTGGTTGTTTAGATACAAGATTGTTGCATCGTGCAATGGTGCAGGTTGTGTTGTTGTTGCAAGGTTTAGAAAGAAGACCATAAATAGTGCCCCTTTTGTTTTTTATCTTAATTTTATGCAACTGAGGCCTAAGGTAGGCCCACATCGAGTCAGCAACCCTGAGGTAAGACCTAATAGGACCTCCAAGTCCGTAAGTTTTTAGTCTAGCTTAACTTGGGCTATAGGTTAAACTGGCCCTTCAGAGCTTGGCCGTTCACGGCTCAGCTAGGATTCTGAACCCAATAAAATAAAAAATAACAATACGTAAGTACCAAAATCAACTTTTTTGTAAACAAAGGTTCGTTAAAAATCAAGAGAGATAGGCTTAGACCTAAATACCTTTGAAAAAAGTAATCACGATAATAGACATAATTTTCGCAAATACTTTTTATTGAGTATGGTTTTAATAAATAAATATTGCTTCAAACATTTTCTTATTCATTCTTATTTTGTTGGGGTGAACATATATAAATATATATATATATATAATAATATATCTTCTACAGCATTATTAGTCCCGCACTTGCACGGGGTCGCTGCTGCGGATCCTCCTTCTCCACTCTTGTCTATCCTGTACCAGCTCGACATCCAGCTCCCGCTCCCTAAGGTCGTCCCGAACACTGTCCCCCCTCGCATGGTCTCTCCTTCCTCGCCCGTCTTCTCTGAGCCATCTTCTTCAGCCGCATCCGCTCATAGTGCGGTAGCCCTCGTCCACTTTCCACGGGTCAGGGCGATCCCCCCACGCGTCGGTTACGGCGGACGCCCTAGCATGTACGACATTTACGACATTTTCCATGATCCGCATATCATAATGGTATTGGCAAGGTTTTACGCCGGATGCCCTTCCTGACGCAACAAGAAAGAAAGACAAATAATGAAATTTATAAATATGAAGTTTCAGAATGTAATTATCGTAATATTTTCTCTGTGAAGAAAATATTAAACCTTCTCCTTTATTTATTTATTTATTTATTTTTATTTTTTGTTAGGATGTCCACAAAAATAATTTTTCTGTGCTTTTTGTAATAATTTTCTCTCCCTTAATCGCTAATCATTTTCCTTTACAAACTCGTGTCTACTCTTTCTTTCTTCTGGACTGAAATTCTTCAGCGCACTTACTTAGTACATCTTCCGCCTATGTATGTATGACGCGACTTTAAATGAGTTCGGTAATTAGCTGAAATAAACTATAGAAATAAAAAAATTCTTTGCTTATCATGAAAAACATTTGTGGAATTAAAAAAAAGTAAAATCGTTCTTGCGGCTTCCGAAGGTGTTATATATATATATATATATATATATATATATATATATATGTGTGTGTGTGTGTGTGTGTGTGTGTGTGTGTGTGTGGTGTTCGGTGAATTGTATGGGCGATGAATTGTGGGCGATTAACTTTCCTAGACCCAATTCCATTATATCTCTCAACTAAACCATTTCCATGGGGATTATATGGGGTGGTTCTACTTGTGGCCACTCCGCATGAGTTCAAAAACTGTGGAAGTGGAAGGCAAAAGACCTTTAAAGTCAATATTTAATCTTTCGAAAGGTTGTGTAGCTTTTATTAACTGACCTTGATTACTATTTAAATACTTCGGTTTACACTGGGCGCATACAGTGCATATTGAAATAACGTTTTTTACATCTTCAATTGAATTTGGGAGGTTTTGGCTTCTAACAAAGTGCCACCTTCTAGTTACTCCGGGATGGCACAAGGCAATGTGTAACTCTTCTAAATGATGTTTATTAATAGCTGCTATAAATGCGCGAGAAAGCGTATCTGGAGCTATATTTTCTCTTCCGGGTCGATATACAGTGTAATAACTGAAACTTGATAATTCAAGTCTCCATCTCATGATTTTCTCGTTCTTAACTTTTCCTTTATGTTTAGTTTCAAACATAAACGCTACTGACCTTTGATCCGTTACTAGTTTAAAGTGTTTACCAAGCAGATAATGCCGCCATTTTCGGATAGACTCAACAATGGCGTATGCTTCCTTTTCTATAGAGGAATGATTCCTTTCAGAGGGCGACAGAGTACGGGTGAAAAAGGCGAATGGACGTCCAGCTTGACAAAGTTGAGCAGCTATTGCGTAATCAGACGCATCAGTCTCTACTACAAAAGGAATATTATCATCAATGGCAACAACAGCAGAATTAGCACTATCACTGGCGTGACTTAATAGCAATGGGTTTGCATTCAGGACTTAAATTATTAAATAAAGACGGAGGTTCCACCTCGGCTGCTGCAATGTTACACACAGTTAAGGAAGGTTCTCTTCCCTCAAAAGGTATCTCAACTGATTCATGTCTAGACAAAAAATCATGGCCAAGAATAACATTAGTACATAGATTAGGCAGAAGTGATAACTTAACATTTGTATAGGTACGATCCTTGAATGTCAAATCTACACAACAAAACCCATCAACTTTAGTTACATGAGAAGTATTAGCCATTGACACTTGACTTTTACAAGGAGATACCTTCCATTTGTTTTCTTTTACAATATTTATATCAATAAAATTTTCGGTACTACCTGTATCACTAGCGCCTTCAAAGACAAACCATTAGCTAAAATAGTAAGAATTGCCTCTTTCAAAGAATGAGAAATAGAGCCTGATAGAGAAGCTAAATTAACAGAAGCAGAAGCTTTTGAATTAGAGCGACAAACTCTGGCAAAATGGCCTTTAATACCACATTTATGACATAAACTATCTCTTGCAGGACATTTAGCTCGCGGATGCACATTACTCCCACAAAAGAAACATTTACGAGACCTTGCTGCAGCAGTAGAAGACTCCTCGCAAAGAGTTTCATTAGCACCCTGTTTAGCCCCATGTTTTTCTATTGTAATTGTTTCAGTTTCACAACTAACTGAATTTAGAGGAGCATTAGAACGTATATAAGTATCAGACTGAATCTGAGTCAACTCAAGGCTGCGAGCTTGATCAAAAGCGATCTGTAAACTGAGAGATTTGTTTTCAAGCAATCGTTGCCTAATTAAAGGAGTATTCAAACCATTTATAAAAGCATCCTTTATATATTCATCTCTGTATTGATCTGCAGAGACCGACTGAAAGTTACAGTCTTTACTCAGATGCTTTAATGCATTCATGTAATGGTCCAAACTCTCTCCCATCTCCTGACGACGGATGGCTAATAGGTGACGAGCGTTTCACTTTTCGGTTTTATATAAAGTTCATTGAGCATCTTTATAGCATCTTCATAGGTAGTACAATCAACTATGTACTCATAGACTAAATAAGATACATGGTTTACAAGCAAACTTAGCTTTTGAGTCTGAAGATCAGACGGTAACGCGGCCAGAAAGTTCTGAAATGTCTTGAACCAGTGACTCCAGAGACGAGACGAACTTGAGGATGAGGGATCGGCATCAAATCTTTCCGGCTTCAGAAACTTATCCATATCCTCTGATCTTGAAATTAAGTTGATTAAATTGAAATGAAACGCTCTCCTTTTCTTAGGCTTCAATCAACTTAACTGAACAAAATTCCTGTTAATATAAATAACAATAATATAGTTATGGTACACAAAATATATATATAATCAATGACGCAAGTGATAATAATAATATAGATATAGTAAACATAGGGCATTTATATGAATTGTTTATACTACAGATTAGGATTAATTACATCAAAGAAAATATCATTACCTTGATATAATAAAGTATCTCACATCTCATCAGTTTAATTCAGACATCATCAGATTCATCAGTTTAATCGAATTGAATATAAACACATATGATTTTATAAGCTTAGGTATAACATTCTAATAAAGTCATCATAAACCTGCAAAATAATATTACAATCATGTTATATTTTTCCTTGCGTTCGTTTGCAAGAAAACATTTTTGTTCAGAAATTGATAAGTTTTATCATCATTTCATCGCTCATCCCAACTATATTCTCACTACGAGGATGACGTGTCACTTCTTGACGCACGAACACATGAAAAGTCCATGTATGGCAGGCCAGATTCAGCGCACGTGCAAGGGGCTGCACACGTGCTTCCACTTTTGCAGCGACACTGCACGAGCTTCCGGCACGTCTTTGAAGCTTCATGTAGCGTTGACCATAGGAGGAATCATCTCCCATTCTCGAACTTCCACCCAAAATCTTTTGGGGAGGGTACCTCTGGCTGAGCAATGCAACTCAAGGACCATACGCTTACCTGGTGGATGCTACGCCTGACAAGTTGCAGCAATGCATCATCTGTTGGTGGAAGATGATCGAAGACGCAGTTCTTCTTTGTGAAGAGCTTTTGCCTTGCCTCGTTAACAGACGTTGCTGCACTTGATTTGTCATACATTGTGATAACGAACTTCTCCAACAACTTGAATTCCGGACTAGTGACGTTAAGTCAGCAAACGGTGGTCTCGCGACAGATAGAAATGCCTCTGTCACGTCAGGTACCTCCGACCACACCTTCCAGGTCAACCTTTTCCCCACGCCATGGAACGCTAAAACTGAATCACAGCCTGTTGTGGCGTGGAATATCATGATTCCGTTGGCTTTCCGCTCTCAAGGCTGTCGCACACAGTGTTGACGTTTATGTTTGTGAAGCCTCGCTCTCTTCCAAATGCCACCCATAGTTGAAAGTGCCCGACAGTCGCTTTCAAAAAGAAAACCAGCCCAACGAAGATGACGACAATGTCCGTGTCTACAGTGCGCACCATTACTGTCTTCGCCCCTTGCTCAAGAGCGTGGCGCGAGTGGTACACGACACGTGTGTCTGCCTCCGAAAAGTGGGCACCCGGGCCTCAAAAAGGACCGACTGTCCCGGTCACGGTCCTTGCCTCAAACTGGACTGACGGTCCCGGTCACGGTCCTTTCTGAAGATAGGACCTAGGAACGACTCGATCCTCGGTCCTTATATATAAGTGAAAAATTTGATTAAAATGAAAAATGAAATTAAAGACACCGGAAATCTTTAATTTTATTAACGTAAATTATAATTAATAACTTTTTTTCATCATTTATGTATTGTATTAAGTTAAATGCTTGAGTTTCCCTTCAAGAAGACTAGCATTTCCGCTAGGAGCTCCAGTTGCTTGAATTGAAGTTGAAGCACTAACATCAGTAGATTCTTCGTCTTCTCCAGGTGTTGAAACAAGTTTCAGTTCAGTCTCACTCTTTCTGAGTCTTCTGGAGGAAACGATCCATCTTCTTTAGAACTTCAAATAATCACTAAACACACTAAAATCACTAAAAAAGACCGTCCGGACCGGACCGTCCGGAATTGCTTAAAAATGGACCGTCGCTCCTCATTTCGGTCCTCACTGAGAAAAGGAGCGACTTTCCCGCTCACGGTCCTTAAAAAGGACCGAGTTCCTGGAATTCGGTCCTTTTGGAACTCGGTCCTGCCCACCTTTGCTGCCTCCTCATGGGAACACATAGCGTCCCCATGATTATCCCATGAGCAGCGACAGTGTCACCAGTTGTCATGCATACCTCCTTGCTTTCTGATGGATAGCTGGATAGCTTCTCCCAAAAAGTTGAAAAGCTCCTCCTTATGTTTTGACTTCCGCAAGAACTCTGGCCTTTTCTTTGGCAGATTCGCTTTGCTAGTCACACGAACTCTTCCTCCATGTCCGCACTTCTCTCTAGTGGTTTGTTTCAAGCTGGTCTCGACGTACTTGTTCCACATAGTGTAAACCCTCGAGGTCGATTCCAGTTCTCTCTTGATAAATGGGATGAACACTGTCTCGGCGTATTCTTGGAACAGTGAACATCCAGTGGGGGCCAGCAGGTGAGTAAGGACAGGTCCATCAAAAACCTTTGCGTCCATAAAAAGTGGAGGCTTGGCCTAGTCGGGAACATCAATGCAAGACGGGGGCTCTGACTTGGTACCAAACCTCACTTCTTCAAACTGTGACAGAGAGGTTGTGAAGGGCTGGTTTTTTGTGTGCAGAGAACACAGCGGAATTGCCATCGCGCACTTTATTCGCCATGTACAGTCTTCCAAAGAGTGTTGAGTTCGCCTTGACGCTCGTTAGCTGCGAGCCTTTCTTCTTCTCGAGCTTCGGGTTTTCAGCATCGGAAAGCCTTTTTCTTAATCGGAATGCTGAATGGTGTGCCGTTTTCGTGTAAGACCTTCATTCAGAATGCCTTGTACTGTGCCTAACCCACAGTCTCCAGCTCCTAGATGGTCTTCTCCATGGACTCAGGAGCGAATGCCTGGTTCTGAGGCACAACTATGCTGTTGCACTCCAGCTCAAACGAATTTCCGCATTCACCAACGAATGCAAACACATCGGAGTGAAACTTTCGCTGAGTAGCCATGATTTTCTCGTGGTGAATCTCGCAATGTGCTGAGTGAGATGTTAGTGACACTTGTGACTCAAATTCATTTTGAGAGCCGCATCAACTCTGATCCCGCAAGGAGCCATCTCTGGAGAGCTGCTGCGTTTTCATTGAGACTGATGATCCCCCCTTTCCCCTTCACACTTTCGTTTTCTTGCTCATGCGTCTGGTCGACAGGCATTGCAGAGAAGTGAAAGAAAGCCAGGGGAGAGAAAATTAAGAAAACGTAAATAAAAAATTAAAACAAAATATAAAACATAAGTATAAAAGTATAACAATATTATGTACACATTGTACAACATTTTTCTAAAATGTAAAAAAATGATCTCAAGTTCTTCAACATCGAGAGGTTGAAAGCATTCATTGGAAAAACAAACAAAGATTCCAGAAACCAGTGCATAATACATGCGCAGTAGTGACTACACTAGAACAAATGTCAGGGATAAAAATAAAACGTATTCTTATGAAAACATTTCTAAAATACAGTAAATAAATAAATATGAAACATAATTATAAAAATAAAAAACCTAATGCGCTCGAAATCCCATCCAACCAATAATTAATATTTCAGCCATAACCACCTTGCTAATTCCACCCAAATTTGCTGGACAGTCATTCAGTGACTGGTAAGTACCATACATAATGTTTTTTTTTATTTTAATTTAATTTATGTAAAAAAAGAATTTCAGATTGGTGAACAATTCCCTATCCCATTGAAATACATTAAAAAGCCTCCTCGCTGTTCACACATTTGCGGTTCGCGCGGGTTTCTAAGAACGTAACCTGCGCGAACCGCGGGGCATGACTGTAGCCATATATATATATATATATATATATATATATATATATATATATATATATATATATATATATATATATATATATATATATATATAGTCATCCCTCGTTTTGCATTGGCCTGGTTTGCGTCTTTTCGTTTTTAAGTTGTCAATGATTTAGGAAACATTTTTGGTTTGCGTCGTCTAACGTCTCGGATTTACATCATTTTATCTCGTCCCAACTGTCCGAATTTCTTTCATGCGGCCAAAGTTTCCAGAATGTTCCCTTATGGTTGGGTCATGATCGGAATTTCTTGCTCGCTGAGTTTAAAAGAGCGTCTGGGACAGCGTTCACTTAGTATTCACCAGCGTTGCCACTCCTTGAAAATCGCCAAAACAGTCAGTATAAATGTGTATTGCAGCCTGTTTTTTATTTTAATTTAAAGTTCTAATGAAAATAATCACACAGTAGCAGATTCGCAATACATTGAACATTTTTTAGCCATCTAGAAAAAATCTCATGCATGTCTTGAAAATCTTGTTTTTTATGAGTGGCAACGCTGGTATTCACCCGTCTCCTGTCCAGTAAGGGTTTTGCTCATCGCTCTTAGTTCCCTGCATTCTTTGTTAAAGAAAAGAACAATGGCTGAAAAAGGAAGTTCGTCATTTTCATATGTATTATTGAGTCTCTATGTCCAAGAACATCCTTAATTATTGCATTGCTTTCTATGGGAAAATTATTTTCGTTTTACGTCGTGGTTTTCAGGAATGCATCCTCGACCCAAAACGAGGGACGACTGTATATAATCCTACACAACCACTCCTGTTCCAGTGTTTCTACTTTTATCCCCCATTTGCTGGCAAACCACTGGTCTCCCCATTAAGTGCAATTCATCTAACTGCTATTCTAGCCATTTTCAGTGCCACAGTACCATCTTCGGCCCCAGTACCTCCCGAAATGTGTAGTTTTAATGCTGTCAATTATATTTACATATTCCTGTTTTTTAAACAAAATTCAAATTCAATTCGTTAAAAAATTTGGGTGATGGAAACATTTCGCATCCCCATATTTGTATTCTGCGCGCAAAAATCTATTGGAATCATCTTAATTTACTTGAGGAACAGGAAAAAAGTTCTAATTTGTTGTCCAGTGTAATTTGTCATTAATGAGCAAAACGTTTGTAAAATGACACTTTAGACCAGGGGTGGGGAAACCCTCGCCCGCGGGCGAAATTTCGCCCACGAGCTAATTTCAATTCGCCCGCTTAGGTATCTATTATTTACTAAAAATTATTTATTTACAGCCCAGCAAATAGCTTTTTAAAATACATCTTATATACAGCGTGTCCCAAAGAAATGTATACCCACTTTGTTCGATAATACCAGCTATGAGGATAATAAATATTACTTTTATATGTTTTTTAATAAAGAATTTTCTCCTGAATCTAAATATGTAATTATTTGTATTAAAAATTGAAAAACAAAAAAGTTACAGATGTTTAAATTATAATTATTATTTTCGAGACTTCATGTGCGATATTTTCTAATATTTTTGCACGTATACGAGATAAGTTTGAAACCGACAGCACTGTGCAAAACTTACAAACACAACGTTCTGGAAGACGTCGAACATCTTAGATAAAGTGTCATTTAACCATGGAATTTGTAAATTTTTTGAATTAACTAATAATTACAACATTTATGCTTCAATATCAACACTAAACATAAACGTTTGTAAAATGACACTTTAGACCAGGGGTGGGGAAACCCTCGCCCGCGGGCGAAATTTCGCCCACGAGCTAATTTCAATTCGCCCGCTTAGGTATCTATTATTTACTAAAAATTATTTATTTACAGCCCAGCAAATAGCTTTTTAAAATACATCTTATATACAGCGTGTCCCAAAGAAATGTATACCCACTTTGTTCGATAATACCAGCTATGAGGATAATAAATATATTACTTTTTATATGTTTTTTAATAAAGAATTTTCTCCTGAATCTAAATATGTAATTATTTGTATTAAAAATTGAAAAACAAAAAAGTTACAGATGTTTAAATTATAATTATTATTTTCGAGACTTCATGTGCGATATTTTCTAATATTTTTGCACGTATACGAGAAAAGTTTGAAACCGACAGCACTGTGCAAAACTTACAAACACAACGTTCTGGAAGACGTCGAACATCTTAGATAAAGTGTCATTTAACCATGGAATTTGTAAATTTTTTGAATTAACTAATAATTACAACATTTATGCTTCAATATCAACACTAAACATAAGTATCTCAAAACAGTCGGTTAAAATATTAGAAAATATCGCACATGAAGTCTCGAAAATAATAATTATAATTTAAACATCTGTAACTTTTTTGTTCTTCAATTTTTAATAAAAATAATTACATATTTAGATTCAGGAGAAAATTCTTTATTAAAAAACATAAAAAGTAATATATTTATTATCCTCATAGCTGGTATTATCGAACAAAGTGGGTATACATTTCTTTGGGACACGCTGTATATAAGCTTAAAATTTGCCAGACGCCCGCGGAGGTGTTTATGTTATCGATTTTCGCCCTTGGTACTGAAAAGTTTCCCCACCCCTGCTTTAGACAATCAAACACTGCAATCAATGAGATAAACACTTAAAAAGATACTTTAATCGCTTTTCAGGAGCTTTAGTATTTATTTGATGATTAATTTATTCTTTCCAGTGATTAATTCTGAAGTCATGATTCCAGTTATTAATTGTTTATTAAGTGTCTGTTGTGATTGGTATTGATTGTTTCCTGGGCATATAATTCATAATCCTATGTTTTCTAGGTAACTAGTCAGGACTAAACCACTCTAGATTGTGGACCCGACTCTTCTGGAACTACAAGGTTCATTGAAATTTGTCAAATATGATTGGCCACTGGAACCAGGCGTACGAAATAAAAACTATTAATTAGACATTAGTTACTGCACAATCGGGTCATGGGGTCAATTTTGTTTCTACTAAATTTCACTAAACTAAATTTTTTCTAGAGCTTATAATAATTGTGATAATTTGTGTTTTGTAATTTTATAACCATTAATTGTAACTTATTTGCAGAAGTAGTAAAGGATAAAGATAGATAAGTTTATTTCTATTTGTTTGCTTCAGAATTCCTGTTCATTTTTTGAATCCTGAGTGGTTGGGTCATTTCCCGTAGAAACCCCTACCATCTTATTACTGAAGTTGTCAAACTGCGGAGTTAATTATTTAACAAATTGGATCTTGTATACAGGATTGGATCAAAAAATTTATTTGGGGGGCGTCACCACTGCATACAAACTGAGCGGTGAAACCGCAAAGAAAGCTATGGGGGTCTGGGGGCATGCTCCCTTTTTGTAAAAATGGTACAAAATCCTGCATTCTGGAGCCATCTTGAAGTGATTTTTCCTAATTCATCTTTCCATTTCTTTTATCTTTAGCTTCAAACAAGTAAAAAAATTGTTTTTGAAACTGTCAAGGGGGTGTCACGTACGTATGGTGACACCCCAACTGGATTCGCTACTGATTGTATAGTAGTTTTTACATTTAACAATTTAACATGAGGTTTGAACCCAAATAATCCCCCAGAACACAAGCAATTGAGTTTGTTCATCACTGATCCAAAACTGAGTGCAAGAACCAAAACTGGAGAGGACATTGCGGGATACTGAAAATAAACTTATTCGCTTGTATCTTGACTGTTAACGAACGCATATACTGTACTTGAAAGGGTGCTGAGTGGTTCAAAGATACTGTTATCTGGGGACTATGGTCTATCTATTCAGTAACTGCAGCAGTGTCTTTTGTTGTCAATGTAGGCCTTATGGCCAAGTCTCTGATCATAGGCCCAATACCTATAATTTTTTTTTTTTCCGGCACCTCCCCATGGCAATTTCCTTCATCTCCAATGGGCTTAACCCCAAAACTGAGGCAGTTTGTAGTTATACGATATAATAAATTATTTTATATTGAAATATAGGTCAATATTCGTCTTTTAACCCGCTCACGCGCGGTTAAAACAGTACAATATATTGAATTGCCATTCAAAACTGACTAAGAAAATATATATCTTATGTTGTGCAAATTTGTTGAAATGTACTTTTTTAATAAAATATATTTCCTGTTTTGGCTATAATGTACGTACTTTTTTCATAAACCTATTTGGTAATTTTGTATTTTATCCCACTCAGTCATTTTACACACCAAAATACATTTTTCTAGTAGTATTTGATGTGATTTGGGTAATTATTCATTTTAGTGCTTTTCCTCCTTTCTGAACCAAAACACATTTTCCTGGTGTTTTGTGGTGTGATTTGTTCAAATCTGAACTTCGTTTCTTTGGGAAATGAGCCATTTTTGAGAAATTTTAAAATTGAAAATTTCTCAAAAATGGCTCATTTCCCAAAGAAACGAAGTTCAGATTTGAGCAAATCACACCAAAAACACCAGAAAAATGTGTTTTGGTTCAGACCTAACCTAACCTAAACAGACCTAACCTAACCTAAACTAAACTGATTGGGTTTTGTTGCCAGACCGTAATATCCAGCTCTTCACGTCTTTCCAACAACACTCAATATTTTGAATGTGAACGGTGTCTTCCACGAACCGCTGTGAATGGTTGACTGTCCGGTGAATGTAGCCTAGATTTCCAAGTTGAGAATACGCACGCCACTCGTCGGAATAGATTGTAGTCCCAGGCCTAATATGTTGCTGGATCAGGCGAACAAGAGTTGTTGCGTCTCTCTGAGGAACCGCAAACAACAGTAGTTTTTTGGAACTGCGTTCCAAGGTACCAAAAACCCAGGCAATCGCAACCTCCGCAAACCATAATGGAAACTAGACTAAAGCATTCTTGAATATGTATTATGAGAGATTCAAAATGTATGTCTCTGATTGGTCGGATAAGGTCACGTGAAACCAAAACGAGATGTAATTGGTTGTTTTGACCTATGTTTCCTAATTTTGCCACGAGATGTCTCCCCATAAAACTGGAGAGGGCGACGTTCGTTAAAATTTTAACAGCGTTAAGAGCTAAATACTCGGTCAATGGCCTATAATGGCTGCTTTTTACGTCTAAATTTTTTTTTTTTCATAAAAAATAATTATTATATTTCCTTGATTTTTATCAGTTTCCCTGAGGTTTCAAGGTGTCCTGAATACGAATGTATATGTTAAATTGTCATAGAATGTCTCCTCCTATCGAAAATGAACAAAGTATTAAAATGAATATTAACCGTGATTTGTTCAAATCTGAACTTCGTTTCTTTGGGAAATGAGCCGTTTTTGAGAAATTTTAAGGTAATTTTTTACTATAAGTCCGGTCTCTGGAAACTGAAAATAAAGTTTACCATAAGACTCTACATTTTTTTAAACAACTTTTATTAAGTACAATATGAAGGCAAATGCCGATTAAAGCTATAAAATTAATGTTAATAAATTTTTTTTGAGTGATAAAATCGTGGATCATGTTTTTGGGAGTGAAAATGGCTGATCCCAAAGGTTAGGAAGGTACCGCTAACAAAATTGGGTGGTTTGACCTGAACTCATCAGATTTTAGTGTCATGATGGCGTTGGTTTGCGATGGTTGTAATTATTCAGTGTGTTTAACTTCATGCAAATTTTTTGATGATGAAGAGGCTGCATTTAATTTTTATGTAGAACACGGTGTATTGCTAAAAGAATTTATTTGCCCTAAGAAAAACAAGGAAGATATTGTTTGTGGTAATAAGTGTGTGTGCGATAAAAACAGAAAAGCATTTCGTTGCCATAGGTCGTGTGCGTGATAAGAAGCGGAGAAGGGGAACATGCAAGGTTAGGTAGGTTAGGTAGGTAGGTTAGGTTAGTAGTGTTTAGTTTTACGGTATATATAATATATACAGTGAATGGATCTTTTCCGTTTGACTGCCGCCATTGAAACATAAGAGGTGAGTGCCCCCAGCCTTCTTTACTTAGCCTTATAAGGCTAACTAACGAAAATATCATGACCTAACCTAACCAATCATAAGGTCAACTGTACGACCTTGACGATTGGTTAGGTCAGGTCATGATATTTTTGATAGTAGCCTTATAAAGCTAACTAAAGAAGGTTGGAGTTTAATTATGTTTCAATGGCGGCAGTCAAACGGAAAAGATCCCAGTGAATATATACAGTGTTCGTTTTATTACATATATAAATGTGTATATATATACCTTTCAGGTCACTCATGTTGGCTGTTTCTACAATTTCCATAATTTATATATCAATGGATTCATTTTTACATCGCAAATGCGCCCTAGATAGTCTCTACTGAAGGAATTACCCGCATTTTAGGGTATTTTTTCACACATACCCCAAAATAAACTTCGTGTCCTAACTTAGTTTTGGGCCAGTTCCCTCACTTGAGACTATCCAAATCGCATTCCTGGTGTAATAACGAATCCATTGATCTATAAATTATGGGAATTGAAGAGACCGGAGTGATAGTAAAAAATTACCAATTTTAAAATTGAAAATTTCTCAAAAACGGCTCATTTCCCAAAGAAACGAAGTTCAGATTTGAGCAAATCACACCAAAAAACACCAGAAAAATGTGTTTTGGTTCAGACCTAACCTAACCTAAACAGACCTAACCTAACCTAACCTAACCTAAACTAAACTGATTGGGTTTTGTTGCCAGACCGTAATATCCAGCTCTTCACGTCTTTCCAACAACACTCAATATTTTGAATGTGAACGGTGTCTTCCACGAACCGCTGTGAATGGTTGACTGTCCGGTGAATGTAGCCTAGATTTCCAAGTTGAGAATACGCACGTCACTCGTCGGAATAGATTGTAGTCCCAGGCCTAATATGTTGCTGGATCAGGCGAACAAGAGTTGTTGCGTCTCTCTGAGGAACCGCAAACAACAGTAGTTTTTTGGAACTGTGTTCCAAGGTATCAAAAACTCAGGCAATCGCAACCTCCGCAAACCATAATGAAAACCAGACTAAAGCATTCTTGAATGAGTATGTATTATGAGAGATTCAAAATGTACGTCTCTGATTGGTCGGATAAGGTCACGTGTAACCAAAATGAGATGTAATTGGTTGTTTTGACCTATGTTTCCTAATTTTGCCACGAGATGTCTCCCCATAAAACTGGAGAGGGCGACATTCGTTAAAATTTTAACAGCGTTAAGAGCTAAATACTCGGTCAATGGCCTATAATGGCTGCTTTTTACGTCTAAATTTTTTTTTTTTTTATAAAAAATAATTATTAAATTTCCTTGATTTTTATCAGTTTCCCTGAGGTTTCAAGGTGTCCTGAATACGAATGTATATGTTAAATTGTCATAGAATGTCTCCTTCTATCGAAAACGAACAAAGCATTAAAACGAATATTAACCGTGATTTGTTCAAATATGACCTCCATTTCCGTCGGAAATGAGATCTAACAAAGTTATAGTACTTTGAAGTTTGGCTCATTTTCAAGGGAAATGGAAGTCAAAATCTAAGCAAAACACATCAAATATTACTAGGAAAATGTATTTTGGTATTAATTAACCTAACCTAACCTAACCCTGGCTAAACGAGCTCTCGTCTGTATCCACCACCTAATCCATAATAAGGTAATACTCTAGGCTCATTTAGCCAGGGTTAGGATCGTTTAGCCACGGTTAGGTTAGGTAAGGTTGTTAGGTTAGGTTAATTAATACCAAAATACATTTTTCTAGTAATATTTGATGCGTTTTGCTTAGATTTTGACTTCCATTTCCCTTGAAAATGAGCCAAACTTCAAAGTACTATAACTTTGTTAGATCTCATTTCTGACGGAAATGGAGGTCATATTTGAACAAATCACATCAAATACTACTAGAAAAATGTATTTTGGTATGTAAAATGACTGAGTGTGATAAAATACATAATAACCAAATATTTTTCTTGATTGGGCTATTTTTTCGCTACTCTGTGACTTAATATAAATAACAATAATAGTTATGGTACACAAAATATATATATACACAATGACGAAAGTTATAATATAGATATAGTAAACATAGGGCGGTAATTATGTATTTTATCCCACTCAGTCATTTTACACACCAAAATATATTTTTCTAGTAGTATTTGATGTGATTTGTTCAAATATGACCTCCATTTCCGTCGGAAATGAGATCCAACAAAGTTATAGTACTTTGAAGTTTGGCTCATTTTCAAGGGAAATGGAAGTCAAAATCTAAGCAAAACACATCAAATATTACTAGGAAAATGTATTTTGGTATTAATTAACCTAACCGTGGCTAAACGAGCCTAACCGTGGCTAAACGAGCCTAACCCTGGCTAAACGAGCCTAACCCTGGCTAAATGAGCTCTCATCTGTATCCATCACCTAATCCATAATAAGGTAATACTCTAGGCTCATTTAGCCAGGGTTAGGCTCGTTTAGCCACGGTTAGGTTAGGTAAGGTTAGGTTAGGTTAATTAATACCAAAATAAATTTTTCTAATAATATTTGATGTGTTTTGCTTAGATTTTGACTTCTATTTCCCTTGAAAATGAGCCAAACTTCAAAGTACTATAACTTTGTTGGATCTCATTTCCGACGGAAATGGAGGTCATATTTGAACAAATCACATCAAATACTACTAGAAAAATGTATTTTGGTGTGTAAAATGACTGAGTGTGATAAAATATATAATAACCGCTGGTAAAGTGATAATATAATGGCTTCTCAATTAATTGGTGATTCAGAGAGGCAATGTGTGATAGATCACATATGTGCAATAACATTTTGGGGTAATTATTTGTTTTTTGACCCAGTCTCTCTTTATAATGAGAGCAAATGTTTCTGGTCGATTTGGAGGTGCTCTGCATGAATCTGCCATCCGTTTCCTGTGCAAATGCGTAGTTTTCGAGATATTATCATCTTGAAAACTATGCATTTGCACAGGAAATGGATGGCAGATTCGTGCAAAACACTTCAAAATTGACCAGAAAAGTTTGCATTCATGCTAAACACAACCTAACAACTTAACTTAACCTAACTACCTAACCTAACCAGTCACCTTATTTTGGAGGATATAGTTCTGCAATTGCAGTAAGGAAGTGATGCAGAACTGTAGAATCATCAGGATGTTCTGCCAGGAACAAGTATCGTGCAAAATATTTCTGGTAATGAGGATGCCATGTGCCCTTAAAGATAGAAACAGTAAATCCACACTCACGCTTATTTTTTGGATTTTTTTTACGGCACCTAAACACCTTCGAGTCTTGTCTTAAAATACAGGCAGTATTACATTTACGGCAAATCACGGATGTCGGAATTATGCCGTGATTGGAAAAAACATCTAAACTTTTATCTTCATCGAGGCCAACAAGGCGGATTAGGTCTTCGAAATCAAGTTCACAAGATTGACACGTTATAACAGTAGAACAAAAATCACCACACTAACCAGAAAGAAGTAGCCAAAGCAAGAAAAAGTAGCCAAAAAAAGCCAAGAAAAATCTCTGAAAAAGGTAGCCCAAATAAACAAACCCACCGAAATTTATATACATACATATTAGAAAGTAGAAAATATTTTTTTTAAAAAGTACATTTTATACAAATTTGCATAAGATAATATATATATTTTCTTATTCAGTTTTGATTGGTTATTCAATATATATTGATGTTATAGCTGGGTGTGACTGGATCAAAAAATGAATATTAACCCATTTCGGGAAGCTCATGATGCTGGAGCCACCTTTATAACACGTTCATGGGTTGCCAGAAAGTTGCGAAGAAGTGAGGACTTCATCAAAAGAAATTGGAATAAAACTTTGGATGAATGTGAAATGGATACAACCAAATCTGGGTGCCCAAATTTGCCACTCTCTCAGGAAACAAAGGACATCATTGAAAGTGGTACGCATAAGCAGAAAAACAGCTGTGCTAAACTTTCTAGAGAGATCGAATTGTTGAGAGGAAAGATTGTTAGTGGTGAGATCATTCGACTGTACCATCATAGGCAAGGTTTAAAGCCTTGGCATGAACTTCCAAACCAAGAAAAACTCAACATTGATGACAGAATGTGGTTTGCCCATTATCTTGAAGATTCGGATGTGGATGATTTCATGCATTTAGCTGTCTCTGATTAATTTTTTGTTTACGTAACACGTTGGTCTAACTACCAAAATGATTGAGTGTGGGCCACAACACTAGATGAAATTGATGACAATGAATATTATTGCGAATTATTAAAAAGTCCAGACTGTGTTGGTGTGTTTTTGTTCACTGCAAAGAAGCTCATGTGGATGCTGAAGCCAAGTGGTCAGAGTTGGGATGGACAGTATTTTCGTGATATTATTCTATCCCAGCATGTCATTCCTTTTCTAAGAAACCCAAACAATGTTATGGATGTCGATTAGGTCACACTTCTGCATGATAAGGCCCCCTGCTTTAAGGCATTAGCCACTGAACAGTTGTTGCGGAACCATGAGATAGATTTCTTTGGACATGAAGGATGGCCATGAAATTCTCCTGACCTGAACGTCTGTGAACACATTGGATCAGTTATAAAGGACAAGGTTGAATATCACTTGTTTCAAGAACCTGCAGCAAATCTATTTTTGAAGGATACAATGACACAACACATTGAAATTGTTTTAGCAAATTTGCGTAACGATCAAGATCTATTCATGTCACTTTTGGCAAGCTACCTAAATCGAATTCAGGCTGTCTTGGAAGCCAATGGCGGGAACACCAAGTTTTAATTATTTCTCATTAAATGCAGGATTAAATTCTCTTTTGTAAGGTACGTTTAGTTTTACTGTACCTCTAATGGTTTAGGCCATGGGCAGGGGGGCTAAGGTTTATTGGAGCCCCGTATATTGAATTGCCATTCAAAACTAACTAAGAAAATATATATCTTATGTTGTGCAAATTTGTTGAAATGTACTTTTTTTAATAAAAATATTTTACTGTTTTGGCTATAATGTACTTTTTTTCATAATATTTTTCCTGATTGGGCTATTTTTTTGTTACTCTGCAACTTAATTATTTGGTTAGGTTTTGTTCTGGCTATTTTTTTTTTTCTAATTGGATTCAGTTTAGTGGTGTTTGTGATAGAATTATGACGTGCCATTCGTATGATTTTGACTGAGAACCTTTATTAATTAACCTTTATTAATAATAGATAGATAGAATAACCTTTATTAATAATAAAATAAATACAGTAGTCTTTTTACAATTTACAATTTTTACAATGACAAATAATTGTGAAGCTCGACTATTTATTTTTTTTTTTTTAATTTGGCCCTTAAGCTTTAGGCTTTACTGGGCTCTTATTAAAAATAAGCAGCTAGCCGTTATAAATTAATAATAATAAAATAAATAAATAAGTAAATAAGTATTATTAATAGTTAAAGCCTGTATTTCAATATTAAACAATATTAATGGACAATATTAAACATTATTAGTGGACATTAATCCAAGATTTTTGTTAGTATCCCATTATTAATCGGGATTTAACTTGGTTTTAAACAAATTTACATTCGCAATATTTTTTATATCGGCATGCAAGTCATTCCATAGTTTCAATCCAATGAAAATGGGTAGTTTTTGAGATGAAGACAATCTAAATTGAGGTATAACAAGCTTTGATCTATTTCTGGTCTGATACGGGTGGATTTCTTGATGAGTTACAAAATATCTATTTACCCATTGCAAATTAATGATTTTGCTCTTACACTTGTAAATAAAAATAAAATGTGCCAGTTTGGTTATATCATTGAGCTTTAGTAGGTTTAGCTCTTTAAATAATGCACTAGAGTGATCAAGGAAATCAGCATCAGATAATAACCTTATTGCTCGTTTTTGGATGACAAAGATACCATTTAATGCGTTGTTAGCGGAGTTTCCCCAAACAAGGGTGCAGTATGTTATATAAGGAAGAACAAGAGTATGATAAAGAGTCAATAAAACTTGTTTAGGGACTACATTTCTAAGTTTAAACATTATAGCAACGCTCCTTGAAATCTTTTTCGCGATATAATTTACATGATCACTCCATTGCAAATTCTTATCTAGCATTACACCAAGAAATTTTGTTACAGTACACTCCTTTATGGTGATTTCATTAACATTGAGTTCATCAAGATATACATTTCTTTTATTAGTAAAAATCATGAAATTTGTTTTACTGGTATTTAGGAAGAGTTTATTGGTGGTCAACCATTTCATTACACTGATGAATTCTGAATGAAATATATTCTTAGCTGTATTAACATCTTTGCAAGAAAAGGAGAGAGTTGTATCATCTGCAAACATTATGAAGTTCAGTATATCAGATGAACGTGGAAGGTCATTTATATATAATAAAAATAACAGTGGACCCAGCACTGAGCCCTGTGGCACACCATGTTTGACAAGCGCTTTAGTGGAGCAAACCTTATTTACTGATACAAAATTATATCTATCGGACAAATAACTTTTAAACCAATCACTGATTGCCCCTCTAAAGCCGTAACAATACAATTTATTAAGTAGAATATTATGGTCTATTACATCAAACGCCTTACTCAAATCCATAAATATTGACATCATTATTTCTTTGTTCTCCTTAGCTATATTTACATTTTCCATAAGATTTAAAATAGCCATTTCCGTTGTTCTATTATTACGGAAGCCATATTGATTTGGAGATAATAAATTGTAGATTCTAAATATCGCTGCATTCTACTTTTTACAATTTTTTCGAAAACTTTGCTGAACACAGATAATGAACACACCGGCCTGTAATTTGTTGCTAGTGTAGGATCACCCCCTTTAAAAAGGGGTGTTATACAACCAGTTTTTAGCATTGATGGGAATATTCCTTTGGAAATACTTTGATTGATAATTTTAGCCAAAGTTACAGATATCTTATCTTTAACAAGTTTCAATATAGGTACAGGAATGTTATGAATGTTATTTTTTGTATTTTTTAATTTACCAATAATATTCTGGACCTCAGTAGAGGTAGCAGGAACAAAAGAAAATGAATTTAGTGGGCTGGGTGGCATATATTCTAGAGGTGAGTGATCATTATTTATTAATTGTGAGCGAAGCTTATCCGCTATTGAAGTAAAATGTGCATTTAAAGAGTCTGCAATAGCAGTATCATCAGTGATTTCTTTATTATCAACATTTAATTTCTCTATTGGATTTTTCTTAATTTGTTTTCCGAGAAGATTGTTTATGGTTGTCCAAGTGTTTTTCATGTCTCCTTTATGTTTGGAAAATTGATTGTTATAATAGTTATATTTTGCAATTTTGATTATTTTAGTTAATTTGTTTCTGTATTGAGTATATTGTATTTTAGGAATTTTGCTCTGCAATTGCAATTTGAATAATTTATCTCTATTCTTTATTGAAGTGATAATTCCTGGAGTGATCCATGGATTTGCGACCCTTTTGGGCGAAACTGTTTTTCTCCTTAAAGGAAAGCAAATATTAAAAATATGGAATAAGGTGTCATAGAAGAACTGAAACATATGATCTGGGTCATTTAAAGGTTCGTCACAGTCAAGTCGAGTATTTTCTACTGCCCCAATAAATTTTCTTTTGTTAACCTCTGAGAATATTCTGTAATCAATAGTTGTTTTGTCCGCAACCTGAACAATGTTATTGAAATAGCGTAAGTAGGAAAATGATCACTGATGTTAGTGGTTATAATTCCAGAGTTTACAAGGGCATTGCTATTTACAAATATATTATCAATCGTAGATTCTGTTATTCGATTGCCATACTGCAGACTCGAGTGGGTTTGGTAATAGAATGACTAAGATAGAAAGAATTCATTAAGTTTAAAAATTTATGAGAGATTTTCAGATTGCAAATTGATGTTGAAGTCTCCCGCAACTATGGCATTCGATTTATGAAAGTTGCATAACATGTTATCTAAGTGAATTAAAAAGCTATTGATATTAGTATTAGGTGGTCTATATATTGCATGGACAGAATATACATTACTTTTGTCTTTTATATTCACAATCAGGTTTTCATTGTCACTATTACATAGAGAAAATACTTCGTTAGAGTCGTAAGTTTGATGCACATACACAGAGATACCCCCACCAATCTGACCATCTCTTACAGTATGATAAGCAACGTAATTATCTATATTATATAGGTTTTTAATACTACTATTTAACCAAGTTTCCGTGAGAATTATAACACTAAATTTGACCGTAGAAGTTTTCAAAAGGGCCAATAAGTAGTTATAGTTCCTAGGTAAGCTTCGAATGTTTAGATTTAGTACTGAAAGATTTTTATAAATATCTTTTTGTAATACAAAGGCATTAAACTCGTCTATCGATGAGACCATGCAATTGCCTATACCAGATTCCTGATCTAGATTCTCTAAACTGGATACAGAATTGTTTGGTAATGAATTGAAATGATTAATATCGGCACATATACTATGAAAGTCTTTATCGATGAAAGCCATTTAACAGTAGTTCTCAAACAATTTCACTAGATACAGAATACGGGAATAAGGGTTACCGCCCAGTTGAGCCGAGAATGGGAAAGTCGACTGTTGAGTTGTATGCGGAGTTATTCGCAGGCCTCCTGTGTGCCGACTGTCGGCTGGCGTTTTCTTAGTTCTCATAGCTTCGAATACTTTTTCACTAACAAGGTGAACTCCTTTGACCGAAGTATTCCGCGCTGGAGGAGTCTCTCTCTCTTTAATCATTAACTTCGCTCCAAGGAAGTAGGCAACTTTCCCGAGTCTCCTCGCTTCTATGAGTTGAGGGAGCTTTTCTTTACGAATTTTACGTGTTTCCTCACATACGTCGTCATTGACGAAGATTTTTGATCCTTTCAGCTTTCTTCTGTTTTTTAGTATTAAATCTCTGGAGTTTCATCCTCGCATATTACTTTTATAGCTGAAGTGGGCGTCTTAGATTCAGTCGTGTCATTAACTCTAGAATTTGCTTTTTGTGGTGGAAATTGTTTTTTTAATCTAAAAGCATTTTTGATCTTAATATTCCCCAAATTCAGTCTATCTTTTATTATGTCCTCCACCTTTTTCTTCGTGTCGCCGTTTGTTTCTCTATTCATTTCAGATACCCCCATTATGATTAAATTATTGGCACGTGAATTATCGTCTAGGCTGTTTAATTTATTCTTAATTGAATCGTGCTCATTTTTTATCATCTCTATGTTACGATTATTTTTAGTAAGCGAGTTTAGACTAGAGTTAAGATCCTTTATCTGGTCGTGTGCATACTGAATGCTCTTTTCGAGCTCCATATTTCTATATTCCAGTTTTGCATTGTCCCTCTTTAACAATTCGTTATTATGTTGCACAACTTTTATTACTGCCTCAAGGTCTTTGATTACACTATTACTTTTGTGCACTAAGTCAAAGAGGGAATTATACTTATTTGCTAGACCCTTCATTTCTAATTTCAGGGCGTTTACCTGACCTTTGGAAGCCATTTTGAGCAATTTATGGGGTTAAGATTCACTCGTTCATTTGTACGTTTAAAGGTCTTGTTCATTCGGTTGTTTGTATACTCGTTACTTCAAGGCCACTGCTTGCCGTAGGACTCTAAAGGGAGTGCCGGATGTCGCTAGAAAATTTTGAAGATATATTTTATGTAATATTACTAGATAAGTATTGCAGTTTATCTGATGAGATTGTAACTGCGTAATCTTGGCACATTCACAAATTTTAGTGGAGAAGTATCACAATGGTTCACTGAATTTGAACACTGTTAATTTTGATAGGAAGAAGGAACACAAAACTGACAAGCGTCACCGGCACTGGCACTCGAGAGGAGCCAGGGTGATTCGCCATGTGCCCTAGATGAAGATGAAGGATTGGATGTTTTTATCAATTACAGCATTATTTTCTCATCCTTAACTTGCCTGAAATGTGACACTGAGTGCCTAATAGGAAAAGAGCAGAAGATATTTAAGTGAAATAACCAATATTAACCAGTTAGGTTAATTGAATGCCCGGTTAGGTTAATTGAATGCCCGGTTAGGTTAATTGAATGCCCGGTTAGGTTAATTGAATGCCCGGTTAGGTTAATTGAATGCCCCGTTAGGTTAATTGAATGCCCGGTTAGGTTAATTGAATGCCCGGTTAGGTTAATTGAATGCCCGGTTAGGTTAATTGAATGCCCGGTTAGGTTAATTGAATGCCCGGTTAGGTTAATTGAATGCCCGGTTAGGTTAATTGAATGCCCGGTTAGGTTAATTGAATGCCCGGTTAGGTTAATTGAATGCCGGTTAGGTTAATTGAATGCCGGTTAGGTTAATTGAATGCCCGGTTAGGTTAATTGAATGCCCGGTTAGGTTAATTGAATGCCCGGTTAGGTTAATTGAATGCCCGGTTAGGTTAATTGAATGCCCGGTTAGGTTAACTGTACACCCTTGATGATTGGTTAAGTTGCGATATTTTTGTTAGTTTAAATGAAAATGAGGATTAAATGTAGAATTCGGACCCCAGCCTCCTTTAGTTAGCTTTATAAGGCTAACTAACGAAAATATCATGACAACCTAACCAATCGTTAGGTTAACTGTACGCCCTTGACGATTGGTTAGGTTAGGTCATGATATTTTCGTTCGTTAGCCTTATAAAGCTAACTAAAGAAGGCTGGGGTCCGAATTCTACATTTGATCCAAAAATGATGAGAGTTTAACTTTTCTGGTTAATTTTGAGGTGTTTTGTACGAAACTGCCACCCGTTTCCTGTGCAAATGTGTAGTTTTTGAGATGACAATATCTCGAAAACTACACATTTGCACAGGAAACAGATGGCAGATTCATGCAAAACACCTCAAATTTGACCAGAAAAGTTTGTTCTCATCATAAAAACAGACTGGGTGTAAAAACAAATAATTACCAGGCATTTATATGAATTGTTTATACTACAGATTAGGATTAATCACATCAAAGAAAATATTACCTTCATATAATAAAGTATCTTACATCTCATCAGTTTAATTCAGACATCTACAGATCTACAGAAGCTAAGGCTAACAAAGACCCTAAGATCCACTCTAAGGTTAGCCCGAGAGAAAGGAGAGAGTAGGGGGTGAAGAGAAGAGAATAAGGGGTTAAGTAAGGAGCAACACCTATCATTTGTGGGTTAACTTTCATTCAGAAAAAGAGAAAAAAGACACCATCATCATCCGCTGGCCACTGCCGACAAGTCAGAAAAATAGTCAGAGAGAATAGGAGAGGGGTGAAAGATGAAAAGAAGTAAAATAAGAACGCTTACAAACCATGCAAACACAGTCTTAACTCAGTCATACCATGCAAACTACAAACATGCAAGAAAAGACTGTTACAGACATGCAAAGTTAAAAAAAAAAAAAAAAAAAAAAAGTCGGTAAAGTTAAACAAAAAGTGGGTTAGTTTACGCTACGAGCTACATCTACATTCGTGTTACTTTTTTTTTTTTTTGCTGGCATCACAAGCTGGCATTCATCGTCAACAGACTCATCCTCGAGCACCACCACCAGAGCTCCTGTTACTAACTTTGTTTTTTTATATTAAACAACGTTAATACTTTTAAAATGTCTGTCAAGACGGTTCTTAAACATATTAATGCTGGTAGAATGAATGACTGACGCGGGAAGATTATTCCATTTATCAATTATTTTAAACGTAAAGAAGTTTTTAGTGATATTAGTAATGAAACGTCTGCCACGCAACTTAAATTCATTATTGCGAGTATTACTATTATCAAAAGTGAACAATTTGTCAAAATTTACGCTATCGATTTTATTAACAATTTTGAAAACTTCAATAAGCTCCCCCCTTAATCTTCTAGTTTCGAGTGAATACAGGTCTAACTCTTTAATCCTATCTTCATAAGGCTTATTGCACAATGACAGAATAAGTTTCGTGGCACGACGCTGAACCCTTTCTAACCTATCAATATCCTCACGCAAGTATGGGCACCAAAACTGAATGGCATATTCTAAATGAGGCATGACTAGGGACTTGTAAAGGGGCAATTTAATATCCTTCGATTTAAATTTGAAATTACGCGCTATGAAGCCCAACATCCTATTAGCTTTTGCGCAAGACTCCAGGCACTGGTTCCTAACCTTTAAATCCTTAGATACGCGTACGCCTAAATCTACTTCCTCATCAAAGCTTGCTAACTCCCTATCATCCGTCGTGTACGTGTAATTATTGTTGCAAGAACCTACAGGGTGGTGCAAAACTCACGACCAGTTTTTAAAAATCATTAATTTTTTTGTTAATGATTTATTTTAACTTTCCTTTTAGAGAATGACACATTGGAAATAGGAGTTTTTTTTAAGCTATGTATGGAAAATTGTTTCTTTCAAATGACCTCCATTTTCACCTTCACAATTTCATGCTCTTTCAACAGTGTTCTTCATAACATTTCGCAGGATATCTGGTCCTAGACCTTTTCGGATGTAACACCGCACCATACTGTACACTTAACTGGATGTAATTGATGTTGGTGAAGTGTTTCAGGGTTCTCAGTACCCCATATCCTGCAGTTTTGCTTGTTTACAAAGCCATTAAGTTGAAAATGAGCTTCATCATCATCAGATTGTGAGTAAAGTCATTCCTCTGGCCATTTCTTGGAAGCGGACTGCATAGGCAAGGCGTTTTGGACAATCTGTTGGCTTTAGTTCTTGCACTAGTTGGACTTTGTACGCAAACAGGTGTAATTCATTTTTTAAAATCCTTTGAAGAGACCTGCGAGATATTCCAAGCTGAGCAGAACGCCTTTGGGTTGATGTTTCGGGATTCTCCTCTGCACGCATACACGATTAGCACCATGTCGGGCTGAATGTGGTCTCCTGGATCGTGGAAGATCGCTAACTGAACCCTGCATCTGAAAACGCGCGACCAAGCGACGGACCATCCTCTCCGAAGGTGGTGTCCGCACTTTGAAATGATGGGAATAGGCTCTTTGGGTTAACTTTATCGATTGATGATGTTCGAAGTAAAGCTCTATGATTTTGGTTCGCTGCTGAGTTGTGTATTTTTCCATGATTAATTTGCAAGGGGTCCTTTATATATCTGGAGAAAAGAAAAAAAGAAATATTAATAAACAAAAAAATTATGAATATTTAAAAACTGGTTGTGACTTTTGCGCCACCCTGTATATGCAAAACTTTATATTTGTCTACGTTAAATTGCATCTGCCACTTATCTGTCCACTCCATAATCCTATTTACATCATCTTGGATCCTATTTCTATCATCCTCATTAACAACCTTACTGCCTATTTTAGTATCATCTGCAAATTTTGACATGTTACTAGTCAATCCTACATCTATGTCATTAATGTAAATTACGAATAGCAATGGGCCTAACACTGAACCCTGTGGGACACTGCTACCTACATCTAACCACCCGGATTCACTACCATTAACTATGACCCTCTGCCTCCTAGCACGAAGCCATTCTTCTAACCAGTTAGCTACCTGACCGCGTATACCGTGCACTTTAACCTTCGCAATTAGTCTCCTATGCGGAACTGTATCAAACGCTTTTTTAAAATCTAAATAAATAATGTCAGCTGCTCTATGCCTATCGTATTCGCGCACTATTTCGTTATAAAATTCTAACAAATTAGCTAAACAAGACCTATGGCATCGAAACCCATGCTGACTACTATTAATCAAATCTCTACATCATCATCAGATTCATCAGTTTAATCAAATTGAATATAAACACAAATGATTTTAGTTAGGTATAACATTCTAATAAAGTCATCATAAACCTGCAAAATAATATTACAGTATGACATCATGTTACTCTGCAACTTAATTTTTGTTTATGTTCTGGCTATTTTTTTTTTTCTAATTGGATTTAGTTTGGTAGTGTTTGTGATGGAATTATGATGTGCTGTTCATGTGGTTTTGACTTTGAGATCTTGATTCTTCATGTGCCCTAGATGATTAATTAAATGATTAATTGAATGCCTGGTTAGGTCAACTGAATGCCTGGTTAGGTTAATTGAATGCCCGGTTAGGTCAACTGTACGCCCTTGATGATTGTTAGGTTAAGTTATGATATTTTCATTAGTTTAAACAAAAATGACTAGAGCACACTTTTCTGGTTCATTTTGAGGTGTTTTACTTGTTTCCTGTGGTAATGCATCGTTTATGAGATCTCGTAACATGAACATGTTAGGTTATGCTTTATTGTATAAAATGTAGTCAAAAATACATTTTTCAAGTGTATTTTGGGTTAATATTTGGCTAGACACAGGGGCTAATGAGAAATGAGAGGTTGTGTGGTGCTACTGTAGTATGCGGTCTACCTACGATTGGTTAGGGTTAATCATGATATTTTCGTTAAAACTAACGAAAATATCATGACTAAACCTAACCAATCATCAAGGGTGATTGACAATGGGATGTAAACAAACAATTAGTAAACAAGATAAGAAGCTATAATTAAAAGGTAGACTGCCGAATCGTAGGTAGACCGCATACTACAGTAGCACCGGTTGTGTTTCACTAGCACTATTTTTCATGCTCTTTACGATGGTAGTAATCATTTTTTGTGGAAATTCAAGATTATAGAAAAAATTACAAGTTAGTTTTATAGTGAATATTTCCTGTTTTGGGTATAATGTTTTTTATCATAAAATATTTTTCTTGATTGGGCTATTTTTTCGCTACTCTGCGACAATTAGTTGGTTAGTTTCTGTTCTATCTATTTTTTTTTTTCTAATTGGATTCAGTTTGGTCGTGTTTGTGATAGAATTATGATGTGCTGTTCATGTGGTTTCGACTTTGAGAACTTGATTCGTCATATGCCCTAGATGAAGACAAAGCATTGGATGTTTTTATCAATTATGGCGTTATTCTCTCATCCTTAACTTGCCTGAAATGTGATAGTGAGTACCTAATATGAAAAGATTGGAAGATATTTAGGTGAAATAAGAACAAGAAATTTTTATAGTGGGCACACTAGGGGCTACTTTGGCCCATCGAGGTGGCTCCACTATGTAAAAACTGCCTGTACATTGGCAACAACCAATTTTTACAAAACTAATTAATTGTCAATTTAAAACTAAAGATAGAATCTCTGGATCCAGAGGATCAAAGTCATAATAGGCTACTATCCACAAATATGTTACACTCTATATCTATTTATAACTGACATGCAAATATATCAGATCCAAAGAATCCAGTCAATTTCATTACGGTACCCATCAATACCAGTACCTTGCCAACCAAAAATAAGTCACAGTCCATAGCAATTGCAGACCAAGTCACAATTTACAACCGTATACATTACAATATATATACTTAGGAGGAAAAGTGTAGGTGTGGCTGTAAAGACTGTACAGTAATGTAGAAATGTGTGTGCACCCATTTTGGGTCTCCCATTTAAAGGTGTTTGTGGGGCAAGTGAAGATCATGTTTTTCAATACCTCACAGTACTATGGGGAGCACCGCTCAGCAGAGGAATCTCTTTAAATGGGGTGTGTAAGGACAGAGAGTATCCCCTAACCCAAGATGCTGCCTCCCTATATCCCATAACACTTGTGTTGAGCTGTGGTATCTGTCACCTAAATGCACATAATATATATGAAATAATTAGTACCATTCATGCAATAAAAATGGGCTTAAACACTATCACCAGATGTCCCTTGCAGACATCAAACTATCCAACCTTCTTTTGAAAAAATCAAGTGTATCTGAAATCACCACTTCTTTGTCAGACTGTTCCAAAACATAATTACTCCATTTGTAAAACTATGTTTTCTTAAATTTGTTCTATATCTTGGCTTAAATAATTTCATACTATGACGTCTAGTCTGGTTATTGTGATCTTTAATGAAAAGAGACTCAAAATCTCTTTTATCCAACCCTTTTATCATTTTATACACCTCTATCATATCACCCCTTAACCTCCTCCTTTTTAATGAGAACATGTTTAGATACCCAGTCTTTCCTTATATGTCAATTGTCTTAGAGAGGGGATCATTCTTGTTGCTCGTTTCTGTACTTTTTCCAGTTTTTCAATATCTTGTATCAAATAGGGACTATTAAATTGAATACAGTATTTGAGGAGGGGGTCTCACATATGAAATGTATAGTTGCTTTATAATATTGGGTGATTTGTATTCAATGTGTGTCTGCATGAGATTGAGTCTAGCATTTGCTTTATTTCTGATTACCATACAGTGATTTGAGGGTTTAAGTTCATTAGTCACAGTGACACCCAAGTCTTTCTCTTTATCATCATTTTTAATCCAAATTCCATTCATATTGTATTCAAATTCTGGATTTTTTGGCCCAATATGCATAACCTTGCGCTTATCAACATTAAATTTCATCTCCCACTTATCTGCCTGGTTAGGCCAACTGTACACCCTTGATGATTGGTTAGGTTAAGTAATTATATTTTCATTAGTTTAAACGAAAATGACATGGCCTGAAGTTGAAATAAAAAATACATTTTTCTTGTGTATTTTGGTGTGCTCTGTTGAAATATAACCTTCATTTCCTGTACAAATATGACGAAATATGACACTAAAATAATGTAAACAAATTCTTATTTCTTTACATTTGCACAGGTTGGTTAGGTTAGGTTGGTTAGGCTAGTTAATTTAGTTACGTTAGCTAGTTTTTTATCAGAATTACATTTTCCTGGTGTAGTTTTCTCTGCTTTGTTGGAATTTGACACACATTTCTTGTGCAAATGAGTAGAAACACTGTATTTTGGAATGGAAAAAAAAATAGTTTCTATTCATTTGCACAAGAAATGGGTATCAGATTCGAACAAAGCAGAGAAAACTACACTAGAAAAACGTAATTTTGATAAAAAATGTAGCCCCTGTGTCCAGCCAAATATTTACCGTATTTTGG
Organism: Bathynomus jamesi; assembly: GCA_023014485.1. Lineage (NCBI taxonomy): Eukaryota > Metazoa > Arthropoda > Malacostraca > Isopoda > Cirolanidae > Bathynomus > Bathynomus jamesi. Next base: position 153,781 of record JAJOZX010002394.1, read on the forward strand.
TGTGCTTTGTTCGAATATGACCTTCATTTCTTGTGCAAATGAACAGAAATACAGTTGTCATTGCATGGCCCAAACACGTATTTCTTTTCATTTGCATAAGAATTGAAGGTTATATTTGAACAGAGCACACCAAAATACACTAGAAAAATGTATTTTTGATTTCAACTTCAGGCCGTCATTTACGACATAATTACCAGAATATACACTATATACAATCTACAAACTAGGGGTGTACCAGAACCAGGATTTTCAATTCTGGCTGGAATTAGGAAAAATTTTCGAGCTGGAATTCTGGTGAGAAACAGAATTTGCCACTGTAAAAACAAAATTTATTAAAATTTATGGTACCGTAATTGTTTGTGTTAGTGCTCCCTCTCCTTTCTGGCCATTGACCTAGTGTTTCTCTCTTTCCGAGCAGTTAAAATTTTGCCACTCTTCATCTTCAGTCACTTCAATTTGAAAAGTAGAGTGAAAAAGAAAATTGGCCCCCTCCATATAGATGATAAAACTATAGATGATGATCTTGAAATAACTGAAGAACTAAACAAATACTTCTCATCAGTATTCACAAATGAAAATTTAAATAATATTCTTGATCTTATACTACCAGGACAAGATAGAGAAATAAATGAATTAAGGGTAACAAAACTAGATATCCTAAAAGCAATAGATAAATTAAAAATGGAAAAATCTCCAGGGCCAGATGAAATGCATCCAATAGTCATAAAAGCTGCCAAAAAGAATATAGCAGTCACTAGAAATTATTTTGGTTAATATTCGTCTTTTAACCCACTCACGTGCGGTTAAAACAGTACAATATATTGAATTGCCATTTAAAACTGACTAAGAAAATATATATCTTATGTTGTGCAAATTTGTTGAAATATACTTTTTTTAATAAAATATATTTCCTGTTTTGGCTATAATGTACTTTTTTCATAAAATATTTTTCCTGATTGGGCTATTTTTTCGCTACTCTGTGACTTAATTACTTGGTTGGGTTTTGTTCAGGCTTTTTTTTTTTTCAAATTGGATTCAGTTTAGTGGTGTTTGTGATAGAATTATGACGTGCCATTTGTGTGATTTTGACTTTGAGAACTTGATTCATCATGTGCCCTAGATGCAGACAAAAGATTGGATGTTTTTAGCAATTACAGCCTTATTCTCTTATCCTTAATTTGCCCGAAATGTGACAGTGAGTGCCTAATATGAAAAAATCAGAAGATATTTAGGTGAAATAACCAATATTAACCTGTTAGGTTAATTGAAGGCCCAGTTAGGTTAATTGGAGCTATTGAAGAATAGGGACCCCAGCCTTCTTTAGTTAGCTTTATAAGGCTAACTAACAAAAATATCATGACCTAACCTAACCAATCATCAAGGGCATACAGTTAACCCAATGATTGGTTAGGTTAGGTCATGATATTTTCATTAGTTAGCCTTATAAGCCTAACTAAAGAAGGTTGTGGTCCCTATTCTTCAATAGCTCCAGTTAATTGAATGCCCAGTTAGGTCAACTGAATGCCCAGTTAGGTTAATTGAATGCCTGGTTAGGTCAACTATACACCCTTGATGATTGGTTAGGTTGTCATGATATTTTTGTTAGTTTAAATGAAAATGATGAGAGCAAACTTTTCTGGTTAATTTTGAGGTGTTTTGTACGGAATGGCCATCTGTTTCCTGTGCAAATGTGTAGTTTTCAAGATGACAATATCTCAAAAACTACGCATTTGCACAGGAAATGGATGGCAGATTCATGCAAAACAACTCAAAATTGACCAGAAAAGTTTGTTCTCATCATAGAAACAGACTGAGTGTAAAAATAAATAATTACCATTATTTTTAATAATTCATTGATATGTACTGAAATTCTAGAGGATTGGAAGAAAGCAAATATGGCTCCAATCTTTAAAAAAAGAAATAGAAACTTGGCAAAAAACTACAGACCCATCAGCCTCACCTCCATTATTTGCAAATTACTCAAAAGTATCATTAGAGGTAAAGTTACTGAGTTCCTTGAAGGGTGCAACCTTATAAATGATAGCCAGCATGGCTTTTGAAATGGAAGGTCCTGTCTAACCAACTTGATTGAATTTTATGATTGAGTCCTATTGCATTTGGACAATAAAGAGCCAGTAGATATAGTATACTTAGATTTTGCAAAGGCATTTGATACTGTTCCTCATGCAAGATTGTTGGTTGTTGTTGTTGTTTAGCCGATCAGCCCACCCTGATTGAGCAAGCCGGCGGCACGCAGGTAACCGATCGCCCTCTTCGGAGTGGACCAGAGGTTCAGTGCACTAGTGATGATGTGTTGTGTTTGTTGTTGTGCTAGAGCAGTACAGTCTGTCATAATGTGTTCAATTGTTTGTGGTGTGTCGTGGCACAGGTGGCAGGTGTCGTCTATGGAGTTGTCTAGTCTGTGTTTATATGTTAGTAAGTTGGGGTGATGTCCACATCAGAATTGTGCTAAGTTAACTTGATCCGATCTGCTCAGGCTGATCTCTGAACTGTTAATGGGTGGTGGCTTCGCACCTAGGACCGCATTCGGACCGAGTCATGTCAGTGCTTTGTGGGTTAGGTGTGTGTGTGTGTTTTCTGTACTGTGTGATGTCTGTGGGGCATGGTATGGAATGGAGTATTTGGTTATAATGTCTCTCTGGTGTTACCTTAATGGTGCGAGGTGTTGGTGCGTGATTGTACATGTAGTGGCAAGGGTGTTGTGGGTTAGTTGTCGCTGCTGCCATGAATTGTGTTCCCCTCATGTCTAAATGTTCCCTAACTTTCAGTATTTTTGTTTCTGTGTGCAGGTGTTCTATTGGTGTTGTTTGAGTACATCCTGTAATGATACGAAGTGCGTTGTTTTGTATTGTCTGTAAGGTGTTTATGTGTGTGTGTGAGATAATGGGTGCCCAGCATGGGCTAGCATAGGCCATAACTGAGCGAATATATTGTTTGTATATGAGTGATAATGTTTCCTGCTGGTGTCCAAAGTTTGTGCCTGTTAGTACCTTAAGCGTGTTAAGTCTCGACGTACAATTGTTTTTAATATCCTGAATGTGGTTTGCAAAAGATAATGATATGTTGTATGTGACCCCAAGTATTTTGGTCCTGTGAGTGTGGAATGTTGATGTTGTTTAGTGTAAGCTGTGGAATTACCTGGTGTTCTTTTGTGTTGCTTGTAAGCAAGGTGATGGTTGATTTTGTGGGCACTACTTTGAGTCTATTGTGTGTGAGCCAGTCTTGTATACTGTTTATGTATGTTTGTAGGTTATTTGTAGTGGTGTCGATGTTGTTGTGGGTGGATGTTAGTGTGATGTCATCTGCATATGATGATAATGTAAGCTTGTTATCTATGGGTGTTGGAATGTCATGCATGTATAAGTTGAACAGTGTTGGTGAGAGAACAGAGCCTTGAGGGGCCCCGTTCGGAAAAAGCTTGTTTTTGGATGACTTGCCATTAAATGTGACATGTGAGTATCTTCCTGAAAGATAGTTGCTCAGCCACCTTTTGGTGTTATTGTACATGTTTGTGTTGAGTATTTTGTTTATGAGAGGGAAGCGAGGGATAGCATCAAATGCTTTACTAATGTCTATTGTTGCTAATAGTGTACGTTGAGCTGGTCATCTGGAGTTGATGCCATCCATGATGTGCTGCGTGAGGTTAGTGAGTAATGTCGTGGTTGAATGGTGAGGTCTGAATCCATGTTGAGTAGGCGATAGTGGAATGTGTGGGTTGGTGATTTGTAAGATTAGTCTTTCTGTTACTTTGGAAGGTGTGCATAGTAAAGTAATGGGTCTATAGGAAGCTGGTTCCGTTGGATTTTTGTTTGGTTTGAGTAGTGTAATAATTTTACCTTGTTTCCATATGTCAGGAATAATAGTGTTGGTATGAATATGTGCTGATATTTGTGAGAGCTAGTATTCCTTGTGGGCCCAAGTGTTTAAGGTGTATGTTAGATATGTTGTCTGGTCCAGTAGCCTTCAAATTCTTAATGTTTTTGATGATCTTGGTGGTCTGGTCTGTATTGAAGGGTGTAATGGTTGTATCGAGTCTGTAGGTTTTCTTGTGTCTGGCTGTTTGTCTGTCTGCATGTTTCTGGTTGTTGTCTGTGTTTAAGTGACTTATCTTTGCGTAGTGATTAACTAGAATGTTAGCTTGTTGTGTGTATGTTGGGATATTATTTTGGCTGCGACAGATAGTCGCGTGTGAGGTGTGAATGCTGCTGTTAGAGTGGGTAATGCCGTTTATAGTCTTGTATAGCCTGGATGTATCTGTGGAGTGGTTTAATGTTGTTATGAATTCCCTGAATGTTTGTTTATTTTTCTTTGAGTTTGTTGTTTATTTCTGTGTTGAGCTGTTGTATCTGCTGTTTTATGGCTTCTGTGTGTGGGGTTTGTGTGTTATATTTGAGGTTGTTACGTTGCCTTATAAGGTGGGCTATTTCTCTAGTGTAATTTGGGTTGCATTTCCTAATGTTGCCCTTCGGTATGTATTTGTTTGCATTGGTAAAAGTTAGAGCCTATGGTATAAGAGGTCATATAGCTGACTGGATAGAAGAATGGCTGAGAAACAGTAAACAGAGTTCATCTAAATGGAAATAAGTCTACTTGGAGACCCGTATTGAGCGAAGTCCCACAGGGGTCTATGCTGGGACCTCTGCTCTTTGTTGTCTATATAAATGATCTAGAGAAGGGCCTATCATGTAAAACCTCAAAATTTGCTGATGATACAAAATTAGGCCATAATGTTAAGTCAGAAGCAGGAGCAATGACAATACAAAAAGACTTAGACAGAGTAACAGCCTGGGCAGATAAGTGGGAGATGAAATTTAATGTTGATAAGTGCAAAGTTATGCATATTGGGCCAAAAAATCCAGAATTTGAATACAATATGAATGGAATTTGGATTAAAAATGATGATAAAGAGAAAGACTTGGGTGTCACTGTGAATAATGAACTTAAACCCTCAAATCACTGTATGGTAATCAGAAATAAAGCAAATGCTAGACTCAATCTCATGCAGACACACATTGAATACAAATCACCCAATATTATAAAGCAACTATACATTTCATATGTGAGACCCCCTCCTCAAATACTGTATTCAATTTAATAGTCCTTATTTGATACAAGATATTGAAAAACTGGAAAAAGTACAGAAATGAGTAACAAGAATGATCCCATCTCTAAGACAATTGACATATAAGGAAAGACTGGTGTATCTAAACATGTTATTAAAAAGGAGGAGGTTAAGGGGTGATATGATAGAGGTGTATAAAATGATAAAAGGGTTGGATAAGATAGATTTTGATTCTCTCTTCATTAAAGATCACAATAACCAGACTAGAGGTCATACAGGGTGGGGCACGGGAATCAAGTGTTTTTTGAATAGCTAGTAATCGGCCATTAGGAATGGGAGGGGCGTGCGGTAGGTAGCATTCCATTCCTGGGTTCATAGCATTTAACTTTAACTAACACTCACCTTTATCTTTCAGGTGCCATCATGGAGCAGTGGACGTTAGAACACCGCATGTTCGCGTATGATCATTTTGTTAGGAGTGGCGAGTCAGTGACAGCAGTTCAGCGTGCGTTTCGCCGCAGATTCAACATTCATCGAAATGACTCTGTTCCCGCTCATGACACAATCTTACGTTGGGTTAACAATCTTTGAACAGGAGGCTCAATAATGAAAACAAAACCGAAGGGGCCGCAACGCACTGTGCGTACTCCAGAGAACGTTGAAAGGGTCAGACAAGCGATGTTGCAAAGCCCAGGCCGCTCTGCTCGGAGACATTCAGCTGCACTCGGAATCAGCAATCGTACTGTTAGACGGATTTTGCATGAAGAATTACATTTTCACCCATACAAGTTAGCGATGGTGCAGGAATTGAATGTAAACGATTGCCCCCAATGACTGAATTTTGCACAGGAAATGCTTGCACTTTATGAGCAGAATGAAAACATGATGGTGGTAATGAGTGATGAAGCCCATTTCCACCTTAATGGGGCCGTCAACAATCAAAACTGTCGGTATTGGGCTGCTGAAAATCCGCGACAACTCCATGAAAAACCGCTGCATAGCCCTAAGGTTACAGTTTGGTGCGCGGTGGGAAAGTTTGGCGTCATCGGTCCCTATTTCTTCGAACAAAATGGGGTTACCGTTACCATAACATCTGGGCATTACATTGAGATGGTGAACACCTTTTTCATCCCTGAGTTACGAAGAAGGCGTATTGCTCGTCGACATTTGTGGTTTCAGCAAGATGGGGCCACGCCACACACCGCCAGAGCGTCAATGGCTGTTCTTCGCCCCCTGTTTCCCAACCATCTCATTTCGAGATTTGGTGACATTGCATGGCCCCCTCGGTCCCCTGACTTGTCCACATGACTTCTTTCTATGGGGGTACCTCAAGTCACGTGTCTACGAGGACAAGCCCCGTACATTAGATGCATTGAAGGAAGCGATCCGTCAACAAATCATCCAAATCAACAGAGACCTGCTGGGAAGAGTGGAGGCCAATTTTCGTAAACGCCTTCAACAATGCGTCGACGGCCAAGGACATCATATGCCAGATATAATTTTCGGTACATGATTATTATGACATGAAATGCTATGTTCTTACGAATGTTGTTCTACCAATATATTTTCTTTACAAAAATAAATATCATTTTCCTGATTATTCCAAAAACACTTGGTTCCCGTGCCCCACCCTATAGTATGAAATTATTTAAGCCAAGATATAGAACAAATTTAAGAAAACATAGTTTTACAAATGGAGTAATTAAGTTTTGGAACAGTCTGACAGAAGGAGTGGTGACTTAAGATACACTTGATTCTTTCAAAAGAAGGTTGGATAGTTTGATGTCTGCAAGGGACATCTGGTGATGGTGTTTAAGCCCATTTTATTGCATGAATGGTACTAGTTTATTTCATATATATTATGTACATTTAGGTGATAGATCCCACAGCTTAACACAAGTGTTGTGGGATATAGGGAGGCAGCATCTTGGGTCAGGGGATACTCTCTGTCCTTACACACCCCATTTAAAGAGATTCCTCTGCCAAGCTGTGCCCCCCATAGTACTGTGAGGTATTGAAAAACTATCAATCTTCACTTGCCCCACAGACACCGTTAAATAGGAGACCCAAAATGAGTGCGCACACATTTCTACATTACTGTACAGTAGGGTGCATCAGCCTATGAGGGGTGAAATTTCAAACTTTGGATATTGATTCGGCCCTATGATATTATGGTTACAATCCCCAACAAACCTTCAGTGTCCACTAGGGTTATAACTTTTTTACAACCTAATATTCCTGTACTTTAATTCGATGAACTTTTGCCTAAAAACAAAGAAATGAACTTTCATTTTAATATCTTTTTAGAAAAGGTCACCCCGAAATCAAAAAATCGATTATTGCATACGTAACTTCATTGCATATTCCATGTAATATAATAAAAGAACTCGCAACATAATCGTTATAATACTTGTATGTACATATATTACTGCTTATTGCTTAGAATAAACTGAAGTTGCAGTTTGTTTTTGTTTCTGCAGGCAGCATACAGTTCCTGCATAACTTTGATTGCACGTTCTGTACACTGATTACTTCTTGGTATCTTGAGTGGGGATGGCTCCTGCTTCCAGTGATTTTCCAATGAGTTCAATGCTTTTTTGTAAGGTTTCAATATTTCTGACAAGTTCTTGAAGTCATTTTCATTGTACATCTGATTAGTAAACCAATATTCTGCCCAGTTGTATGAAATGAATCTGCATACCTTCTCCAAAGTCTTCCTTGTAGGTATAAGAATAAATGCAAGGATAGCTAGAATGGCTCTTGAATGCCACCTCGCATTGTTGATGTTTGGAATTTTCTGAAAGTTAATCAAAGGAAAATTCCCTTTTTCTTCAAAGAATCTAAACACCCGTGTTAGATGGTACAAAAACTTAATATCATCTCTCCATCCTGATTTCTCGAGGACCTCTTCTGTTCCATTAACAAACTGTGCCTTTAGTTCCTCATAATTCTTCACCAGTTGGGATACAAATGGATATTCGATGTTTGGAGAACTGGTGTTAGCACCAAGATCTTCGTCCATTACCAAACGGAGAATCCTGTCCAGAATGTGATGCTGACAACTGATAAATTGTGGTTTGCAGATACCCTTCTCTGAGAACATTCGTTGCAATTTGACAACAACTCCACTCTTTTTCCCAGTGTTAACACTTGTTGTATCAGCAACGATCATCTTTATTGCATTCCATAAGGTGTATTCATCAATAACTTTTGCAATTCCTTCAGCAATAGTTTCAGCCTTGCCATCTTTCTGACGCAATGCATCCAATTTTACTTCGGTTCTTTCATTTTTAAGTACCACTACTTGATACTCATTTTCCTCAATGCTTTCCATCAAAATGTAAAGACCACTCTTCCATCTGTAAATTTTCAATCATTTCCTCCTTCAATTTAGCAGCCTCTTTGTATGCTGACTTGTAAATTGCTGCTTGACTTGGTGTTGGAATGTCAATACCATAAAGTGACAACTGTTTGCATATTTTAGCGGCTTTACTTGTTGATACTCCTGTGGATGTCACCAAGTTGGTTGCAACTTTACTTTTGTTATGTCTTCTGGTTGGTGGAGTAATACTCTCATCTTCATCTTCATGCTCGCTCTCTTCAGATTCAGTACCACTACCACCAGATACATGATTGTAAGATGTTGATGCTGATTCAGCAGGCAATTTTCGTCTCTCTGAAGGGTGAATTGTTTCTTCACTTGCAACTTGACCTGAAGAGTACCCCACTTCTCCTTTGCTTTCCACTTGAAGGTGGTACAGTCGTTTGTCTTCCGAGGATAACCATTGGCCATTTACTTTAGTGATATCAAAAAGTTCATTCAGGGCATCATATTTTCCCCTCCTGACACATTCATCATAAGTCTTCATCACCTTGTCAAGCTTTGCTCGTATTACTTGATCTGACACATGCGGAAAATTCAATTTATTCTTCCATAATTTTGTAACTTCTTTGGAAATTTCCACTATTCGCTCCTTTCTTCCTTTGATTTCTGTTCCAAGAAACTGGTACCGTCCAATGATTTGGATTTGGAGTGGCATTCTGCATTTTTCTTCTAGTGAAGATTCTTCTAAAGGCACACTTCCTCTTCTTCTATGTGACTGCTGGAATCTCACCAGATTATTGGTCCAGATATCCTTGTTCTTCTGTATGGTAGTATCACTTTTCTTGTGTGACATTATATTGCTTCTGAAACAGATATAAAAAGGTATTAAGTTGATTTGTTTGTTTGTTTATATATATATTATATATATATAATATTAATATAATATATAGAAATAATATAATAATTAGAGGGCGGATTTTTATGTGAAAAAATATGACCAAATATTTATTTTTTAGGTGATAAAATTTTAGAAAATATTTTTAGAACATCCATTGAACGTCTCACAAAAATATTTATCACCAAATATTTTGGGCTCTATATATTTTTTGAGTTTGACTCCCCTCTACAAAACATTCTGGATACGCTTTTGTTTACGTGTTAAAATGGAAGAAAAATTCAACAAATTATTACGGTTAATAAATTTTAAAAATGTTCTGGAATGTTCAAGAGTGCAGAAGCGAATTCCACATTTCGCTACGTTTTTTAATTAAGCGAACATATTACAAATAATAAAAGTTTACCTGAAGTTGAGTTGAACTGAACAGTTGAGTAACTATTGCGCAATACTGGACACAAGTGATTCGGTTGATTTCATTTCGTGCTTTTATACAATTTGTGAGTGCATGAAGAACAATGTCGTGTGTTCTAGAATTTTCTTGTATGGGTGGATTGATATTAGTCATCGAATTTGAGCACCGGAAGTGATTTTTCGGGCAATCTCACGATATATTAGCGTACTGAAAAATTCAAAAATATTTTTTAGGTTAAAACCTAAAAGTCCGCCCTCTAATAATAATATATTTATATACTTATGAGTAGTAACGTAAATATATGGTTATGGTGATTCAAACTTTTGATTTGGGGGTGACCTTTTTTAAAAACTGAGAGGAATTAGGGTCTTTTTCATTGTTTTTAAGCAAAAGTTCATCGATTTATGATACAGGAGATCTTTTATTTGAAAAAAAGTCTAAAAGTTATAACCCTAGTGTCCACGTTTCAAGCTGTTCTGACTATATTTAGTGGGTCCACCTCGAAGATGAAAATTTGATAATTGTGGAATTTTATGGTTTTACTAGAAAATCTTGTGTAAGCGTTGTAGATTTTGTTTGAAAAAAAAATTGTAAATATAGTTAGTTTTAGGCAAGTTTTAGCCTCAATTCATGAAATTATATGTCTTTTTTGACTTTTTTGTATTATTCTGAGAATCATGAAGTGAGTTACCAGGATGCGGGACGAGGACCCAACTTGCCAAGCATCCTACTGACCACCTCCACCTATTAAAAATGGTATTTCATGATAAAATACTTGTAAAAATTGATTTATTGCTTATTGATATCTTAATTATTATTCTTTGTCCTTTTTTCTTTTAAAACAGATGATAAAGAAGCTTGTCTCTTTCTCAGATTAGGAGTGGCTTTTCTGTCAGCTTCTACAACTTGGAGAACATTTTGAAGATGTTCTTCAGTCCTTGCAGCCTCATAAAAGTCATTGCATAGTTTTACTGCCCTCTCAGAGCCATCATTTATGACATTTATAGCCAAAAGTTTTTCTTTGGAAGATATAAATGATGCTGTTATTTTCCATTCAACAATCTCAACCATTAAAAAATCATAGTCTAACTGTAGTGAAGAGAATATGAACCATGAGTTTTTGTCAACCAAGTCAGCTAGTGTGGTTTCCGATCGTAGATTGGTAGGGAAATTAGGCATTCCAAAACTAGATCCATGTCTACCTTCTGGAACCACTGTCTCAATCTTGTGTGGTTTATAGGAAAGTAGATGGTTTGTTATAGCATGAAGTTCATTTTTTGGAACCAAATCACTGAATAATACAAGAAGAATCATCTCTGATGAAAGGTACCAGAGATGATGTTTCAAAGATGTTAAGAGCACTTTTTGCTATTTGCTTGTTTACTTCCTTGTATCTAAGAAGCTTTTTGTAAAGCTGCAAATTGTGCCATGGTGCATCAAAAACTGAAGAGCAGGTCATCCACCATGGGTAGTAAATCAGTGAAATGAAGGTTGCAAAGTCTCTTAGTTTCAGAATTTGTTGCTTATTTGTGATTGTTACTGAAGGTAGTTTCAAGATATTATCTTCTAGTAATGCAATTTTTAGAGCGTATATTGCTTTACTCATCCATCTGGCTCTATGTATAGCACCAGGTCGCTGAAGGGTTATATCCTTATCACTAGGTCCTGCATTTAAGTATAACACAACTAAGTCAGAAAATTGTTTGTAGTCATATCGTGTATGTTGCTTTTCTATATTACTTATTTGAATTGCATAATCAGTCCATTCCTGAAGAATCTCCTGGACAGCTTTGGAGTACTGATTGAAGTCAATTTTTTTCAATTTTTCAGATCCTTGGAAATCCACTGAAACTTTTCTCGAAATCTGTTAGACATTAATTTCTGGTCCACTCGAAGTTTCTACTTTCATGTCCTGAAACACATGACTCATAATAACTTCACCAACATGATGCCTGCATGCAGACCATAATAAAGGCCGTCCAATCTCTTGTTGGATAGTTATGCATGCAGCGCTCACATGTCCCGTGTTGGTTGCTGTAGTGTCGAAAACCAAGTTCACTATTGAATCGGAGCAGTTCCACAATTTCAGGAGCTTCATAACTTCTTCAGTCAAGTTTTTCCCAGATTGGCCACTGCCACCAGTACTAGGATGATATGATGGAATACCAAGTAGTTTGAGATCCATTGAATTTCCAACTGATATGGCTAATCATTCTTCTGTAACATATTTATCCTGCAGAGTAGAAATTATTTTTGAATCCCAATGAAGAGAGGCCAATTTAGGAGGATTCCAGGATTTTTGAATGGAACTTGAAATTTTTTGGGCTACTTCGCATCTTGCTCTATCAGCTGTAGCATATGAAGTTGCCACTGCCTTAGTGTTACCACCACATTCTTCAACAAAAGCTTTTGTGAATGCAGCCTGTTGTGCCGGAGTCATTTTCATTCTTGATGCCAAAGAAACAAGTTTCGGTCTTTTCAGAATGTCATGAGGAATGGTAGCTTGAGTACCTAAACAGACTGTTGACTGTGTGGATTTTCCATCTTTTTCAGCTCCATCATTAGCTTCTGACTCACTCTCAATGGTAGTTGTATCGCTTGTGCTACTGCTTTCTAATTCAACATAACTGCAAGAAGTTTCAGTGTGTCTCAATTCCTTTTCTTTTCTCGCATTTTCTTCACATTTTCAAAAATGAATGCGCTTCATTTTGGATGCTAAAGTTTGATCATGAGCTCTAAAAGAAGCAATTCTATCCCCTTGCATAGATTGAAGAAATTGTATATCTTTTGGATTACTCATAATTTTTTTCGGCATTTTTAATCCACAGTGGAAAAGTCATTTAAGTTGCATTTCCATATCTTCTAGTCTTGTCTTTGTACTTTGTAGCTCTCTTCGTTTCAGTGGAATTTCTCTCAGTTTCGCATTCTTTTCTGACAACGAAATTATTTTCTCACATGCTTTTTTCTCAGTAATCATTGGTATGTTGGCTTTATTGTAGAATGGTTGAATTTCTGTTAAAACAATTTTAGCTATATCTCGCTTAGTTCTTCTCTCTTTTAGACCCTGTTGCTGGTGAAATAGGAAACATCTAAGAACTTGTTCTTGTTCACTTGTTGGCAAGCGACATCCTACAATCTTTGCATCATTATTTGTGATGCCAGGACCTAATCCAAATATACAGGTTTTTTTTCGTGTTTTTACATCAACTTTATCTGCACCACTTGAACAAGTTTTACCACTAGAAATGGCTTCACTGGCTTTACCACTATTATCCATTATATCATATATCAACTATTATCACCAACATATATAAAAAATTGACCTGTAATAGAAAGATAGATTAATATTAAAGTAGTCTACATGCCTGAAAATAAGAAAAAATAGCTATACCTAGGTATTTCATGATGGCAAATGATGTTTATTAATAGTAGCTATGGCTTAAACACAAGCAAACTAAACATACTAGGCCTATAGTACCTTAAGGATCACTCAATTCAATAAAATAAAGGTATATGTCAAAAAAATAATTTAAGGCAATTTATCCCAAAAATTGTCATTTTTGTAAAAGTTTAGGAGCTAGGTGGACCCAGTAGATAATAATCAATTGACCTGAAATTTTGCATGTGAATTTTTTTTAGGGAATGTAACCATAATAACGTAGGGCCAAATCAATTTTTGAAAGTTGCCATTTTTTGATGCACCCTACTGTACAGTCTTTACAGCCACACCTACACTTTTCCTCCTAAGTATACTGGTCAAAAAAAGAAACGCAATTAGCTTGCATATGGTGTAAAATTTAAGTTGTTAGTGGTATTATCACAGTTTCAAGATTATGGTTAAATGTTTGTTCAAATCTTTTAAAGCCACTTAGTGCATGTTTTTAAACCTGACTAATCCCGGCTAAGACGCCATTTTGTTACAAACAATAAACAGAGATTAAATTGAATGTATTCTTTATGAAGGCATGCATTTTTTCTTTGACTTCACAGAATACACACTGCCCGTGAGAAAACCAAAACTTTTTCCCGCGATTGAGGCATGCCACGACTCAGAGGTCAACAGAGGTCGTGCCTTGGGCATGTTGGATGCAGGCATGTCTGCTGTCCAAGTTGCACAACGAATGCATGTGCATCCCAGCACAATCTCTAGGCTTGTTAGACGGTACAATGCCACAGGAAGTGTTCAGGACCTGCCAAGACGTGGGGCGACCTCGTGACGACCCAATGCCAGGAGTCCACATGTACTGCAGCACCTGCGGCATCGGAGTGGAATGCTCGTCAGACAGCCAGAGAGACACCTGGTATCCACAACAACAGAATTAGTGACCAGACCTCAGAAACCGACTCCGTAATGCAGGACTCCGATCCCGCAGGCCTTACAGAGGTCCTTCTCACTGATGCAAGAAGGCAATGACGCCCTGCAATGGTCCTATCAGCACCGTGACTGGACACAAAGAATGTGGAACCAAGTCCTCTTTTCTGACGAGTCTCGCTTCAGACTGTCCAATTCTGATGGCCGTGTCAGGGTATACAGACGACCAGGGGAGCGATACTCAGATGCTGCAGTAGTGGAGCATGACAGATGGGGAGGACCAAGTGTCATGGTTTGGGCAGGAATTGCCTTTGCTTCAAGAACTGAGCTGGTGGTTGTTGATGGCACTCTGACTGCCCAGCGCTACAGGGATGAGATTCTTCACCCACATGTTCTTCCATTCATGAGGCAACATCCAGAATTGGTGCTCCTGCAACAGGACAATGCCAGACCTCATGCAGCCAGGATAGTGCAGGCGTACCTGCAGGGACAACAGGTGCAGACCTTACCATGGCCAGCCTTCAGCCCAGACATGTCACCGATAGAGCACGCATGGGATGAACTTGAACGGTGAGTTCGCAGACATCAGCATCAGCCGCAGAACATCAGGGAACTGACCAATGCAATTATTGAAGAGTGGAGGGCCATCCCTGTTGCTTTCCTGCAGAGACTGTTGAGGTCGATGAGGGCCAGACTCCAAGCCTGCATTGTGGCTAGGGGTGGCCATACGCGTTATTGACTGTTTGTTATGTTAAAGAATCATTTACTATATACTGAGTCCTCATGTTTATTAATAAATCTCAAAAATTGCGTTTCTTTTTTTGACCAGTATATATATATTGTAATGTATATGGTTGCAAATTGTGACTTGGTCTGCAGTTGATATGGACTGTGACTTATTTTTGGTTGGCAAGGTCCTGGTATTGATGGGTACTGTAATGAAATTTACTGGATTCTTTGGATCTGATATATTTGCATGTCAGTTACAAATAGATATAGAGTGTAACATATTTGTGGATAGTAGCCTATTGTGACTTTGATCGTCTGGATCCAGAGATTCTATCTTTAATTTTAAATTGATGATTAATTAGTTTTAAATTGATGATTAATTAGTTTTGTAAAAATTGGTTGTTGCCAATGTACAGACAGTTTTTACATAGTGGAGCCACCTTGATGGGCCGAAGTGGCCCCTAGTGTGCCCATTATAAAAATTTCTTATGTTCTTAAAGAGAACAGAGAGTCCAGTTAAATGGGACTAGGTCTACATGGAGCCCTGTTCTGAGTGGAGTCCCACAGGGGTCAGTACTTGGACCTCTACTTTTTATTATTTATATTAATGACTTGGAAAGGGGTCTAAATAGTAAAACCTCAATATTTGCAGATACAAAATTGGGACAAAATGTAAGATCTTTAACAGGTGCAATGAAAATGGAAAAGGACATTGATAAAGTAGTTGCTTGGGCAGATAGATGGGAGATGAAATTTAATGTGAAAAAGTGTAAAGTTATGCATGTTGGTCATGACAATCCAGAATTTGAGTATAACATGGATGGAAGTTGGATAAATAAAGGAAAAAAGGAGAGAGATTTGGGTGTCATTGTGAATTACTCCATGAGTGCAGAGCCCTCTGCCTCTCAGCCTCGTCCTGGATCTCCATGAGTGCAGAGCCCTCAGCCTCTCAGCCTCATCCTGGATCTCCATGAGTGCAGAGCCCTCTGCCTCTCAGCCTCGTCCTGGATCTCCATGAGTGCAGAGCCCTCTGCCTCTCAGCCTCATCCTGGATCTCCATGAGTGCAGAGCCCTCTGCCTCTCAGCCTCGTCCTGGATCTCCATGAGTGCAGAGCCCTCTGCCTCTCAGCCTCGTCCTGGATCTCCATGAGTGCAGAGCCCTCTGCCTCTCAGCCTCATCCTGGATCTCCATGAGTGCAGAGCCCTCTGCCTCTCAGCCTCGTCCTGGATCTCCATGAGTGCAGAGCCCTCTGCCTCTCAGCCTCGTCCTGGATCTCCATGAGTGCAGAGCCCTCTGCCTCTCAGCCTCATCCTGGATCTCCATGAGTGCAGAGCCCTCTGCCTCTCAGCCTCGTCCTGGATCTCCATGAGTGCAGAGCCCTCTGCCTCTCAGCCTCGTCCTGGATCTCCATGAGTGCAGAGCCCTCTGCCTCTCAGCCTCGTCCTGGATCTCCATGAGTGCAGAGCCCTCTGCCTCTCAGCCTCGTCCTGGATCTCCATGAGTGCAGAGCCCTCTGCCTCTCAGCCTCGTCCTGGATCTCCATGAGTGCAGAGCCCTCTGCCTCTCAGCCTCATCCTGGATCTCCATGAGTGCAGAGCCCTCTGCCTCTCAGCCTCGTCCTGGATCTCCATGAGTACAGAGCCCTCTGCCTCTCAGCCTCGTCCTGGATCTCCATGAGTGCAGAGCCCTCTGCCTCTCAGCCTCGTCCTGGATCTCCATGAGTGCAGAGCCCTCTGCCTCTCAGCCTCGTCCTGGATCTCCATGAGTGCCATTGCAGACTAGCTTTAGCAGCTAACCTCTTAACAGTGCCTCCTACACCATCACATGGCCCCTTCCCATGGCTTGTTTTAAAAAAATTCCACTCTGCATCAATTCCAGTCATCTTTGTGGTGGCAAAGATTCAGAAAGTTTTTGCAGTTTTTATATTGTCCAGCACAGCCATCTGAAAAGTATATGATTTTGTTGATGGATGGGATGTTCTCTTTTATGAAGTTTGAGATGCTTTTGAAACAAATGTACTGCAACTGTGTTATGAATATTGCACTCAGATATGACAACAAAGCTTAGGTGAGCAATCTCACTTTGCTTGTTATAATACAAAACAAATGGATGTAGAGTTGCCATCTGATTGTTCCAGGTGAAAACTCTGCACCTCATCTTGGAGAACAAGAGAGTAATTTTCAGCAAAATCGCACACTACTAGGACTTCACTTGGTTTCAGCGACATTTTAGTTTCGTTGTAATAATTAGCTTGCATCTTGGTCAGGAAATCATGGATTTGGTATTCTTGAAGTTTGCTACAGAAATGTTCAATATATTCATCTGAACTCATGTGAATTGATTCAAGATTGGGCCTGTCTGTATTGGTCCACTTCTTAAACTGTACTGAATCAATGCAGTTATCATCAAAAATATTTTGGAGTTTCTCTTTCAATGCTTTTGTCTCCACATTGTTTACATTCCGTAAGGCAGCATTGCAACGAGGGTGGATTGCACTCAATCAAAGTAAGACAATGTTGTATATGGTTGATAGGATTTTCATTATCTTCAGTTAACTTATCAAATTTAGTTCCTACAAACATAAGTTTAACATTCTGATGAATGGTACATACACATACTGAGTGAGTTCCTGATACTCCGGCAATAATACATTGCTTTGAACGCACCTCTGCAAATTTGCTGAAGCCCACTTTTACCAAAGGATTTCTTTCTTTAAAAAGCTGATAAGCTTCTTTTAAATTGCATAGCAGTAGATGCTTCTGAAAATGTTTCTTCTCCCCTGAGCTGTCCATAATGCTGACATAATCCTTTTTACCAAGCATTATTCTACTGATATCTTCTGAAAGATAAAATGCTTTGATTTTTTCTATAATGTTTTGTTCAATTTTCTTTCCAGGCTGAGGATTTGGAATTGAAAGGATACCCATTTCATTAGTAAGCTTTTTGGCAACTGATGCTTTGTGCCTTGTTGTGTTGAATTCTGTAGCAATTTTTCTCTCACTCCAACTTTTTGGTAATACAGTCAGGATTTGTATTCTTTCACTCCTCTTGGTCTGCAAGTTGCTGAATTTCTCCTTCAGCTGATTTAATATTTCATCATAATCTTTTTCTATCTTAGTTTTTTCTTTTTCCTGTATTAATATATATCTTCCAGCAACTTCTAATTTTTGTGACTGTTCCTGTAACTTTTGTTATTTTGTGAGATGCCTAAGCCTCTGTCTCTCTTAGCTTTCTTGTCTTTATGAGTTTCTCCTAATGATTTTAATGAAGTATTTAAAGTTGATAATTGAAATTCAAGTGCTGTGCTTGTTGATGCCTCGTTGATTTAAAGTTCATTTTCAGATGAAGATACAATCGACCCTCGACTTACGTCATCACCATCTTACGTAATTTTGAGTTATGAGAAGCCCCCCATTGACTGTAATTTATTCATCTTATGTAATTATTTTGTGTTGTGTAATCGCAAATGCAGTGCGTGACCACTCACTGGCAGGATGCCGGGTATTTCACGTTATTTCATTGTTATTTTTACTGTGCATTATTTTAAAGTGATACTGTATGAAGTGATTAATAATTTGGCAAATTAATAAGTCTAAAATTAATTTTTTATTATTAATTTTTATATGTATTTTCTTTTACAGATGGTATTTCTTAATAATAATTATTAATTACCATTATAATTCAGTTTATATACACTGTTTTTATCAAAAAATTTAATTATTTTATTATTTTCAATACTTTTTTGGGGTCCTGGAACAGATTACCTGATTTACATGTATTTTGGGGTTCGACTTACGTCATTTTCGAGTTAAGTAACTCATCTCGGAATGGATTAATTACGTAAGTCGAGGGTTGACTGTATTTCAGGAATATTACTAGTTTCTTCACAGCAAGAGCTTTTTCATCTTCATCTAAAGTTTTTTTTTCAGGCAATGATTCCAGCATTTCCCTACACTGCTTAGAAAGCCTGTGATCAACTGTTAATTTGATTTCAGCCTTTTATCAATTAAATATTGAGGTACAATTCATAGAGTTTTGGTTCGATGCTGTCCTTTGTGTGATTGAAAGGGATCAGCACATTTCTGTTCAAGTTTAAGTTTATCCATTTTTAAAAAATTAGTGTATTAAAACTAGTAAGTTATATTTAAATGGCATTTCTTAATAGAAATTAACTTAGAATATTAAAACTAGTAAGTTATATTTAAATGGCATTCCATAATTTAGAAATTCACTTTGAATATTAAACAAATATTTTCTGAAAAAATGAATTATTTAAAGGTTAATTTTAATTAAAAATACTTCCTGATCATACTTATCACTGGCCACTTATAACCTTTTAGGAACATGTTCCATATTGGTAAGTGAACATTTGCAAAAAAAATTGAAAAAATTGGGATGGTATATTTTTTTATTTAAGGTCAAAGGTCAAGGATGTTTTTTTAAATTTTCATTTTAGAGGCTTATGACAGGAGAGATAATATGACAAGCTGTTTAAGAGCTTCAAAATGACACTAGAATCAGAACTCTAGCTTTATTAGTTATGTGGCTACAGCAATTTGAAATTTGACAGTAAGTAAAAAATCGGGTCAAAGGTCCAAATTTTGTGACCTGTATCTCAGCAACCAAAGGTCAGCCAGCTCTAAAATTTGGGGAATTTCAGTTTCTCACATATACCTACTAATGTACCAATTATCTTGAAAATCTGAGATGGTCATGTTCAAATTCACTTTTTTTTGGCTGAATTGACATGGAATGACCCCTCTGCCTCTCAGCCTCATCCTGGATCTCGATGAGTTGCAGAGCCCTCTGCCTCTCAGCCTCATCCTGGATCTTGATGAGTGGCAGAGCCCTCTGCCTCTCACTTATCTTGGATCCCTGAATCCAGACATTGCTACATTGCCAGCTCAATACCATCTCGCCCAAGGCACCCCCAAGGGGCCATGGTGAATTGGAATGCTAGGAATGCAGTCGGTAAATACCAAACTCTAGATGCTAATGTATTTGTGTGTTTCCTGAATGCCTCTAAAATATTTGATCATGTTAATCATGACAAATTATTCATGAGACTTGTAAATCGTAATGCACTGTACTTGGTTACTTGGTCTGTATATTAATATTCTGGTATAATCACCAGACAATGATTGTAAGATGGGGTGGGGTTAATTCAGAGCCATTCTCTGTGACCAATGGTGTCAGGCAGGGAGGGATACTATCCCCCTACTTATTCAATGTTTATATGGATAATATATCTGTTGTGCTAACATCTGCAAAATAAGTTGCTATATTGGTACAATGATTGTTAATCATCTGATGTATGCAGATGATCTAGTTCTTATTTCTCCATCTGTAAAAGGGCTCAGCACACTTCTTGAAAGTGTGTGAAAGGTATGGGAAGGACAATGACATAAAATATAATTCTGATAAAAGTCATGTTATTATGAGGACCAAGGCCTACAAGTATATAAAATTTCCTGAATTTCATTTGAATGGTATGGTGCTGTCAGAAGTAATCCAGACTAAGTATCTTAGCCACATACTAACGGATAGTCTTTCAGATGACTGTGATATTCTAAGGCAATGTAGACAATTATATATGCTTAGGGAAATACTTTGGTTAGAAAATTTCATGTGTACATTAGATGTTAAGTTTATTTTGTTCAAAACTTTTTGTACTCCACTGTATACAGCTCATTTGTGGTGGAACTACAGGATGTGTAATTTGAGGAAATTATATGTTGCATATAATAATATTTTTAGGAGTTTACTAAGAATGTCAAGATTTGTAAATGGTGTTCCTTCCAGTGTCAGTATGCTGTTTGTAGTCAATATGGGGCCTAACTGTGCCACTGTCATTCGCAATTTTGTATTTAGATTTATCACTATGCTTGGTGAGTCAGTCAATAAGATAATAAAAGCCATGGTTAGTGGACTGGTCTGGTCTCTAATATATTTTATAAATCTCAAATCTGAAGCATTGGCATAGGCAATTGTATGTTCATCTCTTAATCTTCTACAGACCTCTTGTATAATGTTTGTACCTGCTGAGTCTGAAATAAGGTGTTTGTTTGTTAACACTGCTTCTAATTGCATCTAAATAGACATAAAGATCTTTTTCAAATGAGTGAAGTACCCCACATACAAAAGTAATAGTAATAGATGAAAATTAGAGTAATAGTAATAGAAGGAATCAATAGTAATAGAAACCCAGTAATTGACCCATGTCTGTTGAATGCCTGGTTAGGTCAACTGCACACCCTTGATGATAGGTTAAGTTGTGATGTTTTCATTAGTTTTAATGAAAATCTTCTATGTCAAAATTGTTATTAACTGAAAAGAAGAAATTAGGGGGGTTATAAAGGAAAAGATTCAAAACTACTGATCATCCCTACATTTTATTTGCCTTATTTGTAGCCTTGATTTTTTTAACCTAAAATGAAAGATTGGCATATCATTATATAACTATATATCAATATACACTGAAAGACCATATGATGTGTGGAGCAGTTAACTAGGGAAACATCATATGATGTGTAGAAAATTGAAAGTGTTAATAAGCTAACATATTTTTCTACTTTTCAGATAGTTCTGAAAAATTAAAATATAACTAAAAGATTTCATTAAGCATTTTGAAATGGCTTCAGATTCAAGCCCAAGTAAATCCTCATCCTCTTATGAAAATATCAGTTCAGATTCTTGTTCAAATCCAACTCCATCTACGAGTAAAATTATGAAACATACCCATTTAAGCGAGTCCCCAGATTCGAGTAGCATTATTAATAAACAAAACCCTGAGAAAGTACTTGTGGATCCTGTTATGTATGAGTCCTTAGTTTCCATGGGAATGGATGAAAACTTATCAAAAAAGGTAAGTATACGGTACCTATGGAGTGTCTTGTGTAAAAGTTTTACCAGGTAATATTCATTTAGCACACAGTGTTTTTTTATTAAAACATATTTTTCTGGTCAATGTTTAGTCATTTTACATGAATCTGACATCCATTTCCTGTGCAAATGTGTATTTTTTGCAGAGTTGGTTGATTTAAATTAAATGATTTTTTAAAATCTATATGAATAAAAATAAAATGATAAAATGCAAAAATTACTAATTAATCACTACAGTATAGGTAATACATAAAGAATGGTAATGAACTTTGCTGTTTATTTTTCAATAAAACGGTTTTCAAATTTATTTATAGCTCTATTGATTATAGTGACAAATTAAGATGTTAACCTTTTTTTTTTTAAACATTAATTAAAATCATAATAGCCACTGTTCTAAAGTGAATAAACATTAGTAGAACATATTTATTATTTCTACAAAGCATTAATAATTAATTTCAATTTTTATTCCACTGATTTGATATAAAACAAATATTTCATTTCTAGAAAACATTTAAGGTCATCTGGTCATGACAGTTTAATTTGCTGACTCAAAGCAAAGACTTATGGAGTCAAAACTTAAATAAAAAATATATATACAGTATTTCTAAATTACAAATGAAAAGTACAGTATATAGCTCTTAAGCCCTAATGCTGATTGAAAGTTTTGAAAAGGAATGCTAATTTTGCAGCTTTTGCAGCTCAAATTAAATAAATTGATTTTATACAGTGTAGTGTTACTTATTAAATGTATAGCAAAAACGTATTTGTTTTTTAAGATATTGCCATTTTATCCTAATTAGAAATTGGATCTATATTATAAAAATGAGAAAAGAAAAATGGAGTGGTGTAACATCGTTATCATTCCATATATATAAATTATTAAGAATCCTCTTTTAACTGTTAGCCTAACTCAAGTGTTGCCCTTGGTTTCCTTGTACTCACATGGTGCTCATTGCAACTGCAGTTGCAGAATAAATCTTAGATATGTTCACAAACTGGCACCTTCCACATATTGCAAAGGTGCAATTTCTTATCCAATCTTGAAGATGACTTAGCTGTTTAAATAGCTAATATTTTGCTTCAGTTACTTCATGTTATTAGTGCTACAGGAACTTGTAGGAATGAAAAGGATATTTTTTACTTGTTTCAGTGTATCTTGAACATGGAAAAAAAAATCAAACAAATTAGATTTTTTTGATTTTTTTAAAAAATCAAAAAAAATCACCAACACTGATTTTTTGAGATTTTCACTTGAAAATATCTAGTTTTTATCTAGCGATTTCACCATTTTTTTTCATTTTTTTGCTTCTCATTTAGTAGCCATATTCGCAATATGTTGATTAGATGAAGGTTAGATTAGGTTAGGTTATTCATTAGGGAAAGATGACAACATATTTTTCTGGTCAATTTTTAGTCATTTTGCACGAATGTGACATCTGTTTTATGTGTAAATGCATACTGGTAGTTTCTGTGATATCTGAAAAACTACACATTTGCACAGGAAATGGATGTCTGATTCATGCAAAATGACTAAAAATTGTACCAGAAAAATGTTTCATAAAAAAAAGACCAATGTGTGCTGAAACGAATATTTACTGTTTAACCTATTGGAAAAAGGAATAAAATTTCATTACTAAATTGGTTACAGTGTATTTGTGCCTACTCTGTAAAAATTATATAGTAGCTTTATTTTAATTGATCTTCATTGAAAAAGGTGTAGACTCGTTTGGCTAATTGTTTAGCTACCATACTTTTAATTAACAGATTTGGGTACTGCCTTCAGTTTTAAGTTCTTATTATAGTGCATAGTCAGGGACCAATGATGATATAAGAAATGTAGATTGACTTGATTAAAATTTCTTTACAGGCATTAATATGTACCAAAAATAGATCTGTAGACATTGCTTTGCGTTGGATTGCAGATTTAGGTGCAGAAGAAATGGAGGCTCTTTGCCATGAAAATGATGTGTGTGAGTATAATCTGCAAAGAGTACCATAAGGTTTTGAGATAGATGTCAGCAAACTTGAATCTTGAAAAGAATGATAAAGGCTAGCTTTTTTTATGCAGGAAGGCGGGGCCAAGGGCAAATGCCTGACCCCCCCCTCCCCCCCCCCCCCCCCCCCCCCTCCCAAAGGAAAAGAGTTGAAATCAAGGTCTCTAAAGCTGTTAAAACCAATATCATTTTTGTTTTAAATTTTGAAAAGAATATGTAGTGTGCAAGATGTATGTATGTGCAGTGAGGAATAGAGGGAGAAGAGTGTGTTTGAGAGCATGCTGGACTGCTTACAAGGTAGATGAGACAGAAAAAAAGCAGCTAAAGAGGATAGTAACAGGAGAAATGGGAGTTCCAGCACTCTGTCTCCTGCCTAATGTCCCCCCCTAGGGTACTTCCGTGGTTGATTGGTGTCTACAATCTCCTCCTGTGCAAATGAAAACTGGTAAAAATATATTATGAAATTATAAGTAAAATTATGCTCTGAATTTTCTGATTTGCAACTTTGATATAAAACCTGTGAAATAGGTTTTGAGTACCTAGATATCTTTTTATTAGCCCTTAAATGCTGGTTGATAACTAATTAACTATTGAGGTTCTCTTAAGTAGAGAATGCCAGTAAACATCAATTGATGTTTTAGGTTTTCCCACAAATGATGGTCAACATCTATGGATGCTTTACCTTTCCCAACTTTGTTTGATGTTTAAAATTACTCGTAAAATCACCACAAAATTATTCTTGAATTCTTTTTTTTCCTCCCCCTTTTTTTGTGCAGTGGGGGTTTCGATCACATCCATACCCAGTGTGGTTAGGTTAAGGTAGTTCAGCTATTCTTTTCATATCTGGATTTATAATACCTGTAATACTTTTCATGAGGGAGTCATAGTATTACTGTACATATTAAATGGCTTGTGGAATAATGTAAATAAAGGGTGTTTATAAAATAATGCAAGTGAAGAGACAAATCTGAGTTGAACTGGCTTAAACTAGTTTTGTAAGGAAAGAGAGAGATTCAATTTTAACTGAATTGAATTGAATATTGAATTTAATAACCTTTATTAATAATAATAAAATAAATACAATTGTTTCAATTTACAATGACATGAATAATTGTGAAGCTCGACTATTTATTTTATTTAATTTGGCCCTTAAAAATTGTTTAAAATCGTTTAAACTGGTTTAAACTGGTTTAAACTGGTTTAAACTAGTTTCAACTTGTTTCAACCTTACTATTAAATATACAGTTGTTATAAAGTACAGTAAAACCTTTGTTATCTGGCAAACTTGGGGATTAGGTCATTCTGGTTGTCTAAATTTTCTGGTTAATCTGAGGGCACCATTAACCTAGGAAAAACCAATGGACAATAATAGTAAAACTCAAATTTTGGCTATACTGCACTATACACCAATGTAAACTATATTGTAATCAACATAAACACTATGCTGAGTATGTATGGGACAATTGAAACAAGTAAAATTGTCTTATTTTATTAAAAATGTTAAGGATGTTCCAGATTTTTCCAGATGGCATTGGAAAGCTTTCCAGTTTCTAGATTACTGAATTGTATTGGCCTAATATGAAATTTGCCAGTTTCTAAAGTTTTTTGGATAGTTGATTGCCAGATAGCGCAGGTTTTACTGTATGTGTAATAAATATTACTTGTCCATGTTCACTTGCATTAATATAATTTGAATCAGACTTCTTTCTTCACTGCTGTTACTTTACACACACACCTAGTATTATAGCTGTTATTAATGACAGAGCTTAACACAGTGGTTAGCACCCAGAACTCTTACATAGAGGTCTGATGTTCAACTCCTGAATGTGTGTTGTAGGGGGTGAATTTGAATTCAAGGGTATTTTGGGTTGATTTGGATTTAAATTTAGAATTTAGTTTGAAAGAAATTTTCATTTCCTTTCTGAATTACTACTATATATGACCTGATTTTAATCAGCATGTGCTGTAAAAACTTTCCAAGTGGTATAATTTTAGACACTAGTTTGGCTATACACTCACACTGTCTTGTCAAACGATTAATCTAATTTGGAAATGAGTAAATGGATGATCAAGTTTTTTATGATAGGGAAGCCACTTGAACTTTGAGGGGAACATATCAAAATATTTAAGGAAAATGTTGAAAGCTCAGGAGGAATATTTTAGTGATGGGAGAGTACAGTTGAAGCATAGGACCTATATCCTTGTAGGTGAGTTAGAAGATGAAGAAATGAATGTATTGAAAATTGAAGTAGTAAGAAAAATATCACTGGTAAAAGCAACTTGAAAGGTAGGTATGTAAGAGAGAAATAGGAAGTTTCATGATGGGTATGTGGAATAAAATGTAGTTATGAAGGAAATTAATTGCTTATTAGGTAAGTATGAGGAGGGCTAGGCTATATGGTACAATAAGAATAGGAATTAGTGATATCAGGAATAGCTACCATGTTTGTACAAAGGGATCAGTTTTGGGAGAGGTGGAAAATAATTTGAGTAAGTAGATAGTAGCAGAAATATGGCACTGAATACAGTTGATTTTGTGGATTTAGGAGAGGAGATTATATGTTGCATTATACCAATTAATTGAGAATTTGTATAAAATTATACAAGTGAAGAAATGTGTAAGTATACAGGGAAATAGTTAATCCCCTTGTGCTTGATATAATGCTATTAGATACAGTAATTTCTCTTAAGGAAAATATAAGTTGCAGGCATTTGTGATGTATAGACATATTTCATTGCTGTGTGTGTGTGTGAGAGGGTTAATGTGATGGATAAAAGGTACAAGAGGAAATAGATGTATAAACCACCATATTATCCTCTGTGAAACCTTGCTGGTATAGTGAACATTGTTTCCTCAAGGTTTAATTTTCACCAAGTACATGGAAATGCCCTTATACAAACACCAGATAAATTTTACCATCATACAAAATTGCCACCCACACCATGACACCTGCTCCACGATATTTTGTAGTAGGTTGAAGACAGTGAGGATGGAAAGCTTCAGATGTTTTCATCCACACCTGCATTTTTCATCTTTCATTTACTATTATTCTCCATTCTTCCACTCTTTTGCACTACACTTAGCTACACTTCTTAGAAAGAAAAGGTTCCCCATGTGTTGCATGCTTTCTTTTGCCAATTTAGTGGATGTCAACATTCTTGATAATTAGTTTGGTTGTGAAAGACAGTGGCACATTCCTTTTGCATTATCATTGTTAATGGCCTGCCTCCCTCCTTTCCTGCATTAATCATTTAATTACTTTCTCTTTGTTGAAGTTTCAAAGTAAAATGGCAGCAGATGTATGGGGGCATCCATAAATGATGTCATACTTTTAGGGGGTGTCTGTAATTTTGTGACCAGGGAGGGGGGTCTAAAATTTTTGTGATATCACAAAAAAATTTTTTGCGTTGATATTTTGAAAAGTTTAATGTAAAAACAAAATATTGATGGGATTCTTTTTTGTTGACGTGTAATATTATGTAGCATCATTCAATGCCCATCATATCTATGGAAGAATATTTTAAACCAATTTGGGAAGAAGAAAATAAAATTAAGATAACTATTTGAATGAATTTTTTAATAAATATATGTTATTTTACTGTATTTTTTTTTTGCAATTTAATTTTACATATAGTTTGTGACTGTGACATGGAGGAGGGGGGGTTCAAAATTTTGTGACCATTTGTGACAAAGGTGGGGGAGGGGGTCTAAAAATTTGAAATTTTGCGTGACATCATTTATGGACAATCCCTATGGGAAATGACCAAATTTTAAACAAACTCTGTTAGGGCTAAATCATGGTCATGTTGCAACACCACTTCCCATTAGAGCAGTTAGGGTATGTGACATTGAGTTTGTTCAGCAGTTGGATGGGTGACTGTCCTCTGTGTTCAGATAATGTAGCAACCTGTCATTCAGATCCCACCTTTAGAAAGCAGTTATGAAGCAGGTTAAACAACTCCAAATATCATCATCATCATCATCATCATTGTGTTTGGCATGCCATAGATGGGAACATATTAAAACTCTTTTTTTTAAATATGTACAGTATGTTTGACCTCTGGAATACTCCATGATGAGCTGGCTGGAAGTGGTAGTTAAATTATTTGGTTAGGTAGTAAAATACTATACAGTATATAAGCACACTGGACAAAAAATTAGTCACCCCTCTCAGAATGTACCTAATAACGTGTGACGGCGCCTCTGGCCTTGATAACCGCACGAATCCGGCGAGGCAGAGACTCTACGAGGTTGTGCATGTACTGAACATTAATTTGCTGCCACTCATTCATCAGCCAGTCCCGAAGTTCCGCCAGAGTCCGTGGGTGTCTATTCCTGCGCTTCACTTTCTGTTTCCAGCCTGAACAACACCTTCGACGCATTCAGGATTAAAGGCTTCATTGGACTTGCGATGTACTCGTCGCCTCCCATCATTGGAGAACAAACAAAAACAGGACTCATCGGACCAAATTACACGTTTCCAATCTGCCGCAGTCCAGTTTTTGTGCCTCTGAGCCCATTTATAACGTGCCAATTTGTGACTTGCTGTTAACAGCGGCCTCTTCCGTGGTACCCTGCTCCAGATGTCCATCGCATGCAGTTCTCGTCGCAATGTCCGTTCGGAAATTGGTCGCTGGAGAACCTCATTGGTTTCTTGGAGCAATTGTTCTCTGGTTTGAAAACGATTTGCAGTTACTAGACGAGAAACATGGCAGCGGCCCCTATTGTCGAGAATTGTTTTCCAGCCACAGTTACGCCGTCGATTGTCAGTTGATTGCGAACTACACCACTCTTTGTAAACTCGCTGGACAGTACGTGTTGACACACCAACAAATTGGGCTACTTCAGACATTTTGTGTCCGTGGGCTCTGCCAAACACGATGGCTCCTTTTTGCCACTGAGTAACATCTGCCTCACGACCCATTTTGCAGACTATATCCAACACACACTTTGTTCTTCACCACCTCACGAAACAGATCTGATCCTGTGTGCTACGTCACCGCTACTTGTCACTTACCAATGCTACATCAGCGCCCTCTGTGTGACCTTGAACTTCCTACTATCGGTGCTATTAGGGGTGACTAATTTTTTGTCCGGTGTGCTTATATGCACCTCGGTGGTGTAGTGGTTAGCGTCGCTGACTACGAATCCATCGGCCCCGGGTTCGAGACCCAACAGCAGCCAGCGCGCAGCAAAACCCAGCTGTTCATCCTTCCACACAATAAAGAAAATGCTTGGTAGATAAATGGGTACCATAGGAGGCCTAGTGGTTAAGACACTGGGCTGCTGATGGGGTGTGGCTCGGATTCCACGTTAAACTGTAGGTCGGTCTAAGGTGGAGTGAAAAAGTTTGACCTTCATCAGAATGAACAATTCAGGCAGAAGCTAACCAAAGGTATATATATATATATATATATATATATATTATATATATATATTATATATATATACATATTTTTTTTTTTTTTTTTAAGTTCAGGAAGAACCGATTCGCCTCTATTTAAAAGGGCATATCTCAGCGGAAAAACAAAGAAAAAGGGAGAGGAAGACAGAGGAAAAAGAAAGGGTGGAAGGGACAGTCGAAGTGGAAAAAGACCAAGGATGACAAGGACTGCAGGGTCGAGCCCCATCATCCTTGGGTGCTAGGGCCGGGAGGGCGCACGTGAAACCTCCAGGAACAAGCACGTACAAACGAGCACAAAGAGCACTCAAGAGCACGAGCTTAGAACCCCCTTGCGGGGATATATATACATATATATATATATACACACACTGTATATATATATATAATATATATATATATATATATATATATAATATAATATATATATTTATATATATATATATCGTAAAGAACGACGCTTGTATAGGAGATATTCCGCGCAAGACGAGAAAGAGAAAACAACAAATGAAAAAATGAAGTACCACCTGGGAATCGAACCCGGGATCTTCCGATTGCCGGTCAGACGCGATAACCACTACACCATGGACTTCACTCTTCCAAATGCCGTAATTCCTCTACATACTCGCAGAAACCAATGCCCCAAGGGGGCACCTCCCGCATGCCGTAACATTATATACATCAACTGCAAAGAACACGCAGTATAAATAACGTAAAGAATGACGCTTGTATAGGAGATATTCGCGCAAGACGAGAAAGAGAAAACAACAAATGAAAAATGAAGTACCACCTGGGAATCGAACCCAGGATCTTCCGATTCCCAGGTGGTACTTCATTTTTTCATTTGTTGTTTCTCTTTCTCGTCGTTGCGCGGAATATCTCCTATACAAGCGTCGTTCTTTACGTTATTTATACTGCGTGTTCTTTGCAGTTGAATGTATGTATATATATATATAATATATATACTGTATATATATATATACCGTATATATACATACACACACACACTAAATACTCATAAGTTGGACTATATAGGGCTCTAGCCAGTCCGACTCATTGAAAAGTCTGATTGATCGCGAATTACCTTAATTACCCCCCCCCCCCTACCCCCCTGAAGAGGCATAAATACTCTCTAACCTTTTGAGTTTGATTATTGAGAGTCTAATACAATGTTCAAAATAAACATTAAAAAAATAAAACTTTCACTTACTGTTGCTGGAATTATTTTGAGCGCAAAACAAAAAATTTTATTGTTTACCTTTTCATACAATACAGTATTAAAAAACACTTCACTTAGTAAAAGAAACAAAATAATGTCACTTGACATAGGAAATAAAACACTTCTCTCAGTAAAATAAACAAAAGAATAATAGCACTTGACAGAGGATTAGTCTGACTCATCCAAATTCCAACTCATTGAGTATTTACTATATATATTATATATATATATATATATATATATATATATATATATATATATGATGAATTTCATACTTAAACACATGAAATGAATGAATGATGCAAACCTACAAGGAAAAAGAAAAAATTATTCCAATACCTTTTGTGTATTCATCAATACATCTCATCAGGGAATGAGAGAAGGCAACATGACCAAAATATAATATATACCTATGTACATTAAAAAAACAATTAGCACAAGGTCAACACTTTTGAGCACTGATTAAAGGCCAAAGAAATTTTAACAAGATAGTCAATTTTATACATTCCTGAACTGTTATTGAAATTACTGTATTTTTAAAATGAATGAATACATATTCTACAATATTCCTCTCAGTTATATGTGTGGTTTTAATGAGGACTTTGGAACTTCCACTTGATACAATGATTACAATCTATACATATGGTTAAACAATGCATTAGAATTATTTGCTGTTCTACATTCATATTTATGCTGTTTTACCCTGATATCTAGTTTTTCCTGTTTTGACCTATATAAACTGAGTTACATTGTGTACATCCGATTGAATATGCACAATCAAACATATTATCTAGGCTATTCTCTATTAGGTGAGATTTAACCATATTATTATACTTAAAGACTACATTGATACCAATTGTTTTAAGCAAGGTTGGAAGATATTTGAAATTTACATGGTAAGGTAGGCAAAGGATATTTTTATGATCAGATTCATTTACATTATTATAATACCTATTCTTAACTTTCCTAGGACAATTATCTAGAAATGTTCCACGCGATGATTCCTCATTTCACAAAGATCAAGCTTGTCACCTCTCTCCTTCAGTTGGCCTGGTAAAGTAGAGAGTTGGTTTCTTTTTCTCTACACTTCACATAGCCAGATATACCTGGCTCATCTGGGATTGTTCTGAGCTAGGCATCTAATCTTTTGAAGATATCCACTGCAACACCACTCGTATTCCTTAGTTCCTTTGGCAGTTAGTTAAACAGTCTTGGTCCTCTCACAAAAAAACTACCGTATTTTTTGGTGTATAAGACGCACCCCTATTTTCAAGGCCTTTTTTCAGGAAAAAAATTGACCCAACTGCCTAGTTGTCAGAAAATGGCTGTAATTTTCTACCAGCAAGGCTGACTTTTGTTAAAGCCCTCCATCAAAAGTATGGTGATACGTTTTCTTTCACCCATACTCATTATAAGAAAATAGTATTAACCCTTTCATACCTGATTTTCATTTCTTTTCATGCCACAAAAAAACACTTATGTGATATCTCCAGAAAGACTAAAACCTCATAAAATTTGATGGTCAACTGAGTGACCATACGGCATGAAAGGGTTAAGTATACAGGAGACTATACTATATGGTATGAAACATAAAAGTAAATCATTATGCAATATGTACTGTTTTTCTTGTTATCAGTAGGTTGGGAAGAGTAGGAACTTGTGTAAAATTGACCAAACCAATACACAGTTAGGAGGGACTAAGAGATGATGAATTTTTTTAAAAATCCACCAGTTGTTCTAGCCCATATAAAGGTAATGTTATGAATGACCTTCAGTGTATAGGACGCAGGGTGATTTTGAGACCCCCTTTTTTTTTTGGAAAAGAAGTGTGTCTTATACACTGAAAAATACGGTACTTTCCTTCAGGATTGAGGATGTTCCCTGTCTAGCCTTTAATTTGGGAACACAACACATTCTTCCTTTTCTACTTTCTACTGTTGTTTGGGAGGTTATAGGGTTCAGAGTTATTTATATATATATATATATATATATATATATATATATATATATATATATATATAAATATATCAGTAAACCCTCGATTTAATGGATTAATAGTGGGGAAGGGGTGTCCATTAATGCCAGCAGTCCATTAAATCTGGATGTTTATTGACAGTCTTATATACCGGTACTGTATCTAATAGCAGCAATATGTCTTCTTATTAACTAGTCCATGACATTTACAGAAACGCCAAAGCCATCCATCACTAACCTGAAACTTTGTTCATGTGCTTTGCTAATGTATTTGCAGTGGAGTGAAGTTCAATGCCACGAATGTTTATGCCACTATAGTGTTGCTGCACATACCACTTATATACAGCTTCCTTAAGGTTTTTATCCTTCTCCATTTTCATATGCTTCCTGCCACCAATTGACGAACCACTGGGTGAAGCATCAACATTAAACTTTAATGAAAATGGTTTGAGCTTTTCCTTGCTTTTACGAATATCTGACACTTTGTTTTTTCACACCATACTCCTCACACACATGTGCAACTGGCACACCAGACTCCAGCTTTGTTATTAACTCAAGTTTTTGCAAAACACTCAAATTCAGTCTTTCTTTTCACACCACCATCTTTAGAGGCCATGGTTGATAACTTCTGTTCACTTTATATGCTAATAAAACAAACCCAAACACTGAATTGAAAGCAAAACTTGAGAGATGAAGATGATGCTCTATC
Source organism: Bathynomus jamesi (assembly GCA_023014485.1). Classification (NCBI taxonomy): domain Eukaryota; kingdom Metazoa; phylum Arthropoda; class Malacostraca; order Isopoda; family Cirolanidae; genus Bathynomus; species Bathynomus jamesi. Next base: position 186,721 of record JAJOZX010002394.1, read on the forward strand.
ATGGAATGCAGTCAACAACAGAGTGGGCTCGTGATGGCTCATGTTGACTGAAGTGCAAAATGTGCAATAGATCAGATGTTGGCAATGTCAGACAGTGTCTATTGTTTCTGAAGTCCATTGAATGGAGGTTCATTAAAAATATATATATGGGTAATTCTATGAGAAATAGACAAATGAAGTACACGGTCACCTCTTCAAAATTCATGAAACTTGGTGAGAGGGTTGGTTTAGGTCCAAATTACAAATTTCTGAATTTTTTTGAAAATTGGTCAAGTTGGTCAAATTTTATGGCTTGACCAAATTTTGGTCAAATGAAAAAACCAATAATTTTCAAACGTAAATATCTCAGCTCCTAATTTTTTGCGATTTGGCAGTGAAGATATCATTTTTTGAAAAAAAGACCAGGAATAAAAAATGTTTATTTGATGTATGTACACCATAATAAGTAATAAAAAGTCAGCTTATCGACGATTATTATGAAAAAAAAATGACTAAAAAAAAAATCCTCCAAATTTTAACAATTTTTTGCTTTCTTTCCAGATTTTCAGTATATACCTAATTTTCTAGTATATGTAAATTTACCTAACCCTTAAAATGCCTCAAAACACAAAATTTTGTTGCGATCCTATGAAAAAACACTCAAGAAGAATTTTCTGTAACATCAAAAAAGTAAACTCTGCCATGGCAGCTGCAAGCTATGGAATTTTGGAAGAAAATCAATTACTATGCAGCAATTGCTATGTCACAATTAAAAAGAAGCCAATTGTATTAGAACATGTTCAACGTTCATCCAGAGAGCCAGAACCTGCGCCAATACCTGAGCCAGACATACTTAACGAATCTATGGAGCGAAGCAGTAGCGATTCCACAAATCCACCACCATTGGAAAAATTTGTCATTCAAGACAGGCAATTCAATAAAGATTTGCTCAGTGACAATATTTTACCTTTATTTGATGAAAGCCCTATTAAAACAGGTAATAAAACAATAGAGACTCCGTTCAGGACATTTGTTTCTTAATGCCAAATTCGTAGTTTTCTGTTTTTAAATATTAGCATCAGCACTTGAATACATATATACAAAATATTTGATAATTTCATGCAACCTAAATTTATGAATTTGTTTTACAGCTGGATTGAAGCCAGGACAAAAACAGATAAAGGCTTCTACGAAGTTGTAGATGTAGAGCTTTCTTTGCAAAAATGTCTGAGTGAACCTATTACTTCTTTCAAAGGTACTCAACAATTACATCGCTTCGTCCCAATTTCCAAGAATTCATTGAAGGTTTATCCACTCTCTGAGAGTGCACAGTCAGTTGAAATAAGAGAGCTCATTAGAGTTTCTGCTTCGGTTCAAGAACATAATACTGTCTCTCAACACGAAATTGAAACAGGCTCTTTTGTGGGTTGTATGTATGAAAATAAACTATGGCTCGGATTAGTCCAGTCCTTCCTTTGTGAATATGATGATTTTCTGAAAAAATTTCTCCATCCTTCGGGCGTATGTCCCTCATGTTTTTCCTGCACAAGATGATGTTTGTCACGTTCCAACAGAAAATATATTTGGGAGTAGTGAAGCAAGTTTACGAGGAGGAACAAGAATACAATACATTTTTCCGCTTCAAGAATTAAATAACTTTTCAAAGAAGATAAAATAAATTCTATCGAATGTATACTATTTAAGATTGTCTATATAATATTTCCAAAATTTTTATCTAAGATTTGTGTATCTACTTAATAGTTATAAAAATCTTTTCAAATTCTTTTTTCTTATTATTATATTATTAGTGTCTAAAATTTGGATTCACTGGATGAGAATACTGTCTCTTAATTCATTCTCAAAGACTTGTGTACGTGTAGTATTAGGAAGAGTATTTTATACTCTGATAAGCGCTTTATAAATTAAACATTATTATTGTCAATATATTCTGTCCCTAAATATAAGAGAGGTTATGTATGTACATTATTGTACATTGTACATATATTTTAAAAGATTTTTTTCTCCTTTGGTTTATAATTTGACCAACTTGACCAATTTTCAAAAAAATTCAGATTTTTGTAATTTGGACCAAAACCAACCCTCACACCAAGTTTCATGAATTTTGGAGATGGTGGAGTGTACATTTGGCACTTTCATTTGTCTATTTGTCCTGGAATTACCCATATATATATATATATATAATATATATATATATATATAAATAATATGGTGTGTGTATGTGTGTGTACACACTACTACTACAAGACATACTACCCAACTACACTTGAAATCCTGATGTTAAATTTCCAGAATGCACTTGCCAGCTTTTATATTTAATTTACCACTGGTGAGCAGGTAAATGGGTTTTTATAACCATCTAAAAATGCAAAGATAAATTTGTAGGAACATTCTCAACTTGTTTTTCAGCTTCAGATTGTAGTAGTGATTGGGAAGACTGTGAAGAGGAGGAAGTTTATTACAAAATGGTTTTTGTAGTCAATTCAGAGCATGGAATGGGGATAGGAAAAGTTGCATCTCAGGTACGTAGAAAATTAGAACCACTGAGAAAAAGGTAGTCATTAACTTCTGATAGGGCTATGTTATATATTATTATTAATTTATAAATAAATAATCATTGTATCACCCAGTAGTTTACTGGTAGTTAAAAGTTTTATTCCCTTAATTGACACCTTAATAAGAATCCAGATATTGGCAGTCTGTACTGTACATGCACAGTTGCACACATTAGCTAAAAAATTAGAAACCCCATTTTAGTATGTTAGGTCACATTGTTGTAATGATAGCACAAATGCTCTTTGGCTTCCATGCAACATGTTTCAATATTTAAATCACATGGATTCTCAATGGGATTCAGATCCCAACATATGATTTGGGCAGAAATGAATTTCTCCTATATTTGATTGAATAATCAAAGGCAGTGGTCATTTGCTACATAGATGATTGCTGTTTGCTTGCACAGTCAACCCTGTCCTGTAGTAATGGCTTTCTACCACAGTTGATCTTTTTGAATGTGGTGTTTCCATTCACCAACCATGGACAGTCCTGTAATAATCATTGTATGTGCAGTGGTTGCTACTGCTTGATGTGTGGCAACAATAAAGCCTTGCTAGAAGTCTGTGGCATCTCTAGTTTTAGGCCAACCCATTCTGAAATTGGCTAAAATCCACACAAAATTAGCAACATATATATATATATATATATATATATATATATATATATACACACACACACACACACACACAGTATAGTGAAATGATTGATAGGCATCTTTGGCAAAGACGTACAGTTTGGGTCAAACCTTTGGTAACACTTTTAAAAAATATTCCTTTACACGAGTTTTGTTTATCTGTCTGTCATGGCTGAAAGGTCAAATCTAAAGATATAGAGTACAGGGTAAGCCAGAAACCAAAGTGATATGGCAATGTTAAGTCATGTTTCTTGTGTGTGAACAGCATGCATAGTGACACACCAAAGTGACTACAAGCATGTAACATTAGGGTGTGTCAATTTTGGGGGTGAAATGACTAAATTGAAAATCATGTGATTTGGTAGCAATTTAATGTAATCATTTGGCATACAAAATAATATCCTTGCTTCAAAAACAATAAAAAATAACTCCTACCTACATCAATTTTAATTTAAAAATTCCATTTTTCCGTAAATTCGTAACAAAATGACAAATGTGCGCAAACATCCTATCAACATTTAAAGTGGCAATAAGATATCATTCAGAGTCTTTATTTGAAAGTAACCAATACAGTCATGTCCTTTTTGCTGCGGTTCCTTGACATCAGCATTCGGCTTGCTACTTGCGCTTTGATGTAGCCTTCTCGCCTCTCGTGACTGTAAATTTGACTAGCTGCTTCTGTGACCATTTTCACACATCTCTCCACACTCTGAGTGTGAGAAGGCCACTTTGGCACTGGCAGTGGGGCCTCTTTAAGTTGTGTTAAATCTTTGTTTGTTATACATGTTGTCAGTGGTGGCTCCAAAACTTCTGAACTCAAGTTAACTAATTCCGACAATTTCGTGGCATTGACGTTTATCGGAGGTAACTTCCTTGTCTGAACAGAGCAGTCTCCCAGCTGGTCATCATCTAGTGATGTTCCTCTAAGCTTTAGAATGATTTCCACAGCCTCAGTTTGCTCTTTGGTACATTGGCTGCAGAGTATTGCTTGCAAAACTGCCTCTGGCCTAGCATATCAAGCGGACCTTCTCACCACAGGTAACACGATGTCCACCACTACTTTCCTTTGGGTTCTCAGTAGCTGTAATTGAAACAAGATGTGGTTGGGCCCCTCCATCCACATTGGATTAAGTTTTACATTGAACCAGTGAGGAAGATAAAACCCAATAATAAATTCAACAATCAACATCAAATTCTGTAGCATTTTGCCCTTCAGTGCATGTTTGGAAACCCAAATCCTGCAGAAACGAATCGCTGTAGTTAACCAACGACTGTGACTTACGGGTCCAATCTCCAAGGGAGCCAGATTTGAGGCAACTCTCCTGATCTAATTGCTTGAACAATACGATAAGCGTAAGATTGATCTGTGCTGAGGTCTTTGATAACTTCTTCAGACAACACTGGAAGGGGAGGGCCTACTTTGACCTTTGGAAATTTTGTATTTATTTCTAATTCCATTGCTTCATCTAGCATGTTACCAAGGGGGCCTGACCACTTGTTGTTGCTCTTTGTAGGACCATCAAGTTCCTGGATGAGACGACGAAGAGGTAGTTCCCCTGTGTGCAAATCACATACAATCTAAACAAGCCTTCTTCCAAGTTTTTTCTCTAAATGCGTCGTAACACTGCCCTGCCATCCAGTGTTCACTGCAGTTGAGTCTCCACCAACGGCCTGCAGTGAACTGCCAAGTCATCTTTCTTGAAGCCAACATATTATTTGATCAGCAATTGCCTCTGCATGTTTCTTGCCTTCTACTTCTGCTTCAGGAACAAAGTGAAACAAATAGCGGCCACCAGGTTCGGAACACACAGGGTAGTGTTCTTCTTTGATGAGACCGGGAAACTTTCTGTCCATTCCCTCTACCTCTAGGAGAACTTTTGTGTCATCTCTTCCTCCTTCAAATCTTTTTCATGCTGATCAGATATTTCCTTCATTATTTTTTCTTGTGCTCTTCTTATCTTATTATGATCTATCACTTAGGATGTATCCTCTTGGCTGATTTGGCCTGCATCTATCCAAGCAGCAGTGGCAATCTCTGCAGTCTCTCGTAGCCCTGTATGGTGGTGAATACTGGCAAGGGCAATGTTTGAGATGTCTTTAGTGTTGTATTTCATTCTCTTCAGCGAAGGTTCAGATGGCATTTAGCTATCATCTGATGTTTCTTTCTGTTCATCTGAAGAGCTTTCAAAGAAGTGAGAAACCTCTTGATAGAGTTCTTCATCTCTTTGGGTGGCTTCTTCACTCTTCTTTTTCTTCCTTTCTTCCCCCTCTCAGATTTTCTCTTTTTTCTTAGCAATAACAATCTGTTTTTTGGTTTCTGAATAATCTGCCAAACCAATCTGCATACTTCCTTGGCCTCCTGCCTTTGTTCTCTGCGCCTTTATAAAGCCAGCTCCAAAACAGGGATCTTCTTCTCACGAGGACAGCGACAATCAATGTGAGGGTGAGGCTCTCTTCTGCATGAGGGAGAACAATTGGCTTCAGAACACAACTCTATGGGACACTGGCAGTTAAAAATGTCAAGAAGAGTATCAAGTGTGTGCAGAAATTTATTTTTCTTTGCTAGTTTTCCTTTACCAAGTGATGTCTCAACTGCTTTGTGCCACAGCTTTGTTAATTTTAGCTCAGTAGTTCTATACTGATTGAGTACAGGTGGTTTGAATAACACACTAGCTTTTTTCCACTGATGCAGAAGAGGGGGAATCGTGTCCCTTATGAGCTCTTTCTCTGTGTAGTTCTTTCTATCCTTTGTATTTTGTTCACGAAGGAGTAACCCTAGTCTCAGCATGTCTCGCACTGTTGGTAGTTCTGATACGGGAAGCTCCTTGCCTGAACCGACTAACAGGCTCAAGTGGCATGATGACTGACCTCTTGTCTTCAATTTTGGCATCTTAGGAATATCTGAAAAGAAAGAAAAACATTTAAGTATTTTATATTAATTACGATGTTTCAAAGTTTAGTTATTCGATGTTCTAAAATTCAATAAAAAAATATTTCATGGGATTACAACATAATTAGACAGAAGAATATGATGATAATAAATAATTGTAATAATCAATAATCCATACTTACAGTTAAACTGTAGTATTCGTCTAGTAGAATAACTATGAAGTAGGTACAAGAGCAATAACAGCAAACCACCATCTATGACATCTAAGAGGCAACTGAGAGTGAGGGACAGTTCTATTCATGTTGTGACTTGTACATTATGCAACAACTATATGACCTTGAAAACACTCCATATGCGATCAGTGGGATAATTCTGTGACAGATGAATAGTTAATCAATTTATGTCCTATTATTTAGTAAAAGAGTCAATTTCTGAAACTTTAAGGTAAAATTGATGAGGTAAGGGTTATTTTATTTAATTTTGGTTGGCCAATTTCAAGTTTTGACATGAAAAGAGAGTATATTTTCACTACCAAAATTGATTTGAAAAAAGTTGACAAAATTGACACACCCTAAATTGTAACATGTCTTTTTAGTCTTCTTGATATCTTCCTCATTCTATTGGGTGAAGTGGTAATAAAAAATGGGTAAACCATATCCATTTGAAACCTGTCAGGCACATTTTTCTTACAACATCGCTTCATTTTTTATCACTTGTATTGAAATAGTGTAGAACAACTGCATGTTGTATTGATGACAATTTTTTATATTTTTTTGTCATACTGGTGTGTGGACAGCCTTAACCCTTAGACTGCAGCAAAAGATTTATTGGACGATCATCGTATGTACAAAAAACACTGATAAATGAAAGTTTAGAAAATCTTATTCTGTTCTTATACAATGGAAGGTATGCATGCAAAGAAATGCAGAGTGAAAAAAAAAAATCATTTATCTACCTTAATTTAGTCGTGGTGGAGGGGGAAAGTTGTGTCATTTCTGGTGCGAATTTTTGAAATACATCATTTAATTTTAGGATCTATAGAGGACTGTCACAGTCACAGTCACAGTCACTGACATGGACCTCTATAGAGGATAGTCACAGTCTGAGGGTTAAATGTTTTGTATGGGTGAATGGTACTGGCAAAGATCCTTTTGGTATTGTTATTTTAGGAAATTTATAGTACATTTTTATGCATGGCTAAAGTATATATTATTTGCAAGATAAATTTGAGAAATATAATAGGGAACCTGTTGTGTTTATTTCTTTTCATTTTATAAATTACGGTATAACCATTTATTATCAAAGGTATAATTTTCTATATTCTTGTTTGTTAAATAAAATAAAAATAAAAAGTTGGCTTACCTTCTTTCTGTACCATGTGAAGACTTTAATTTTGCTACCCAGTCATCTCCAGATCTGGATAATGGAATCAGGGGGGATTCATTCTAAGTGGGAAGGAATGTAGGCTTGAACACATTATTTAATTGAAATTTCTCCCCTTTTCAGTTGGCTTATTAATAGTAGCAATCCAGATGGTTGTTTGATCTATTTTGATAGAGATCCTCGTGAATAATAAGAATTTTTTATACTTGGACTGATTAGTCAAACCATTCCCCTATCCAGACATGGAGATTTTCCAAATTTTGGGTAAGTTGGCAGATACTCTCTCGCTTATCCTGTCTATGCTTGTTAATGATGTTTGATTTGATTTTTATTGCGCATTTGAATGTGACACCTTGATAGTACGTATTGCATTATGTAGAATTTTCTCAGGGTTCCAGGATTGGACTTGGTTTTCAAGCTCTGTTCATCAGAGATAAAGAATAACCTGGATTAAACCAATCCCATGAAGCTTTCAACTACCAGTCCTGATATTGTCTTAAACCACTGTTTGTATAAACAACAATTTGAAAGTGATATGTCCCATATTAGACTATACTTGGCTGAGTTAATCAATGTGATCCAGTATTACATGATAAAAAGATATCTAATACAATAAAGATGTTGCAGTGACTACTGATTTTCTTTTTTTATGCAGGAAGGAGGGGGAAAGGGGGGGGGGGGGCGAACGCCCACAAAAACGTCTCCCAATGGAGGAAGAATAAAGCCAAAGTCAAGGTCCACTGCATTTGAAAGATTGAAAGTCACAGATAGGGTGGATTGAGGAAGATTGTTCCAGAGTTGACTGGTTGAGTAGATGAAAACTTGAAAATACTGATTAACCTTGCATTAGAGAATTGGACAGAAAAGGAATGAGAATGTGTTGAAAGTTGGGTACTGCATTCTCTCCTTAAAGGAGGAGGCATGCAGTCAGAGAGTTCAGAAGAGCAGTATCCATTATAATATAGTAAAGAGAGAGGGATTGAAGACAGTCGGTAAGAGGTGGAAAATTCATAAGACAAAAAAGCCTTTGATTCCACCCAATCAAGTAGAGCTGTGTGGGTTGAGCCACCCAACACATGAGAAGTGTACTCCCCTGTAGAGAGACAGCAACTAAGTGGAGGCAAAGAAACTGCAAAGCTGGTACAGCACACACAACCTCTTAGAAGCTGTTTTGGAAAGAAAGTATGCGTGATCTTTCAAGGAAAGATCACAAGAAAGAGAAATGAATGCCAAGAATGTTAAGAGAAGAGGAAGGATTGAGTTGGTGCATTGTTGAAGTTAGGGAATAGCTGTGTGGAAGATTGTGATGAGTAGACAGATGAAAGAATGAGTTTTTGAGGCATTGAAAGCCACAAAGTTTTTTTCTGCCCCAATCAGAGATAGTAGAAAGATCAGAGGTCAGGTAGGTGCACCATAACTGTCCTTTGAGAAGCATGGAGTGACTGTTGATAGGGACACTTAGTGAAGAGTGGAGTTATTGGCATAGGAGTGGATATGACAGGAAGTATGACTCTATAGATCATTGATAAATAAAAGGAAAAGAGTGGGTGACAGAATGGAACCCTGAGGAACACCACTGTTAGTAGCATTAGGGAAAGAACAGTGGCCATCTACAACTGCAACTACAGATCAACCAGAAATGAAGGCACAGACAGAAGGATAGAAACTGAAGGAGTTTGGAAATCAAAGATTTGTGCCAAATTCTATCAAAAGCTTTTGATATGTCTTGCACAATAACAAAGGTTTCACCAAAATCCCAAAAGGAGGATGACCAAGAGTCAGAGCTATGCAAGAAGATCACCAGTAGAGCATCCCTTGTGGTACCCTTACTGATGAGCTGAAGGAAGATTATGAGAGAAGTTTTTAAGAATCTTCCTATTAAGGATAGATTCGAAAACTTTAGAAAGGCAAGAAATTAAAGAAATTGGATGATAGTTGAAGGGTTGAGAGTGGTTACCCTTCTTTGGGACAGGCTGAATGAAAATTAATTTCCAACAGGAAGGAAAAGTACCAGATGAAAGAGTTTGCCTTGACAGGGTGTCAGCACAGAAGCACAGTTCTTGAGAACAACAGGAGGGGATACCATTAGGACTATACCTTAGACTTGAGCCCAGATAGGGCAGAAAGAACATCTTTGGAAGAGATTCTAATTTCTGACATAATTAAATCAGAGGAAGAAGAAATGGAGGAACAGCACTGGAATCATCCAGGGTTGAGTTGAAGGCAAAAGTTTAAGTGAAGAGTTCAACTTTATTGGGAGAAGAGATGGCAACTGAGCCATCAGAATGTAAAAGAAGAGAGAAAGGAGTAGTAGTAAAGATGTTGGAGAAGTCTTGTCTAGGTGCCAGAAAGAGAGAGAAGAATTAGAATTGGATAGATTTTCACACTTTTGTTGGATGAAGGAATTTTTGAGAGTTGGATGGAGACGGCCCTTCTAAAAGCTTCCTCCTCAGATGCAGATAGCATTAGAACAAGCAAATTTAAATCAAGGTTTTTTTTTAGCATTAGTAGGAATAGAATATGGTATGTACACCTCCATGCCTGAGAGAATCGCCTCTGTGATCTGCTCAGCACACGGAGGGCCCCAGCCATGGAAGCAGTAATCATTCTATGGGAAATCAGAGAAGTACTGCCTAAGGGCTCCCAATCAGCAGTGCCAAAGTGCCAAAGGTGTCACCTCTAGGGAGGATCCAAAGGCTGAATTGGAGCAATGACGAAACAGATATAAGATTGTGGTTGGAGGAGCCCAATGGAGGAAAAAGTTAGACAGAATAAGGAGGAAGATGAGAGCTGAGAAAGGCCCAACATTCTGGATTTCTATCTCCAAGGCGATCGGGGATACGAGTAGGGTGCTGTACAATTTGTTCTCAGTCATTTAGGATAGAAAAGTTGTAAGCTAGTTCACCAGGAATATCAGAGAAATGGGAGGAAAACCAAAGGAATAGAGATTTCAGCAAAAGGAGGGTGGGCTGGAATGTATCCCACTTTGAAAATGAAGTGGTCAAAGAATTTAGGATATTCAATATAATTAGGAGAAAGGTAGACCGTGCAGATGTATTTAGTTCAAAATTGGCATGTAATAGCTGTAGCCAGAGGGTATAGAATTTGGAGGATTCAAGTTAGGGAATATATATATATGAGAATGAGTTAGGTCATTGCGTGCATATATGCAACATCCACCTTTGGAGTGAAAATGAGTACAGTATAGAGAAAGTAAGAGGATACAGAAAAGTGGTTGCTGTCAGTCATCCCAGACACCAGAGTTTCAATGAGGTTTAAAGGAGGAGGTGGGGTAGTGTTCAGCAGCTTGAGAATTTGAGGAAAGGCCACAAATGTTGTAGTTTATGAAAAGTGAATTGGGCAGAGGCACGGAACATTTTGAATGGGCAATAGCAGAACCAGCTCTGCTGCCTGGATTGGTGTATTCTTACAGTATTTGATCTACCATTTATGATAAATTGTGTTTTGAATGTTGTGTTTTCATGTAACCATTTTTGTTTAGAAAGATATATTTATATGCTATAATCTCTTGTTCCAAAATTTTAGTGTTGTTCAATAAATTGTTGCTATCCAAAGGGAACTATGCTGAAACTCGTAACCCAATAAGAAATAAATTTTTTCTGGGGGGGGGATATATATATATATATATGTTAGTCAGTGTGTGTAACTAGCCATTTCGTGTAATGGCTGAAACTTTGTCATTTTGCGAAATGGCTGTTTCACTTGGTCATTTTGCGAAATGACTAAAATCTTCAACCATTACATAAAATGGCTGAAATTCCACCTTGGTCATAAGACAACTTACAAGATCATTTGCCCAGTTAGGTCAACTGTATACCCTTGACAGTTGGTTAGGTTAAGTCGTGTTATTTTCATTAAAACTAATGAAAATAACACAACTTAACCTAAGCAATTGTCAAGGGCATACAGTTGACCTAATTGGGCAAATGATCTTGTACAAAATGACCAAGGTGGAATTTCGGCTATTTCGTGTAATGGCTGAAGATTTTAGTCATTTTGCGAAATGACCAAGTGAAACAGCCATTTTGCTGAATAACTAAAAGTTTCAGCCATTACACGAAATGGCTGGTTACACACTTTGACTGTAATAAATATATATATATATATATATATATATATAAAATGTTAAAATTAGCTAAAGTTATATCGACTTTGCATAGAACAACATGGCTGCGTATAGCTGAAGCTTCTTTAGTTTTCAAAGGTTTGTCAGTTCTATGGCTTATGCCCATATGGGCACAGAAACGCGACTCGAGGCTCCGCACAGTGCTACCAATATAGCTCTGATCACATCGGGGACACTTGAATTCATAAACGACAGCACTGCGCAGAGCATCCGATACACGGTCTTTAACATTAAAATATGAGCCAATAGAACGACGGTTGACAAATACTAGTTTAAAATCTATTTGACAATAAAATTTACTAAGAAGTGGCAGAAGGTTATTACGGCAATAGGAATTCAGATATCCCATTTCTGGGAGCACAAGATAATATACATTTTTAGGAACGTTAAAATTATACTTTTTAGGTTTGTAAATGTTAGCTAGAAATCTATTGATAGCGTTTTCTACAATCTGCAAAGGATAGCCATTATTCACAAAATTTTTTTAAAAAAACAAATTCATTATGCAGACATTGATAGTTGGAACATAAATTATACGCTCGGTTAAGTAGGGTGTTTACAGATGCCAGCTTGTATTTAAAATCACAATAACTTAAAAATTGAGACCAAGACCAGTGAACGTCTTCTTACGATAAACTGAAGTAATAATAGAATCACTCTCTCTGCTAATCAGTAAATCTAAGAAAGGCAGCTTGGAGTCAGATTCTTCTCCAGAGTAAACTTTATGTTTGGATGCAAGTTATTTAAAAATGTAAAAAATTGATGAGCACTGCTAGCATCAGTAAACACTGCAAAAATATCGTCAACATATCGTCTATAAAAAATAGGCCTTATAGGGGTAGGAGGCTGGGTAAACATTTTAGTTTCTAAATAGGTCATGAAACAATCTGCAGCCAAAGGGCCGATCGGAGATCCCATGCCCACGCCATCAATCTGCTGGTATATATCTCCATTAAATATAAAAGTACTACCTTTAAGAGTTTGCTCTAACATAGAATTAATGTCATTTTTATCAAAACTTTGAAATTTGGGGGAATTACTAAAAACCTTGTCAAGGATAATTTTGCGAGTTTCGTCCACAGGGATATTGGTAAACAGGGAACTAACGTCAAAACTTACCAAGTAATGGTTAGAGTTAAATTTCTTATTAAGGAGTTCCCTTTGAAAAGACGCGGAATCGGAAATAGTATACTCATTTTTGGAGAAAGGGGAAAGCAAACTAACCAAAAATTTGGCAAGATTATATGAGGGCAAGCTATATGAAGCCAGAATAGGCCTCAAAGGAATCCCGGGTTTGTGTATCTTAGGGAGACAATATAGTCGTCCCAGATCACATCCCGTTGCAAAAAGTTTTTTATAAGTTAATAATCTATTGCTTTTTTAGTTTTCAAAGATGACAGTAACCTATTGATTTTATCCTCAAGCCGCAAGATTACAATTTTTGCACGATCCTTAATTAGTTTAAATTTCGAACCATCCTTTAACAATTCTAAGGTTTTATTAACATAATCCGCACGATTAAGAATTACAACACCCCTACCCTTATCTGGCCTAGTAACTAAAATGTTGGGGTTACGGGACAGATCGCGAAGAACACAAACATCAGATTTCCGAAATATGATAGAATTATGGCTGCAGATAACTTTTTGAAACAATTATTCACAACAATTGACATTTCTGAAGAAAACCTGTTAAAATTACCTTTGATGGGTTGTGACTTAAGATCTGACAATAATTTTTCAAACGGCAACAAAAAGCGGGGTTTAGAGAAATTAAAAACTGGAATTTTAAAATGCAGGCCCAAAGAGAGCAAAAACCTTTCCCTCGCGGACAATGTATAAGCTGAAAGGTTAATAATAGTCTTAGACGAATCTACAAATCTAGGACCACTCAGACCCAAACTGCGTAACTTCCTTTCATGCGTAACTGAAACTTTATCAAGAAACGCGTTTAAGTTACGTAGACTAAAATTTTTAATCATTATGAAATCCAAAAATGAAAATTTAGTTTTCAGATTAGCTTCTAATTTTTCAACCGAAGCCGACAGAGAAGAGAGTTGCTTGATTTTTAAGTTAATTTCACAATTCAAAAGATAAGTCATGGAATCTCCAAAAATGAGTATACTATTTCCGATTCCGCGTCTTTTCAAAGGGAACTCCTTAATAAGAAATTTAACTCTAACCATTACTTGGTAAGTTTTGACGTTAGTTCCCTGTTTACCAATATCCCTGTGGACGAAACTCGCAAAATTATCCTTGACAAGGTTTTTAGTAATTCCCCCAAATTTCAAAGTTTTGATAAAAATGACATTAATTCTATGTTAGAGCAAACTCTTAAAGGTAGTACTTTTATATTTAATGGAGATATATACCAGCAGATTGATGGCGTGGGCATGGGATCTCCGATCGGCCCTTTGGCTGCAGATTGTTTCATGACCTATTTAGAAACTAAAATGTTTACCCAGCCTCCTACCCCTATAAGGCCTATTTTTATAGACGATATGTTGACGATATTTTTGCAGTGTTTACTGATGCTAGCAGTGCTCATCAATTTTTTACATTTTTAAATAACTTGCATCCAAACATAAAGTTTACTCTGGAGGAAGAATCTGACTCCAAGCTGCCTTTCTTGGATTTACTGATTAGCAGAGAGAGTGATTCTATTATTACTTCAGTTTATCGTAAGAAGACGTTCACTGGTCTTGGTCTCAATTTTTTAAGTTATTGTGATTTTAAATACAAGCTGGCATCTGTAAACACCCTACTTAACCGAGCGTATAATTTATGTTCCAACTATCAATGTCTGCATAATGAATTGTTTTTTTAAAAAAATATTTTGTGAATAATGGCTATCCTTTGCAGATTGTAGAAAACGCTATCAATAGATTTCTAGCTAACATTTACAAACCTAAAAAGTATAATTTTAACGTTCCTAAAAATGTATATTATCTTGTGCTCCCAGAAATGGGATATCTGAATTCCTATTGCCGTAATAACCTTCTGCCACTTCTTAGTAAATTTTATTGTCAAATAGATTTAAACTAGTATTTGTCAACCGTCGTTCTATTGGCTCATATTTTAATGTTAAAGACCGTGTATCGGATGCTCTGCGCAGTGCTGTCGTTTATGAATTCAAGTGTCCCCGATGTGATCGGAGCTATATTGGTAGCACTGTGCGGAGCTCGAGTCGCGTTTCTGTGCCCATATGGGCATAAGCCATAGAACTGACAAACCTTTGAAAACTAAAGAAGCTTCAGCTATACGCAGCCATGTTGTTCTATGCAAAGTCGATATAACTTTAGCTAATTTTAACATTTTAGATTCCGCTCCGTGTGAGCAAACGTTAAGACTTCTATATATATATATATATATATATATATATAATATATAATATATATATAAAATTTTCCAAAGGTTGGCCATGCTGCATTAGGACTTTACAGGCTGTTAAAGGATGATAAAGAAAAGTACCAAAACAGTTTAGAAGAATGGGAGGAAATAGGGTAAGTAAAGCGTAATAATTTTAGCATTCTTTTTTTTTTAAGACAGTGCACATTTATAAATCATTTTGTGACTTGTAGTCATTGTGCAATATTTTTTTTGATGGTGCACATTTCTAAGATTTCAGATAATGACATTTTTTCATAAGTGTAAATTTAAGGATCAGCCTGTGTATTGCATATTTTGAAAGCTTTATATTGCTTACTTGCAATGTATGTGTTCGGTTGGTGAACTCGTCTTGACAGCATTCTAGGTAGCTAATATTAATTTTTATCAAAAATTTGACCATGAAATTAGTCAGTTTACAATTTATAGTAATTCCCCCTTTCTCACTCCACTCTTTCTCTCTCTCTCCCCATAAGGGAAAGAAAGATCACTCTGAGAGGAAAGAATACGCTGGAGTTGCTACAGCTTCAGGCAAACGCAGAGAAAAATGAACTGCCGACATATATCGTGGAAGATGCTGGCAGAACTCAGATTCCTGAAGGGGCAATCACTGTTCTTGGAATCTTCGGTGATGAAGATGCTGTCAACGAGGTCACCGGACACCTCAAACTACTTTAATTCAGTGAAATTTAAAGTTTTTACAGTTTTGTTCCTTAATTGTGGGACATTCGTGTCTGTACTTCAGCTTTATAGGAGACTAACCAATATCATAGATAACTGAAATTATAAAGTTTCATCTTGTTCCTCATAAATTATTTTTTTAATTAAACATTCATTTTTTATGACCTCATTAAAATAGTTTAAGGGCTTAAAATAAAAATTATGAATCTTTCCTATTGGTCATCCTGGCAAGTTAGTACGAGACACTTTGATTGAAAGCTCTTAAACTTGGATAATTTGGGTAAGCATTTATAATATAGATAGATTGCTAAAATAATGGCATTTTAACATTATGCTTCATAGTACTTGTATTATCACTTGATAAAAAAGTAGCTGAAGGATTTTCACTTTTTCTTACTGGATACCTGAATTCAGGATCAGTGTTAGCAGTCAATAATTTTAGTGTAACCTGGCACAGTATCTGGTAGGAGTTACGCACGTCGATCCTATACCCGACGGAGGTAAGCTAGTGGCTCTACCTCCAGAATTGGCTTGGTGAAGGAGAGAACTGCTTTCTTGAAATCTCTCCTAGCCAATACCTGCACATCTGGGATTGTCCTGAGCCAGGTGTCTAGTTTTCTTTTGAGGACGTCCACACGAACACCATTTGTGTTACGAATCTCTTCGGGCAGCTAGTTAAGTGGTTTTGGTTCTCTGACGATAAAGCTATTTTCCTTCAGAGTTGAACGCTACTACACATTTTGCCTTTCCTATTTTTCATTGTTTGGGTGGTTATGGGGTTCAGTTTGAAATTATGAACGTTTCGTGTAATCTTAACTGTTCCTATAACCGTTGCAGATCGTTCTCTTTCATGGAAATCGTAAGAAAGAATTTACGTTCGGCGATGTCCCAAGAACTATTTGGGCCTGCATATCTTTCCATTGAGCATGTCATTTACCTAGCATTAGATTATTCAGAAATAATCGATGATTTTATGGCTGCTACAGTAGCGGATTATAATGGGGGCAAAGGGGGCATTTGCCCCCGGCCCCAAGAAACTATGTAAACGCTATAATCTACCGTTGAAATAACACTGGTATGCATCAATTTTGCTGTCAAGGGTTTTGTAAGTGATTCTTATAGAGTTTTTCCTGCTGATTTTGAATCTGCAATCCGTTTTTCTCAATCAGCTCAGGTTATCCGGCTATGGCCTCATAAGTAAAATAGAATTTTTCGTGATTTTGTCAAAGCGGAATTGGAACAGTAACATCTATCATCACTTGTTTCACTTGTATATCTTTTTTTACTTTTCAGGCATATAGATAAAATATTTCATAATGAATAGAGCGTGTAAAAATGATCCCAATAGATTCTGCTACATATGTGGGACGGTTACCATGCCAAATAACCAGTCCCAAATCACTAAATTTGTGAAGACAATGTATAGAGCATACTTTGGAATTAAGCTAGGGGACCAGGACAAAAATTTCGCCCCTCATATGTGCTGCAAGACGTGCATTGAAAATTTGAGAAGATGGAGCAAAGGCAGAGCGAAATCTTTGCCTTTTGGAATTCCCATGATTTGGAGAGAAGGAAAGGATCACGTGACAGATTGCTATTTCTGCATGACAAACCTCCAAGGTGGGCTTATAAATTTATTTTTCTTAAATATTTTGAAATCCTCGTATGAAACTTGACATAATATTCACCATAATGTAATATTCACCATATATAGCATAATATTCACCATAATGGTAATCATACATTTACATATACATAGTTATAGAAAATACATTTACACATACATATTGTTATACAAGTTACATTTACATATACAATGATTGTATATTTTCTTTCTTTTTCATTCATATTGTCCCCGAAGGGACAATATGAATGAAAAAGAAAGAAAAAATATACAGACTCCATCGACCTATTTCATATCTTAAGACCGCAGCCTTCCCTCACGAGCCGCCACTGTCTGAATGCTTCTTCTATTTCATATGCAAGTTTTATATCCATGTTTCTGTGTTTCTATTTTCAGGAGTTAACAAGAAGAATAAACACATTGTTGTATACCCTGACATTCCTTCTGCTATGAGACCTGTACCCCATGGTCCTGAAATTCCAATACCCGACCCACCTCAAACCCTGGACTTCGATGATTCTGATGATGAATCAATGACCAATGCCAATGACCAGTCCCAGTCGTATATACCTCAAAATACCGCTTCAAATGAGCCGAGGCCTCTCAACCAGGCCAAACTTAATGATCTTACAGGGATTTAGGGCTTTCCAAATTAGCTGCCGAGATCTTGGGCTCACGACTTCGAGAGGCCAACTTGCTGGCTCCGGGAACAACATTCTCCTGGTATAGGAAACGAGAGGAAGAATTCCGCAAGTTTTTTGCAGTGCACGAAAATACCTCTTCCTTAGTGTACTGCTGCAATGTTGAGGGGCTAATCGAATCCTTGGGCCTGCCATATAACGCATCAGAATGGAGGCTATTTATAGACTCGTCTAAACGAAGTTTGAAAGCAGTACTTCTCAACATTGGGAATAGGGTTGCATCAGTCCCTGTAGCACATTCCGTACAACTTACTGAGAGCTACGATAACATGAAAATTTTACTGGATGCTCTCGTATACGACCAACATAACTGGAGGATCTGTGGAGATTTGAAGGTAATACTAATATCATAAGTAAACTATTGCTATTGACTATGTTGTTTTTCCAAAGGTTATTTGAGAGCGTATAAGAACACTTAACTTCCCCACAGAAGTAATACAGTCCAATGCATAGATTTTTTTTATCTGATAGAACAAATTCTCTAAATTCTTTAAATATTTTCATTTTTTTTTCAGATTGTGGCATTTGTATTGGGAATGCAAGGGGGATACCCGAAATACCCATGTTTCCTCTGCAAATGGGATAGCCGAGCGGATGAGAAGCAAGCACTATGCACAGCGTGAATGGGCATCCAGAGAGAATTTTGAACCTGGGTCGCATAATGTCGTTTCAGTGCCCCTTGTACCACCAACAAAAATTTTGCTCCCACCACTTCATATTAAGCTGGGCTTGATGAACAATTTCATCAAATCAATGAATAAAGAGGGTTCAGCATTCCGATATCTCGAGAGTAAATTTCCTCATATATCTGATGCTAAACTAAATGCTGGGGTTTTTGATGGTCCTCAAATTCGAACTTTGATCAAGGATACTCAGTTCGAAAACGCAATGACTCCAACTGAGAAGAATGCCTGGCAGGCATTCAAATCAGTTGTCACTGATTTTCTTGGCAAGCGTAGAAGTCCAAAATACGAGTCCGTTGTCGAAAACTTGATGGAAGCTTTCGAAGCTCATGGGTCGCGCATGTCCATAAAAATGCACTTTTTGTGGTCCCACTTGGACTATTTTCCTGAAAATTGCGGGGATTATAGTGAGGAACAAGGGTGAACGATTTCACCAAGATATCAAAATAATGGAAGAGAGGTACCAGGGAAACTGGATATCAATATGCTGGCGGACTATTGCTGGTGTTTGAAGCGAGACGTGCCCGAAGAAAAACACAGACGGAAAGCCAAAAAAACTTCATTCTTCCTCAAACTTTTTTCCATATTCATTGTATGAATAAAAGTATTTATTCACACAATGTTTTCATTTTTCACGAGTGTTCTTATAATATTACTCGTATCTACAGTGTTTAAGCTAAAAAAATCAATAAATTTGGGGATAAAATTGGACTTATAATAAATGGCCAATAGAGAAAAAACCTGACCTGATTGAGGAAAACCAATGTCATTTTCGAATTCAGCATGGTCGAATTATATAATATGAGTTGAAAAAACCCTCACAGCAGACAAAAAAATTTCATATGCATACCAGTGTAATTGGTCGACCGTGAGGAAGAAAAATTCTAGATTCCGCTTCTACAAAACCTAGCTTAGTATCCCATTTATGTGAACAAAGTATACATTTTCTGTAATCACATCTTTGTTTTTGTTTCGTTTTCTGTTGATCGATCCCAGTCAGCTGATCACATCACTCATGTATGATGTGTCGGGTAAAGAAGTTTTTTTCTAGTGACACCGGCCCTAACAATGCTTAATCCGGCCCTGGGCTGCTAAGGCCCGAAAAGCTCTTATAGCCTCGTCTCGTCTGGTTTTGCTTCCACCGGGCAACGACCGATCGCGTTGTACCCGTAGCGTAATCCCAGTGGGTTGGGATACACTTTGCATCCGGGCCTCCATGGACCTGACGCCGGTCTTGTGTGTGTTTTTATTCAGCTGTGTTAAAGAGAATGGTGGGGGTCTTCCCTTAATTTTTCATATTTTTCAAAATATATCCATTGAACCAAACTGGGTGTGGACACCTTTAAAAGAACTGATGTCTACTGGCAGGATGCTTGGATGAAAAACAATCCTGGAAAAACCATGTCTTAACCATTTTTTCTGAGATATGTTTGGCTTCGCGCAGCTGTCTCCAGTAATATCACAAAAGGATTTGGTGTGCGAGATATCTCCAACTTGTCATGGTGGGGAGGGCTTGTCCGTTATGACCCAGTGGGTGGGGCATCTCAGTTCCCGGAACGGTTACCCATGCTGGACAGGCAGCTGGGGAAATTGACTAAAAGCCACCAAGTATTTAGCTTCCAGTGCGGGTCTTCAGGGTTATCCTACAGAGGTGGCGCCCTTAGGGTGATGCTATTGGGAGCTGGGGTCTTTTTGCTGTGGGAGAAAAATGTTCCTCTCACGAGGCTCCGTCTTTGCAACGACGGTGTTCCCCTTGGGGCCGAAATACCCTGTCCCCTGCGGTTTGCGCCCGGACCCCTCTTCTCGCCGGTAGGCAGTTCCTCGCGTCCCCAGGGTCCTTTTTCCTTGTTCTTAATTCTTATGGATTCTACCATTTTTTCTACTAGTACTCGGGTGGTGGGTGACCAGGCCCTCGTGTTTTGTGCCACTGGATTCGTTCGTCCCAATATTTCTTCCGCTGAGGCTTTACGCCCTTCCCGCTTCGCGCTCCCCGTATTTTTCCTGCGTCTCCCTCTCCCCCATCCTCCTGTTCCCGGCCTGCTTAAGCTACGGCTTTTCTCTTCCCCACTCGAGTACTGGGTGGGCCTCTTTGGCATCTCCTCCCTCCCCTCCCCGTCGGTCCTTTAAACATCCCATCACCAGGCCCTGGCATTCGAACCCTGCCAAGCATCCTCACCCTGATTCCTCGTCACCTCGTTCTCTTTCTCACTGTTTTGCCTGTTCGCTCGCTCCCTCCCTTGTACTGTATCCCTTGTGACCGTCGCTTTTCCTCGTCAATCCGCGATGTTGGTCACGCGGTTTTAGAATTTTCTGTTCAGGCCGACATCCACTCTCGCCACTCTATTTCCTCCGCCACGCTCCCTCCTCGATCTCCCAATACCTCCGGCCTTCAAACGGGCCTGGTCTCGATCCACGAAACCCGCCGCTCTTCCTGGCGAGCCTAAATTTCTTCCTTCAACTCTCGCACCCCTACACCCCGGACTTGGAACAAGGTTCGGAGGGTATTCGGTAGGCCCTCCTACCATCCCACTCTCCTTATGGTTGACGGACACCCTGTTAAGGTCACCGAGGTCCTGGCTTTGTCCATCGCTTCGGTTCCCCGACACGATCGCTGTGACCCAGTTTTCCTCCGTTGTAAGGCCATGCTTGATCATTCTTCCTTTCCTGACTTCCAACAATTTCCCGTACGACCGTCTATGTTCTGTCGGAATTGCATTCTGCGCTCGCTTCTTGTGGCCAGTCTGCTCCCAGCTCCGACGGCATTCATTTTGATATAGCTTGCCATCTGCACCCGTTAACTCTCTTCTCGCTCTCTTTAATCGCGTTTGGGTGGAAGGCACCTTTCCCTCCTGTTGGAGGGAGGCAGGGGTCCTCTCCTTCCCTAAGCCCGTCCCCTCTTAACTATTGCCCAATAGCTCTTACCAGCTCTCGCTGTAAACTCTCTGAGAACTTACTCACCCCAACGTGACCGGTTTTCGCAGGGACCACTGGACTACAGACATTGTGGTCTAGCTGGAGACTGCGGTCCGTGTGGTGTTTGCAGAGCGGCGTCACCTTTATGCGATCTTCTTCGACCTGGAGAAGGCATATGATGCCACTTGACGATGGTGTATCTGCCGCAAGTTTTACCTCTTGGGATTCTATTGCTTTCTTTCTTCCTCCATTTCCAATTTCTTGTGCTTTTTTGTTCATCCGCAGGTGGTGACGATTCTCTTGGGTAGCTTTCTTGAGTATCGTCTGCTTCGCTTTGTCGATAGATAACGTGGTGGCGGTTCTGCCCCAGGGAGTGCAACCATCCTGTATGTTGTTGTTGTTTAGCCGATCAGCCCACCCTGATCGAGCAAGCCGGCGGCACGCAGGTAACCGATCGCCCCCTCCGGAGTGGACCAGAGGTTCAGCGCACTAGTGATGTAGTGATGTGTTGTGTTCTCTGTTGTGCTAGAGCGGTACAGTCTGTCATAATGTGTTCAATTGTTTGTGGTGTGTCCTGGCATAGGTGGCCGGTGTTGTCTGTGGAGTTGTCTAGTCTGTGTTTGTATGTCTGTAAGTTGGGGTGATGTCCACATCAGAATCGTGATACGTTAACTCGATCCGATCTGCTCAGGCTGATCTCTGACCTGTTAATGGGTGGCGGCTTCGCACCTAGGACCGCATTCGGACCGAGTCGTGTCAGTGCTTTGTGGGTTAGGTGTGTGTGTACGTTTTTTCTGTACTGATGTCTGTGGGACGTGGTATGGAATGGAGTATTTGGTTATAATGTCTCTGGTGTTACCTTAATGGTGCGAGGTGTCGGTGCATGATTGTACATGTAGTGGCAAGGGTGTTGTGGGTTAGTTGTCGCTGCTACCATGAATTGTGTTCCCCTCATGTCTAAATGTTCCCTAACTTTCAGTATTTTTGTTTCTGTGTACAAGTGTTAAATTGGTGTTGTTTGAGTGCATCCTGTAATGATACGAAGTGCGTTGTTTTGTATTGTCTGTAAGGTGTTTATGTGTGTGTTTGAGATAATGGGTGCCCAGCATAGGCTAGCGTAGTCCATAACTGAGCGAATATATTGTCTGTATACGAGTGATGTTTCCTGCTGGTGTCCAAAGTTTGTGCCTGTTAGTACCCTAAGCGTGTTAAGTCTTGACGTACATTTGTTTTTAATGTCCTGAATGTGGTTTGCAAAAGATAGTGTTGTATGTGACCCCAAGTATTTTGGTCCTGAGTGTGTGTGGAATGTTGTTGTTGTTTAGTGTAAGCTGTGGAGTTATCTGGTGTTCTTTTGTGTTGCTTGTAAGCAAGGTGATGGTTGATTTTGTGGGCACTACTTTGAGTCTATTGTGCGTGAGCCAGTCTTGTATACTGTTTATGTATGTTTGTAGGTTATTTGTAGCGGTGTCGGTGTTGTTGTGGGTGGATGTTAGAGTGATGTCATCTGCATATGACAAGGTAAGCTTGTTATCTATGGGTGTTGGAATGTCATGCATGTATAAGTTGAACAGTGTTGGTGAGAGAACAAAGCCTTGAGGGACCCCGTTCGGAAAAAGCTTGTTTTTGGATGACTTGCCATTAAATGTGACATGTGAGTATCTTCCTGAAAGATAGTTGCTCAGCCACCTTTTGGTGTTATTGTACATGTTTGTGTTGAGTATTTTGTTTATGAGAGGGAAGCGTGGGATAGCATCAAATGCTTTACTAATGTCTATTGTTGCTAATAGTGTACGTTGAGCTGGTCGTCTGGAGTTGATGCCATTCATGATGTGCTGCGTGAGGTTAGTGAGTAATGTCGTGGTTGAGTGGTGAGGTCTGAATCCATGTTGAGTAGGCAATAGTGGTATGTGTGGGTTGGTGATTTGTAAGATTAGTCTTTCTGTTACTTTGGAAGGTGTGCATAGTAAAGTAATGGGCGTATATGAAGCTGGTTCTGTTGGATTTTTGTTTGGTTTGAGTAGTGTAATAATTTTACCTTGTTTCCATATGTCAGGAATAATAGTGTTGGTATGAATAATGTGCTGATATTTGTGAGAGCTAGTATTCCCTGTGGGCCCAAGTGTTTAAGGTGTATGTTAGATATGTTGTCTGCTCCAGTAGCCTTCAAATTCTTAATGTTTTTGATGATCTTGGTGGTCTAGTCTGTACTGAAGGGTGTAATGGTCGTGTAGAGTCTGTAGGTTTTCTTGTGTCTGGCTGTTTGTCTGTCTGCGTGTTTCTGGTTGTTGTCTCTGTTTAAGTGACTTATCTTTGCGTAGTGATTAACTAGAATGTTAGCTTGTTGTGTATATGTTGGGATATTATTTTGGTTGCGACATATAGCCGCGTGTGAGGTGTGAATGCCGCTGTTAGAGTGGGTAATGCCGTTTATAGTCTTGTATAGCCTGGATGTATCTGTGGAATGGTTTAGTGTTATGAATTCCCTAAATGTTTGTTTGTTTTTCTTTGAGTTTGTTGCCGACCTCGCCGTCTACTGTTATGGTTTCCGGTCCGCTTTTCTCGAGCGTCTCTTTCAACGGGCCCTCGACTTCAAAACGATGATGATGCATTTTTGCAGTCGTCACCGCTGTACTACCGTTCCTTCCTTCCCCCCTTTACAGAACACCGCTTCCTCGTCGTGTTCCTGAAACCAACTTAAGTCTTCTACTTTATTTCAACCTGACTTAGATTCCCCATTTGAAGTCTTTGAAGGCTTCGTGCCTTCAGATCTGTACCGTCCTAAAGTTCCTTTCCCATACTAACTGTGATGCAGACCGCCGCACTCTTTGACGGTTGTAGCACTCCTTAGTCCAGAAGAAGTTGTATTATGGTTGTCAGGCCTATTCCTCTGCCCCTGTCTCTGCCCTGCGCATGCTGGACTCCATCCACTCCCTGGGCGTTCGCATCAACACGGGCGCCTTCCGGTCCTCTCCTGTCGTAAGTCTCTTTGCGGAAAGTCGCTGCTCCTTGTTGTTGGATGTCCACCACACCTTGAAGTACCTCTTCAGCGTCCGATAGTTCTTCTCCGTCCTTTCAGTCCTCCTCTGGCTACTTTGACCATTGTCCCCACTTGGCGCGGCCGTTCGGCCTTCGGATGGCTCGCGTCCTTTCTCCTCTCAGGGTGAAGAGGCAGGCTCTTCCCTCTCCCGCTTCCCCCATCTCCGTATCTGCTCCTTCTCTGTACTACACTGAAATCGCAATTACCTCCTCCTCCTCTTCATCAAACAACTGTTTCTGTCTCACTTCTCCCATTCTGACTCTATCCCCGTGTTTACTGACAGCTCGGTGACTAAATCGGTATCCCTTTTTCCCGGCGGAGCTCATGGCTAGTCTCATGGCCCTACGTGTTATCTCCCGAGTCCTGCCCCGATCCTTGGTTATATTTACTCGGCTTTCTGTAGCGCGCTTGAGGCCTTGTCTTCCCCGTACTTCCTATCACTTAATGGTGCGACAGATTCATGAGCGGCTTGTCCTTCTCTTCTCTTGCCACACGTCGGTTGTCTTCCCACGTTGGGGTCCCATGGCAGCTGCGGCGAGGGGAGTGTCCTCCCTGCATCCTGATGCCGACACACCTCTCCCAGCATCAGACTTTACGTGGGTTTTTCGCAAAGCCGTTCTCCGCCGGTGACAACACCAGTGGAAGGACGTGTCCGGGAATTCCCTGAGGGGTTTGAAGCCTCGGTTCGCCCGTGGCCGACATTCTGAGACCGCTCTAGTGCGCCTACGTATTGGCCACTCTCCTCACGTACGGCCACCTTATGGCGGGGGATCCCGCCTTCTCGTGGCGGTGAAACACTGCTCTATCTTCCTTCCCTCTAACCAGACAGAAAATACCGTTCACACATCATTCCTGTCTCTTCTTTATTCTTCCGCACAGCATCACTGGATTACTGCTTCCTTAAAGGTTACTTCCCCACTTCCCTCTCATCTTGTATATACATGTCTGTAGGATTGATAGGTGTCTCGCATTTTGTGTATTCGGACAGTTCCCATTTTAATTTATACTAGGCACAATGAAAAGAACTCCACATTGTAGAGTTTTGCTACTCGTGTAAGGAAAACTACTACACGGTGACAGTAGTGACATTTTTAAGTATAGACTCGTTAGGGTATAAACGAATTAAACGCGAACCAGAGTTTCACGGTTCAACCCGAAGCTGACCCGTATGTTAATATTTAAAACCTGGCAACCTTGAACCCTTGAACCTTGCTTATATCTGCTAGACATTAAATATCTGAAAATGCATAATCCAAATGACCATGGAATAATAATAATAATAATAACCGTATCGTCAGAGTCATACCATATTTTCCCAAGTCACTTTTTGTGGTTCTGAGAAAAACGAAAAAAAAGGGTTCTGAATTAAATTAATTGATTTAGGAAAATATGAATTTTTGCAAATATCACCCTTATAGATCATCCTCCAAGGAGGAAATTTGTACCAAAAGATGCGCAATTTTTTTTGCATGGCATTAGCAACAAAAACGTCAAAAAGTGACTTAGAAAATTTTTTGACGCTGACGGTATGTAAACTGAAAGATATGGGCATAACATGCAAATTAAGAAAAGATGATTTGCTGCATAACTTTCTCAAAGAGGGTAAGTTAGTTGCTACAGTCCAAGACATACCATTAGATATGGAGGAGTGTAGTTCACTACAAAAAATAGTACTTGCTTCACCACCGGTCGTTATATTGCTAACTGATATATATACTTTTAACACTTTCGGTAATGCATGTGCGGCGGACGGAACGTATATCCCACAGATGGCGTTTCTTTTACACCCATTCAAATCTGGCGTGAAAATTAAGATCGTACGGCGTACGTAGTTAGTCTGTGATCATCATTCATACGTCGTTAGGTCTCAAAGGGTTAAAAAGCAGAACTTGAGCAAAATGAAACGGGGCAAACACGTTATGTAGGTAAATAAAAACGTGGGAAGGAAGAGCCTGGGTGTTGGTGCACTGTATTACACGAATATGTATTCATCTGGTATACCTGGTAGAAATTGTTGCGTCGGTGTGTGTCTACACGAAGGTGAGGCTGGTGACCCCACCTCCAGACTTGGCGTGATGGAGGAGCAAGTTGTTCTCTTGCGATCTTCATTACACAGTCAGGTGCACCCGGCTTATCCGATATCGTCCTGAGCTGCCCAAGGAACTAAGGAACACGAGTGGTGTTGCGGTGGATATCTTCAAAAACGATTCCAGAGGAGCCGGGAGTACCTGGCCATGTGAAGTGGAGAGCACAAGAAATCAACTTAAGAGGGGGCAACAAACCTGACCTCCGTGAAATGGGGAATCATCGCACGGAACATCTGAAAGGTTGTCGAAAATCTATCAAACGTAAACCCACAGCACCGCTGTTAAGGTAATGAAATTAATGTGAAAATGAAAGTCCCCAACAATAATCGATTCCTTATGCATAACTTTGCTGCTTAAAATGTTATACACTTTAGCATCTAGTTTTCCTCCTTGTTAACGAAGCATTTAAACAACCCCAAAATTGAAGACTTGAGTTATTAGCGCTAATTTCCAAAATAATTATATCTAAATAATTGGTCACTGGCATTAAGAGTCTTTTGAACTGGGCAAAGATTTTCTTTACAATATGAAAGTATGCCCCTTCCCATTTTACCCATCCTATCCTTCTACCGCCAGCAATTTTTAAGATAAGCAACCACCGCCAGCATTTTTGCAAGTTTTTACCCAACTACAGAGGTTTCACCAAAAATTTCAACAAAAATTAAAACTAAAGTATCTCTAAACAAAATATACCAAAATAAGGCTTATAACGTATATTTTCAAGACTATCTGCACTTTTGATCCACGATTCAGTTAATAATGCCCATGTCATAATTTTTTCAACGGTGAACTAAAGCTTTAATTTAAATTCGTTAAACTTACTCCTTACGCTCCTCGCATTTAAAAAAAATGCTTTTAAACAATTCTTTACGTTACAGTTTGTTCCTCTATATGCTTTTGAGTTTCCCCGAGTCCAACGAGTTACATTTCCTAAACGAGAAAACTATTTCATCTTGCTTACGTTTTAAGTAAATCTTGCTTTTTCCATCAATCAGTCTCGCGAATCGCGAACTACCTATTTCATTCGAGTGAACACCATGTACAGTGAACATATACACCGAGTTAAATTCTGACCAAAAGTTAACGAACTCTACTCCTTCAAGGACGTACATCGCTTAGTATTGAAGTAAATTGCTTTACTTAATATTACTTTCATAAATTCGCGGAAGAACCCCAGAAATCAGTATATTATTCGACTTAGCTAAATATCGAAGTACAATTAAATCCTTGAAAGATAAGAAATCTTTTGTCCTACTTGTGAAAGTATACAAATCGTTCGATCTAACGAGAAAAATTAACGGCGAACTTGCAATGCCTAACTTTAAATTTTTACTTCCTGTTCAATTCTGTCAATTTTAGGGCGTGGCACGCATATTTTCTCTTATTTTACTTTATTTCTGAAACAAACGCATTTCTTTATCCATATGCCTAACGATAGACGAACCTGACAACGCAGTTTCGTTTTAGTTTTCTAAATTTTATAGACTAAATGGATTTTCAAAATGGAGCTGAAAATTTGACGACGCTTTTGGCTTAACACCGTTTCTAATCGAAGTAGAACTATCTATTAGTTGTACTACTACTACTACTATTATTCAACTGAATGTCAGACAATTTTATCAACTTCTGTATCAATTTTTTGTACAATATCTTCAACTTCTTTAATTTGATCGTTAAATTTTTCCACAAATTTCGAAGTATTATTAAATTCAACTGCCTCTAAGTTATCCTCAGTATGTAAAACGTTTTTAGTAATTTGCACTGAGACGACTTTGCACGTCAAGATTAATTTTTTTAAGTTATCTTCAAATTTAGAATTAAATCCATTCGTAAAATTTATAAAAACTTCCTCTCTCGAAACTTTTCGTCAATATGTAACTTTGTTACAAAATTTGCAAACACTATTGTAGTCTTTATAATTATCAACATAAATGTGTCTGGTATATTGAGAGATGCATACCGCTCACTTGTATTTTGTGCTTTGGAATAAATTTTTATCCCAGAACTTCAAAATATTAGACACCACTAGATGGAAAAATATTTTCTTATAGAATGCATTTCTCGATAAACTCCCAAATTTCATTCAGTAAGAGCTTCAGTAGACGTTCTTACAGCAGGGTGGCTGGAGGCAATATAAGTGTGCATCCTATAGTACGTTGCACTGGTGTCATTATATGGAGAGAATTAATTTTCTCATTATTCAAGGTGTATAACACCGATTGCATACGTGTGAGAAACGCTTAGACTGTGCAAAAGAGTTAACGAAAAACTGAAGAACGGAAACGGTTTACGATGCGTGTAAATGAGGTCGTTAGCCTCACGTGACGTACCACTCTAGTGGTATATCCCCAATCTTGTCGTGAAAAATAACACTGGATCGTGGTACTTTATTTCTGGTGATGATCGTGTGTCTAAAATTTCGTGCCTCTGATCCCAAATTCAAGCATAGTACCTGACCCATAAAGAAAGGGGCTATCGAATGATGTATGCAGTCGTACTATAGTCTGATTCTTTTTGTTTGAAGCCCCCTTTAATAGTTTGCGTATTCAGCTGGCTCTTTCCCAGTATGCTTCTCTCCACTGTGCCAATCACGAAGTCAATGAGGAAAAAATAATGAATGCCATCAAGACGGATTCACCGGCCCAACACACGCATTACGATTGCAGTAGTACATACATTTTCTGATTTCTATTTGGTAGTGTGGCCGAAACCTGAAACATGGGGTATACATTTTGAACGAAAGGAATTCTAGAACAACAACAACAACAACAACTATATTTAACTGATTTATTTAATTAAATATAATTACGCGGAAAAAAGCGGGAGTGAGAAATGTTTTTACAATACATTGTAGAGAGAGAGACTTAAAACTAATTCTAAACAATTCTCAAAACTACATTCTGAACAGACACCTCTACACGTTAAAAACCCCAGTGAAAGACTGGCGACCTTAGGGCATTATGTCTCGAGCGCAGTTCACATCTCTCTCTATTTCGATCTTTTAATTTTTTAAATGATTGCATTTTATATAAATAAATTTTATATATATATAAAATGCAGGAAGGGCCAAGGGCGCACGCCCGCAAAAATGCGCCCCCTCACCCATGGAAACAGAACTTTTTTTTTTTTTTTTTTTTTTTTAAAAGATTATGTAGTGTTTAACATGCATGTATGTGTAGTGAGGGAAAAAGGTGTATTTGAGAGCATGTTGGACTGCTCACGGTAGATGAGACACGGAAAAAGATCAGCGGAGGACGACAGTGACAGGAGAAACGGGAGTTCCAGCATTCCCCCGTCTCCCGCTTCTTCCTCTAGTTTCACACAAATCAGATTACCACACAATTACAATCTTTTCAGTATTGTAAGACTTATTCAGAAAAAAGTACAACTGACAAGATTTTGAATTCTGAGTTTTGAAAATATGCAATAAGCAATTTGACCCCTAAACTTACATTGAAGAAAAATACTTGAACAACTAGCAAATCTATCGAAATTTCCCAAATGCGTATCTTTAGTTTAAAAAAATAAAAAATAAATAAGTTATACACTGACCTCGAATTACAAAAGCTTTCCAAATATCCATTACTTTGAATGGTACCTTTCCAATTAAAGGTATTTTCTTAAGAGTTGACGACGATTGGTGACCAATAAACTGAAATACAGTTTAGACAACCTCTTACATAATTGAAAATGAAAAAATTTACAATGCTAAATTTAAGTCATGAAAACAAAAACAAAACAAGACAAGACAAAAAACCTGCAAACACCATGGAGAGCAAAATTATTTGGACAAAAGGGGTTACCTAAAAAATCTCAAATATATATACCGTATGTGAAAACGTGACGCGCATTGATCCCATTGACAGAAGGTCAAGCTCATATTTCATATCAGAAAAGTAAGGTGAGAATGGCAGTGTTGATCTCAATGCATGGAATTGCATAATATTTGATTTACATTTCTCTATGTATCTGGTTTTTTTTTAGTAGAAAAGCGACGCTACTATTTAGGGAAGTCCTTTACATACAATTATGCTTCACACATTGATTTTATATTTATTGAATTACGTGTCCGTGTGTGTGTAAATACACGAAAATGTACAGTCGTCTTCACACTTTTCACTTTACTTTCCTATTCACCCTCTTTCCTTGCGTATATATATATATATATATATAAATTTTTCTGCTTAACCGCCGATTCGTACATAGAGTGGTACAGAGGGTGGGTTGTGTCGCTGGGGATGGGAGTCATATATATGTGTGTGTGTGTGTGTGTACTATAATTACTTTCCTATCCATCCTCTTTCCTTGCGTATATATACATACTATAATAATATCATAGAAATTCAAATTATTCTTGACCAACTGATAATTGGACACTTGGCAGTGAAAGTGATTCAAGTACATTTTTTACCTTTTGCCAAAAAATGACAAGTACAGTATTTGAATCTGCTATCTGCAAGCCAAATGCGTGCCCGCGAAATGACTCGCAAGTGATGATTTCTTCTTCCTTTATTTTACAGCCGATTCGTACCTAGGGAGAGTGGGTGGGTGGTGTCACTGGGTTGGGGATGGTAGACTAGGGTTCGTTTGCTGGGTAGGCGGTTGTAGTAGTAGTTTAGACTTAGATGCGATGAAGCAGATGGGAATGGGTGAGGAAGAGGAAAATCGCTTCCGCTGAGAAGTGGGGGGCCTTCGGCGAGTATGGATTGTAGATGCTCGGGTATGGAAATACTGGACAAGAGAGGGAAACACCTGCGACGAAGAGCGGACAGGTTTCGGCATTCGACCAGGTGTACGACGGTAATAGGGGTAGGGGTAGGGCAGAGCAGGGCTGGCGATTTAGACATAAGGTGACCATGTGTAATACGTGTGTGTCCGAGGCGGAGACGGGATAAAATCACTTCTTTAGGGCGGGACCGGTGGAATGAGGAGGCCCAGTATCCTAATTGCGGTTTCATCTTGTGGAGTTTGTTGTGTGTGTCCTGGTCCCATTCCCATATGGAGTGGAGAGTCGGGAAGAAGTCGGAGAAAGGGAAGAACCGGGAGGTGGCCGGCAGTAAGCAGGCCGTCTTTGCCGTGCGGTCCGCCGCCTCGTTACCCTGGATGCCAACATGTGCCGGGACCCAGCAGAAGGCGATTGCCTTTTGTCGGAAAGTTGTTAAAAATTGGAAGGTTTGCTGGATGGTGCGGATGGGGGGTTAAATCTTTTGAGGGAGAGAAGTGCGCTTTGGGAGTCTGAATAAATGACAAAGGAGCTGGCAGGGTGGGTGCGAGGGCCTTTATAATCGCGAAGAGTTCTGCTGAGAAAACCGAGGCCTCGCGGAGCAGGCTGACGCCTCGAGAAAGCGGCTGGGTTAGTATCACCGCTACGGCGGCCGTACCAGCCTCTAAGCGGGAACCATCTGTATAAATGGGGACAGTGTCCAGGTGTTGGGTTGCGTGTTCTCGGAAGAGTGATCTTTATACCGTAGCGATCGTGGTAGTCTTTGGTAGGGCACACAGGACCCTGCAAAACTTGATAGAGGTGAGGAGCCAAAGAGGGTAGATGCTGTATGATATGGGGATAACTGAAGGGGCGGGAATGTTGGAAAGGACTAGGAAAGAGCGGACCGCTTCAGTGAAGTCCCAGCTACGTCCTTGGAGTGGGAGTTCAGAAATCGCTGCGCATAGAAGCGAAGAAGGTAGTCTGCGCACGATAGTATGTCCTCATGAAGAGCAAACCCCGTCGGAGGGCGAGAGGGAGGTAATTGCATTCCGCTTGGAGGCTGGGGAAAAGCGGAAGGCACCGGTGGTGAGGTGGAGGCCCCTATTCAGTACCGGGTCCAAGATACGGAGGCAGACGTTGGAGGCTGAGCCGTATACGACACTGCCATAGTCCAGCTTCGACTGGACCATGGAAGTGTAAAGGCGAAGGAGAGCGCGTCGGTCTGTGTCCCATGTAGTGTGGGAGAGGTGATCTAGGAGAACGAGGAGACGTTGGAGGGATTGCTTCAGGTGTTTGAGATGGGGAACCCAGTTGAGCCGTCGGTCCAGAATCATGCCCAGAAATCTCGTGGAGGGTACTACCTCAAGAAGATCGTCGTATAACGTGACAGAGGGGACGGGAAGGGTTGCCGGTCTTCTGCTGAAGAGCATACATTTGGTCTTGGGGGTGGAGGCGGAACCCCACCGACATCGCCCACCTTTCCGTCCGATAAATAGCGAGCTGAATTTGTCGTTGAACGACGGACGGCTCCCGCCCCCGGAAGTAGATCGCGAGGTCATCCGCGTAGATGGAAGAACGGATGGTGGGTGGAAGGCATTTGGAGACTGTGTTGATTATTATGAAAAAGCATAGAACACTGAGGATGCTTCCCTGTGGGACCCCGTCCTCCTGCATGAAGGTGTCCGAGAGGACTGGGTCCACCCGAACTTTAAAGGTTCGGGAGGAGAGGAGCCCCTAATGAAGGCCGGCAGGGCTTCAACGAGACTCAGATTTTGGAGCTGACTAAGTATTATTTTCCAACCGGTGGTGTCGTAGGCCTTCTGTATGTCAAAAAAAAAATTGATAGGTCCCACTGTCGAAGGCATTCTCTATGTCTCGGTTGAGGAGCAGGAGGGGATCAGTAGTGGAGCGGAATTATCTGAAGTCGGACGGGGTAGCCAGGAAGGAATCACTATTTTCGAGGAAGGATAGTCACGTAGCGATCATTTTTTCTAAGATTTTGCAAGCACAACACATTAGGGCGATTGGTCTGTAGTTTGTGGGATCAAGGGAATCTTTACCAGGTTTGGGGATGCGGATAACATGGGCCTCCCTCCACTGGGAGGGGAAGGTGCCCTCTATCCATATGCGGTTGTACAGGTCTAGTAGGAAAATTTGTAAGGTAGGGTGGATGTGCTGGATCATGCTGTACGGGATACCATCCGGGCCGGGGCAAGGGGATCGTCGAGAGGCCAGTGCCGCCTGTAGTTCACGCATGATGAACAACCGATTGTAGGTGCAGCCTAGGGACGGTGAGAAGGAGCTATTGTTAGGGACGGGTACGAGGGAACTGTCCGTGGAGGTCGAAGCTAGGTGGTTTGCCACCGATTTGGGCTCGTATAGAAGTCCGTCATTAGTCCGGAGGACCGGGGGTCGGGAGGGGACATGTCGCCTCTCGACATCCCGTACCTTCTTCCAGATGGTAGCCGAAGGTGTGGTTGTGGTAGTGGTGGTGGTGGTGGTGGTGACGCCGGACACAAAGACACGCCAAGAAGCTCGGTGCGCTTTCTTCATCGTACGGTGGGCCATTGTTGAATCTCCGTGCGATGGATGGGGAGGGAGTCGTGTACGGTAGAAGCGTCGAGTAGCATTCTTCTTGGCGCGAATGACCTCCGTGCACTCTGGGGTCCACCAAGGTACCCGTCGGGTGCTGGGGATCGTGGGATGTTAGTGTACGCAGCCGCTAAAACGATCGAGTCGAAGTATGCGATGCACTCGTCGGAGGATGGGAAGTGGGCAGTCGAAATGGTTGTAGATGTATTGTCGTGGAAGCGGGACCAGTTAGCTTTGTCAATAATCCATTTTTCCGGTACACGATTTAGCGTGAGTTGAACCTGGAAATGGTCACTACCATAGTCCTCTTGAAGGACTTGCCATGTGAAATCTAGAAGGGCATCAGTCGAGACAAATGACATGTCTATACAGGATGGAGTGCAGCTGATGGCATGGTAGAATGTGACTCGAGTGTGGGGAGGGAGGTATATTGAGCAGACGGTGTACTGTCTATCCAGGGAAAGCCGGGTAGCAATCGCCTGTAACGGGGATCGGATAGAGATTGTGGAAGGGGACTGCATGGTGTACTTGAATGCCAACCCCCTTCGAGTGCAGGAAGGAGACGGGGTGGTGTTAGAGGAATATCCAGTAGGGCAAGACAGGGCAGGGCATGGGCCTAGTCCCCAGGATTAGTTCCTGGAACAGCAGATAGCCAGCCATGCCCCTGACCCATCCTTCGCCTTCGCGAACCCCAGATCTCTCTTTACACCCCAACCCCCTAGCACCTACACCTTTACATATCCCCCATCATCGAATAATGGATCCCCCGGAAACTAACGGGTGTGCCATAAAAATATTGTACATTTTATAAAGGCTATAAAATCAACATTTGTAATTTAATTTTAATAAAACTTCTACACAATAAAACATGTATTTATCTATATGCAAACAAGTTTTCAGACTAAAATATCAAATAATTCAAATTCTATCAACATTTAACGAAAGAGTATGATTTTTCTACATAACATGCAAAAATTATTAAACCTTTTTAATATTTTTTTATAAAAATTTTTAACATAAAATTTACCTGAAATTATTAAAAAAAAATTGTTCGAAATGCTTTCCTTCCATTTCAATAACTTTTTTTTATTCTTGGCCGGAATTCATCTATGGCTCGATTTACTCGTTCCTGTGGAAGCTCTTCCCACTTTTGAATGATGAGCTCGCGTAAACGAGCGACATCTTTTATCCTAGTCCCGTAGACTCGCTCTAAGTAGTTCTCTCATATTCCGGCCAAGAATAAAAAGTTAGTGAAATGGAAGGAAAGCATTTCGAACAATTTTTTTAATAATTTCAGGTAAATTTTATGTTAAAAATTTTTATAAAACAATATTAAAAAGGTTTAATAATTTTTGCTTGTTAAGTAGAAAAATCATACTCTCTCGTTAAATGTTGATAGAATTTGAATTATTTGATATTTTAGTCTGAAAACTTGTTTGCATATAGATAAATACATGTTTTATTGTGAAGAAGTTTTATTAAAATTAAATGACAAATGTTGATTTTATAGCCTTTTTAAAATGTACCATTTTTTTTATGGTACACCCGTTAGTTTTCGGAGATCCATTATTCGATGATGGGGGATATGTAAAGGTGTAGGTGCTAGGGGGTTGGGGTATGAAGGGAGATCTGGGGTTCGCGAAGGCGAAGGATGGGTCAGGGGCATGGCTGGCTATCTGCTGTTCACCAGAGAAGGAATCGGTCGACTAGTCGACCTCAGCGGAGATTGCGGGGTCGAGTCGGCCGAGCGAGACCGGACTCGTGGATCACGGCAGCTAGGGCAATGTCGTGGGCTCAGAGGGTGACGAGTTTCTTGTTGGGCTTCTGTGTTCGGGTCAGGAGGGGGCGCTTTATTTTCCATAATGGCACCTCTCCGCCTGTCTGGGGTCTCACGGCAGACCCTGGGTGGCGATAGGGGATAGGGGGTACCAGAAGGATCGGGCAGGTGGGAGGGAGGACGCGCTCAGGGTGGCTGACAAGGGGGGCTGGGGGTGTTGGGGGACAAGTACTGTGAGGGTGGAAGGAGATGAACTAGAGTGTTCTCGTGGAGGGGTAGAAAAAGTGGCACCAGGAGGCAAGGGCAGATCCATAAGACGCATGGGCACGGCCGAGTTTCCCTTGGCCACACCATGCAGTTGCGCCAGTGCCGCATCCACTGGATCCTCGGGGAAGAGGATGTTGTTCAGATTGGATCTCGTCGGGGGAGGCGGGTCATGTAACTCTGCTACTATTGTCAGTCTGTGGGGGTAGATTGGAGGAACTTCTGCGGTGGGGTGATATGGTCCTCGTAGACGAAATGATGGGTGTAAGGGTCCGAGCCGTCTTAAATCTGGGGGAAGAGGGAGAGGCCTGTTAAAAGGCCGGAGAGTCTGACGACTCGCTCCGGCGTCTCCGCTTCGTCGGCTTACCCCGGGCGTAAGGTTCGGGTATATGCAGTGTGTGCTGGGAGGGCAAAGTTCGAGATGGACGGGGCCTGGGTGTCCTGGTGCCAGATTCCTGGGGAATCTTTAGCAGGTGAGGTGCCTGAAGAGGAAGGATGGTGGGGGAACAGGAGGTCGTCGGGTTCAGCGAGGACTCCCTTTGGGAGGGATGGGAAGCAGTGGTCGAAGCGGGTTTGAGCGCAGACCAGGGCGGCGTGCCGAGTGGACAGCGCCGAGGGCAGCGGCGTGAGATACCCTCGGCCTCACCTCTCGACTCCGCACCCTGTCTCGCGCCTCTTGGAGGCTAAGGAAGTCCGCTACCTGCAGGCCTCGAACCTCCTCCTCGAACTTGAAGAAAGGGCATTCGCAGGATGAAGAGGGGTGTGCGCCTTCACAAATGGAGCATTTGGGTGTTGGGACACTTATCTGGGTGAGTGATTTCTCCGCAACGAACACAGTTGGTGCGGTTGTCGGCAAACTGAACTGACGTGTCCGAACTTGTTGCATTTAAAGCAACGGGTCGGGTCTGGGATGTATGGGCAGACAGTGAACTTGCACGACTTGCGGTCTCCCATACCGCACACAATACGGTCGGGAGGGCCTAAGGTATTGAAGGTAAGTAGGTGGTAGGGGAGGGGGTGCCCCCCTATCGGGATGTGAAGATTAGTGACACTAGGGGTGCGAGGTCCTCCAGGAGCTCGTTCACTGTGATCGATAATAGGCGGGTGGCGTAAATAGTGCCCTGACTCTGGTTCAGGCGAGGGTGTGGGAGGACGAACACCGAGCATCCAAGGACCGCAGTTAGGAAGAGTAGGGCTTTCGTCTCTGCGGCTGAGCGTGATTTTATGAAGAGGGAGCCATTCCTCTGTGGTCGCACATCATAGCCGCTGAGTTGCTACGGGCTCGGATCGCCTGAAACGTCCGTTCAGAGTTGGTCGGAACTGACCCAGAGGTAGGCCGGATCACTAGGAATTTGGGTACTTTCCTGTTATCCCGGACTCCAGACTTCAATTTTGACAGAATATTTTCATTAAAACTAACGAAAATATCACGACTTAACCTAACCTTACCAACTAATTAGGTTAACTGAATGCCCGGTCTGGTAAACTGTACGCCCTTGATAATTGGTTAGGTTAAGTCGTGATATTTAGTTTTAACGAAAATATTCTGTCAAAATTGAAGTCTGACAACGGGCAAAACGTCGGGGGTCCGGGATATCAGGAAAGTACCGGAATTTGTGGATACTTGGAAGGGATAGGGAGGCTGTAGAATCGAGGTGGACTGAAATATCCAACGGTCGATAGGACGGACGTGAACGCCGACTTCCCCGTCCGCCGCAGGGCTCTCCCCTTGGGAAGGCGGCCCGACGGCAGGTGAAGGGGGGCATACGGGGAGAGCAAGAAGCCGGGTTTTGGAGGCAAGTCTTGGGTGGAACTTGACTTGCCCGAAAGCGGCTGAAGTGGGCTGGGGCGAGACCCCTGCTCCAGAGGGTGTATGCCAAAGGGCATGTTCAAGGTACAGGCTGGGGTCGGTAACGGAAGAAGAGAGTGAAAGTGTTCCGCTGCCAGAGGAGGGGCGACCTCCTCAAGACGTGGTCTTTCAGTGGTAGAGGACTCGGGGGGGCTTGGTTGCCCACTACCCGAGTTCTAGGACAAGAAGTAATAGTTTCCATGTGTTATTAATGTTGTAGAACACGGACCCAGGGGACGCGAGAAACTGCCTACCAGTGAGAGAGGGTGGTCGAGCGCAGACCGTAGGGGAAGGGGTATCTCGTCCCCAGGGGCCACACCGTCGGTTTAAAAACGGGGCCCCGTGATACGAAAGTTTGTCTCCAAACGGCGCAAACACCCCAGCCCCCCAATCCCACCGGACCGGACATTAAACCATCCAACACAGTGACGTCCAAAGGGCGTCACCTCCGGAGGACAGCAGTGGAGACCCGTACTGGGAGCCAAAGACTTTAGTGGCTCTTAGCCCGGTCTCCCCAGTAGTTTGTCCGGCATAGGTGGCCCTTCCGGGGGCTAAGCCCCTCCGACGTAGCCCACTGGGTCAACACGTGAGCCCACCCAGCACGACAAAGTGGCCACAGGCGGGGGTTCCAAGTGATTCAAATTTCACTTTGTGTGAAGAAGAAAACCCATGATCAGGGGTGGCTCAATACTTGAATCACTTCGAGTTTTGGCATTCGGAATGTACTTGAATCACTTTCACTTCCAGGTGTCTAATTAAGGCTCTCTCGAGATAAATTTCATCTTATAATGACACACACAAACACCGACCCCGAGTATGAGATCAGGTTACTGTACATACATTTAGTGTACATACACTAAATATCCATTTACATATAATAATAATACTTGTACAAAAATATCTACTTTCGAGAAACATTTTGGTTTTTAATTCTACAACTAATTCTGATGAAATATTAAATAAATGTTACGGCACATTGTCTCCCGACTTTCGTAAAAGACTGGACAGTTTGAAAAACGCAATCTGAAAGCGAATTTCCCTTTTGGCTAAGCGGAGTTTGAAAAAGCGTGAAGAAAATAAAACTTCAAATTCTATGAGAAACCACTCTACCAGATTCTTTAAATGTGAAAGCCCTATCGAATATTTAAAAAGCCTGTCTATAATTCAATTATTCTTATTTAATAAGGTATAAAATTGGAGAAGAAAAACAATTGTCTCTAACTGCAAGGCACGCTAAGATTTCTAGTTCTTCATTCTAATCGCTAACTATACAATCTTTTTGCCTCTTCTTTGTCAATCAGTATTTTAAATTCTTCCTTATCAATCAATATTTTAAAATTAAGTGTTTATACAGTAGTTTTGGACTTTAAAAAGCTACGAAACCTCGAGTTATTATCTACTGCATAACTTTACAATCTCCAGTATCTCAAAAAATATTTTAGTATAAAATTTTCTTTAGCTTATATTAAGCAAGTTACATCAGATATAGAGGGGAAAAAATATACCCGTTACACAATGTAAGCATTTCCATCTACATTAAATGCACTTAATATTTAAAACTAAATTCTAAATCATAACTACAAATATATAAAGGTCAATTAACTTCATGTGAAGAATGCAGAATGCTTCGATTTTTATAACAAGTACAATACTTTGAATCTTTGATTGATATATAATTCTTACAACCTGTAGAAGGGAATGTAGCAGTTCGTATGTCATATATATATAAACATGTACCATCTTTTCCTATTCCTCGCTAAACTACGTTTCCCGAAGAACAAAACCATTCAACCAAGAGATTATATTATATATATATATATATATATATATATATGGGGTCGCGCGTCTTAAGATACCAAGCGCCACCACAGGCGAAAACGTGTTTTTGATGGATATCACTATTTTCACCCTTCCTCTATCGCGTGGTTTGAGTTATAATGACCTTACGACACTAGAAGTATGGTTGAAAACCTTATGAAGCGAACTACAATTTTCACCTCTATCGCCAGCCAAAGTTCACCCAAAGTTCGGCATAAGAAAATATTTTTTTTTTTTAAAATACATATAAAATATGAAAATCTATTCCAAAAACTCATCAATATCTTCATTAGCATACTTAGAACTCTAATTTAGCCAAAAATGAACGTTCTAGCTCAATTAATAACAGAGATACTATTGCGAGAATATTGCTGAACTTTGGAGGCGATTCCTGGCGAATTTTAATTTTGGCGCCTAGGTACCTTAAGACGCGGGACCCCTTAATGTACCGTATGTATGTATGTTAAGGACAATAGTGGTATCCTCCTGTTGTTAATCCTTTGAGGACCAAGGGATATATTTGTCCCAACGGAAATAATAATATAAATTGTACGATGATGCAACGTTTCTACAGGTATCGTTTAGTTGTCGGAAAATTAACCCAAAAATGGGTAATTTAAGTGACTACAGTTACTAACATCTAATTGTAAATAATAATAAAACAAACTTTTAAGTTCAAAGAAACGTATACCGGTCGTCAAAGGGTTAAGGGGTAGCAAAAGGACAAAAGGATGTCACTACTATTCCTAACAAGAGGCAGACAGTGTTGTGTAATTTTCTCATATACAGGGTTGTTCAATAAAATGTGAACACTTTTCTGTCAACGTTAACAGACATATCAAATGGTAACACTTTAATGAACCACCCTGTATATATATATATATATATTATATACAGGGTGTCTCAAAAGTCACTATCTATTTCGGTGACAGATGATTTTTAAAAAAAAATGCTATGCTGGCATAAAGATATGTACTTCTGGTGCAAATTTGTGTATTTAAAAAAGTTAATTGGTTTATTATCTTGACATGCTTGAACAATTCCTCGAACCTCAACTTCTTACAGATGGCATTCTTGACACAGTAGTTTTTCAGCAGGATGGAGCACCGTGCCATTATGCAATAATTGTACGTGATTATCTTGACAGACGCTTCCCCGGTCGCTGGATTGGTCGTGGAGGAACACAACCATGGGCAGCACGTTCACCCGATTTAACACCATTAGATTGTTTCGCCTGGGGTTTCATTAAGTCTAAGGTGTACACTGGTAGAAGAATTAGTGATGTAGCCGAACTTCGAAATCGTATTACCGATGCAGTTCAGAAAATAACACCTCAAATGCTGGAAAGTGTGTTCCGGGAAACAACTTATCGCTTTGAGCTCTGTAGAGACAATGATGGTCGCCACGTGGAGACAGATAAATAAATAGCACTAATTCTTTGTGGCACTTACTTTGAAATAAATATATTTTTCATGTCTTAAACCAGTTTTTCGTAATTCCCATTATTTTTCAAAATAGATAGTGACTTTTGAGACACCCTGTATATATATTGGGCGGTGTATTTTAGTACTTCATACAGAAGTGCATTAATAAGTATGAATATAAACGTGCAAAATCTATTCATACCGTATCATTCACACTTGCCATTAATTTAAAACAGTTGTTTTAAAACGAGTCTTTTTGACATACATATTACAGAATATCTATCTCACAAAGAAAAACATACAGCACACTTAAATTACGTAAAATGATATAACACAGAGATCAATTATCACAGTTGCAGGGTGTCAAGCACTTCTTTAAAAAAAAAAATACACGAAATATGCAGCTATACATTTATATTTTGGTATTATACAATATTTAGCTTAATAATATTACAAAATTCTACAGGTGTTGTATTGTGGGGGAACCCCTTATAAAGTGAAGAAAATTATATATATACATATATATATATATACACACCTGTTTATATATACAGGGTGGCGCAAAAGTCACGCATCATAGGAATTTTCAGTGTTAACTATATTTTTTTTCTTTCAGGTAGGGGATGGCTGCGAAATTAA
The DNA here is from genome assembly GCA_023014485.1 of Bathynomus jamesi. NCBI lineage: Eukaryota > Metazoa > Arthropoda > Malacostraca > Isopoda > Cirolanidae > Bathynomus > Bathynomus jamesi. The sequence continues at coordinate 228,511 of JAJOZX010002394.1, forward strand.
CAATAGACGACAGAGTAAGCTTGGTTTTAATGTATGGAATACCAGGTACAACATATCGATGAATCGGTAGAGAATTTAAATTCTGTGACGATTCATTGATTTGTAGTATCTGGTATTCCATGCATTAAAACCAAGCTCACCCATCCCCTACTTAAAAGAAAAAAAAAAAATATTATAATCAACACTGAAAATTCCTGTGATGCGCAACTTTTGCGCCACCCTGTATATATATACTGCATATGTTTCAGGAATTACTGAATTTTTAATAAATGAAATACAGGAACATACAGGAAATATAGCAATCACCTAAAACTATTGGGGATATAAGGAAATCTAGTAACGCTCGACACCCTGCAGTAGCAACTCAAACAAGCTTACTGATATAAGCTCTACACAAATAGTTTTAATTAACAGTGTTTATTTAAGACAGGCTAACATCTACAATAATCTAATCTAACACTTAAATTTAACCACTGGAATCATAAGGAAACAAATTTTACAATACGATGGAATAGTTACAACCTACGATTTATCACAAACGTTTATCACCCAACCCAACGATAGACCTGGTTCCAAATGACTTTGTATTTTAAACTTTATTCGGTGTTCTGGCTTGGTTTGCAAAATATCTGGGTAATTTTCTTTAGCAATTCATTTCATTAGGAATTTCCTCACATTTACAGAGTTGTATAAAAACTTACTAGCTTTTGGGTCTATAAATTTCTTTTTATAAATTAAATGAGGTAGTTATAAAACTATACTTAACACTAAATATACGAGTACTTAGCATTACATTTAATGCTTGAGGGTAAAATTTACATATAAAAAGGACTCCTAAGCTAAGTTGACATCACCTGTAACACGAGAACAAATATAAAATGATAACAGAGATCCAAAGTTGATGGTTGATCGTTTGGGACCCACAATCCAAACGGTCAGCGTCGTACATCAAGTAGGTAGGTTTTTCTGCGTCTTCCTGGCATACTGTGCCGCCATCTCGGAACTGGAATTATTACCAATCTTGAAAGTTAAAACTAACTAACTTCTACATTTGTTCTAACTTCAATATTTCTTCAACCCATAATCCAACTCGCATTAATATGTATTGTTTAAGGTCTTAAAAGTAGAGTCAGTTTATGCATTTGAAAAATAAGGAAACATTCTATACTATTCCAGAATTTCTACATACTTACCTTACAAAGCTCAGAGCATGGAGGGCATATAATGGCGCCTTCGTGAAGCCAATTGCTCTGGTAAATTTTGATGCGAATAACCTGAAAAATTGAACATTTTGAAACATCCAAGATAAAACCAATTAAGAATCTGAAGCTCGCCCTGGAAAAACTAATCCTTATTAGCATTATGGCTGAAGTTGTTCTCATTTGATTCATCGCCTTTAACAGTTATTTAGCCATGCCATCAAAACAAATTGTAAATCAGATTTTATCATCAACTGTCAGTACCTGATTAGTATGGAAACAAGTGTAGGTGTAATTCGAAACTTGGATGTGTATCCTGCCTCTTTCGCAGCTGTAAGCGTAACATCCTGACCCCCAGTGTTGCCACTGCCTCATCTGATCACAGGTCTTCTCGGACCATGCTTTTCTGTGGTTGAAACATCGACTCCCCTTAGAATAGTTTTCGAGGGCAAAATTTCGGTCCGCATCTGAGATTCGAGAGAGGAAAAAAATAGCACATTCCAGGAATTATCCTTCTTTTCTACACATCTTCACACGACACATATGCTACAATCACTACTACTTTCCCAGACATATTAACACATTTATACTCGCTTCACGCTACTCATCTTTCATTAGCATACACTCCTCTTACCTCACACCGTCAACAAAATTTCCAAAAATGTAAGATTTTTCACACGATTCTAAAAATGTCCACACTTTTTATACTTTGTACACTTTGTACACTTTTCATATCAACTTGACTGCTGAGAGTTCCTAGTTCCATTTTCAATTGAAAACACAAAGAACATAGGTAAAAATTAAGAAAATCTTACAGCATGAAACGACTAAAAACAAATGTTTATTTTTATTAACAAAAAGTAATTCCATTTTCATGAAATTCCTTAAAAAGTAAACAAAGGACTGACTTGAGGATTCCATTAAGATCAATGAAGCCAATGTGAAAGCTCAGTGCAAAAAGGAATTTTTATTTAAAGGAACAGGAATCACAAGAACGAAGTTTTTGTAACTTTTGTCCCATGTTCCAAGTGCAGTTTGAGTAGACCATAATGTGAACTAGCAGGCGTCAAGCCCAGGTGTACCAACCAAACAAAAAAAATACAGTATGCACATACAGCCATAATTTACACTTAAGATATACATTTAAAAAAATCTAAAAATTTCACTGTTTGCAACATACGTGCTTAAATTTAAAAAAAAAAGATACAGCCCAGTGAAATGGTTTTAACGTAGGCAATAATTAAAATTGTACAGTCAATTACAAAAGTTGAATCATTGTAGCCAAGTTTACAACGACAATGAAAATGTTTCAAAATAGTTCACTTCGGTCTTTGGTTGATGAACAAAAAATTATCCTTTTTTTTCCCTCTCAGTAATTTTCTTTGTAATATTCCTGCAAAATACATGCTGAAAACATACAATTCTCGACTCATTTATGAACATTTAACACAACTCACCTGGATTATTTTCGGGAAAATGACAATGAGATCCTCTAACAACCACATTCTGACTCTTCCAAGTGAATTCTTGAATGTAGGGACAGTAATCAGCCAGGAACACAGACCCTCCATACCTAGCGATGGCAGCCTTAGGGATATGTGGAATAGACTCGAAATTCTGCAAACGCCATTGGCACGGTCTTAGAAACGTTACCAACAAGAAATGAGCCAATATCCTTGACCTACATTAGTATATCTGCCAAATCTTATTTTGGCATACGTCTAAATTCGATAATGATCATGTCTCAAACATGCTCAGAAAAAATTGTCGTGAAGAGTGAAAACAACTTTGTAACTGGATTCCAGTATTTACTTAGCCTTTAAATTGTTAAAAAGTGCTTACACTGCCAGTCCCAGAACCTTCCATGCAATCATCTAAACGGTAATTTTTTCGTAACATTCGCGGGCACAAACTAAATTAAGTTAGTTTTAAAGTATAATTTATCTATGTGAAATATACAGTTACACACATTTTCTAATAACTCCTTCCTCATTCTCCATGGGGGATTCTTTCGGGCATGGAGGCGTACATTCCATATTCTATTCTTACTACTAATGCAAAAAACCTTGGTTTAACTTTAACTTGTTCTAATGCTATCCGCGAGAGAGGAGGTTTTCAGAAGGCACCGTCGCCATCCAACGCTTGACTCCCACTCAGCTTATATTTCTGCCAGAAATCGGGCAAAATATGTCCTTTGACTCGCCAAAAATTCCTTTATCAGACAAAAATGTGAAAACCTGTCATTCTAATTATTCTCGCTCTTTCTGGCATTTAACTAAGAACCTCTTCAACAACTTTACTTCCTCCTCTTTTCCATTCCAACGGCTCAGTTGCCGTCTCTTCTCCTGACAAAGCTCAACTCTTCGCTCAAACTTTCGCTTCCAACTCAACCATGGATGATTCCGGTGCTGTTACTCCATCTCCTCCTCCCTCTGACTTTAGCTCTTCTAAAGATGTTCTTTCTGCCCTATCTGGACTCAACTCTACGAAGGCGTACGGTCCTGATAGTGTTCCTCCTATTATTCTTAAGAACTGTACTTCTGTGCCGAGACCCTGCCGAGGCAAACTCTTTCGTCTTTCTCTCTCCTTTGGTACTTTTCCTTCCTGCTGGAAGTTCGCTTTCATTCAGCCTGTCCCAAACAAGGGTGACCACTCTCAGCCCTCAAACTATCCTCCAATTGCTTTGATTTCTTGCTTTTCTAAAGTTTTTTAATTTATCCTTAATAGGAAGATTCTTAAACACCTCTTTTGACAATCTTCTTTCAGCTCATCACTCTGGGTTCCGCAAGAGACGCTCTACTGGCGATCTTCCTGCATATCTCTGACTCTTGGTCATCGTCCTTTCGGGATTTTGATGAAACTTTTGCTATTGTGCTATACATATGGAAAGCTTTTGACAGAGTCTGGCACAAATCTTTAATTTCCAAACTGCCCTCCTTCGGTTTCAATCCTTCTATCTGTGCCTTTATCTCTAATTTCCTTTCTAGCCGATCCACAGTGCCACAAATGGGTTAAAAAACGGTCAAAAACCAAAAATAACAAATTTAAGTAAATTCTATTAAAACCATTTCCACGTCAAAATAAAACACTTCTACTTACTGATTTAAGTATTTGAAATTTTATTCTCTTACATTAAGGCAAGAAAAATCTACGAAATAATATACATTGTCTTAAAATATCGTGGAGGGGACAAAATATGTTTGTTCTAACAACTTACTTGAAGTTACTATATCACAAAAAATTGTCTGTAGTTTCATGTTCTGCTTAGTTCTATTGAAAGAATAAACAGTTTAGAACATTTTCATGCATATTTTTTTATTGAAAACTAAAAAGATAGCATTAATTAAAAAAACTATGGCAATATCATAGATTACAGATTAAATTGCTATCTAGAAAATGTGTAAAATTAGCAAAACAAAAAATGGGGGATTTTGGGGAATGTAATTTTTGTGTTAAACATTAATGCAACCTTTAAGTAAATCAAAGAAACAAAACTTTTTGCGACTATTTGCGACTTTGCGTGTTAGAACATTTAAATATTAGTTCTGATGAGGAAGATATGTTCTAAATATGAAGTTTTTGTAATTTTGTTTACACTATTTACACTTTTTTTCATATCAGTTGTCACACTTATTTTGGGGGAATTAATTTCATAAACTTTAAGAGGTATTACGATGTTTTTTATTTACCCCTTTTGATATAGTGGCAGGTTATCAAATAATGTTTTAAACAATAGATGTGTATAGTGATTAAAATGAAACCATACTTATTTTAGTATGTCATTTGACAAAATCTGCAAAACATAGGCCTAATTAACAATTATCTGTTTAGTATATTTTTAGTAATTTGAGAAACTTAAGAAACTACAGTAGGTCATAACCTATTGATTTGGATTATTATTATTATTTATAGAAGAATCACTCAATATGTCACCATTACATATATACAAAAGGTACTAAACATAATTTTTTTATTAAAATAAATCATAATTAAACATTTCAACTACATAAAACTAAGTACAATTGAAAAAAATAATTTTGGCCGTTTTTTAACCTATTTGTGGCACTGTGCGATCTATAGCTGCAGTTGTAGATGGCCACTGTTCTCCTAAAGCTATCAACAGCGGTGTTTCTCAGGGTTCTGTCCTATCACACACTCTTTTCTTTATCGATCTTTTAATTTGCACTTCCTGTACTATTCACACCTATGCCGATGATTCCACTCTTCTCCACCCGCTTCCCAAAGCACCCCTCTCAACAGTCACTCCATGATTCGCGTGGGACGGCTATGAAGCACCTGACCTCTGATCTTTTTGCTATCTCTGATTGGGGCAGCAAAAACCTTGTGGCTTTCAATGCCTCAAAAACTCGCTTCCTCCATCTGTCTACTCATCACAATCTTCCACACGACTATCCCCTTACCTTAAACAACACACAACTCAATCCTTCCTCTTCTCTTAACATTCTTGACGTTTCCTTTTCTCGTGATCTTTCCTGGAAAGATCACATATACTGTCTTTCTAAAACAGCTTCTAAGAGGTTAGATGTGCTGTACCGCCTCCGCGGTTTCTTCACACCCACTCAGTTGGTCTCTCCGTACAGGGGTCTTGTCCACCCTTGTATGGAGTATGTTTCTCATGTATAGGGTGCCTCAACCCACACAGCCGTACTTGACCGGGTGGAATTAAAGGTATTTCGTCTCATCAATTCCCCGCCTCTTACTGACTGTCTTCAATCCCTCTTTCTTCCCAGCAATGTTGCCTCACTCTCTCTTTACTGTCGCTATCATAACGGACACTGCTCTTCTGAACTCACTAACTGCATGCCTCCTCCTTTGAGGAGAGCACGCAGCACCAGACTTTCTACATTTTCTCATTCCTTTTCTGTCCAACTCTCTAACGCAAGGGTTAATCGGTATTTTCAATCTTTCATCTACTCAACCACTCAGCTCTGGAACAATCTTCCTCAATCCATCTTTCCCCCTATCTATAACCTCCAACCTTTCAAATGCAGTCTCTAGGCATCTCGAAAACCCTGGACCTTGATTTTGGCTCTCTTTTCTCCTATTTGGGGGGGGGGGGGGGAGCTTTTGCAGGCATTCGCCGTTGCCCCCTCCTTCCTGCATAAAAAAAAGCATGATGTTTGAGTTCGAGTGTATAGTCGATACAATTACGAAGAAAATACAACTAATGGCTTCATATACAAAAAATACTTGTCTGAAACTGAGCTCCGCTGCAGAGTTTACAGAGCAACCGATCCCAAATATAACTACTTTTGCGAGTAAAACAGAGCTCTCATGAGCCGTGGGTAGCACAACTCTGAATTATAATTTTCAAGGTAAACCTTTCTAGATTTGATTTACGGACCTGATAATGAAAGGGAAGAGGACTTGGGTATTCAATCAGGTTGCAGAGAGCTACAGAGTTTCTGTCATCTGTACATTCAGTTTCCAACGGGTCTTTCTTCACTTTATTGCAAAAGGGATGGATACTCTTGTCCCTGCGAACAATTTGTATCATTTCATGACATACAATTACCCAAGAATAGTTATGTTCAAGAGAGAAAGGAAACTCGTTTTTTGTGGCAGTTATTAACGTTCAATTGTATACTTGTATAATGTTGTGAAGAATGAAAATGTTAAAAAAGTGCATAATACCAACTTTGAATTTTGAGTGTCAATCCAATGTTTGCAACTGTGCATTGCAAAATCGCAGCCAAGATTGGCTCCCCACTGCAAGGGTTGGGCCATACTGTAGTTGGCATGATACCAGCCGGTGTCTTCCATCAAAGCCAGAGTAACGCGGGAATAAACAGGGTTTTGGGTGTGTGTGCCCGTCATGGCTTCATTCTAATGCAGGATGAAATAGTATTTAAGTACCTTGTATAATTATCGAACTAGATCTAGACGTAAAAAGGCAACATTTAATAGTAAATACGAAAAGATAAATCCTATTGTAAGTACCGAGTACTGAATAGTTAGTTTGAAAAAACTATATAGGGCTAGGGTTGATTGCCTGTTACCCTCATCCGTTGGAAATTTCCAGCAGATTTCACAGATTTCAGTGGAGAGTTAACGACAAAAACCCTACGTTTTTTTCGTTAGAGAGTTGTATGTGTAGATTTTCAAAGGACATCTTTATGTATTGTTTTTAGTGGTTAATGTTAAATTTATTTGCCTTCGGTATTTTAGCGCTGCCTAATGGTACCTTACCTTATTATTTCGTTGGGCCTCGCTTCTGTTTCGATGTAGGGCCGTGGTACGATGGAGTTACACAACGAGTTTATTTGGTTTAATTAATGTAGGCAGTCACTACATTGAAATACCTGAAGGAATGGGCCTATCCTTTTGTGTTATTAGTTTTATATTATGAAGTATTCACTCAGAACTTATAGGAAGATTAAGTACGTCTCCCTTGCTTAAAGCATCGCTGTAACAAGCAAGCTCAGAGTGCCGGAAAATATAAATAGTTCGCTTAGGAATCTGCTGATTTTACAAAGTTCGTTGACTCTTCTCTCGAAGTAATTTTCATGAGTCAGCAGTGGAAAGTTTTGAATACGAAATAAAGTTTTCTTGTTGTTAGGTGGGCCAATTGGGTTCTATGAATGGCAATTAATTTCATTCCCAATAGGCCATGTCGACAATTCCGAGGCAATTTTGTAGATATTTAATTCAATGAATTAATAATTTATATTTAATTAAGAAGTACAGGTACCACATACAATACCATATTGTAAGCATATATAGTTTTTCCATAGTTAGGGTCTTCCTTTGACCACAAGCTTTCTCTGACCTAATGTGAACCTACTTCGAACACTCTCTTCTCCCAATGAGTGAGTGCTGTGCCTTCATTGCCTTGGTCCTCGAGCTCTCCTCCTTCTAACAATGGGCATCCAAAATGTCGTCTTGCCTAGAAGTAAAACCACCATTTAGTTCTGGATTTACTCCAAATGAATGTCACGCACCGTTCGAAAAATAGTGACGGTGAGAATTAAATGGGAGACAATTTGGGAGAGTTCCCTTTACAAATCACTTATATCTGGTGTAACTTCAACACAGTACTTAACAAGGAACTTATTTTATATGATAGTTATTATTAGCTTGATAATAATAATAATAATAATAATGTGCAGTATGGATGATTATTATTATTGATTATTATCATTAATTATTATTATTATTATTAGCAGAAATACAATATTCAGAACTTTGTTTACAGAACTAATAGACGCTTGTCTAATATTACCTGCAAGAAGTTATTTACTAGGAGCAGCATTAAGTGACATCTTTTATTCGCTTACCTCCTCGACGACTCTGGGCGTGACGACCATGTTGATCTCCTTCTTGATCGTCCTTTCCCTGACGTTCCAGTCCTTGCGAACAGTCGTCTTAATTACTCGATCACTCCACTGCCTTGCCTGCAATCTGACAACACTCGATACTATAGATCACTTTCGCTATAACAAAGCAGTTGGCGACTCGATTACAGTATTTAGAATCAAAAACTTTAAACGATTGGTAAAAGTAGGATACGGATTAAACTGTAATCGGTGTTTGAAATGTGTCATGAAACTCGACATTTCTTTCTTTAAAAAAAAAAAAAAAAAAAAAAAAAAAATTCACGACACGACTTTTTGAACCGATCGTACATACAAATGCGATTACTTACTGAAGATGCTCCTCAAGTAAATGGTCAAATTAATGAGCTGTTGGCAGTAGCTTATTTAGTTGTACCGATACAAGATTTGACAATTACCGATTAATCAACAAATTCGTATAAGTCGATTATGGGAAATTCTAAAACCAATTAGTCGGTTGAAAATGTAAACTGTAGTTTGTGCATGGTATCAAGTACTCATTCACAAAACTAACAAATACGAGAATTGTGCGCTAAAAATATAAGACGTTATACAAAAAATCTGGGAATCTTCACATAGATTTTTGAAGTTTTTCTTATTTCTCACTCGTTTGAAACCTTAATACAACAGCTGGTATTAATTTAAAAATTATAAATAAAACCCTAATCAAAATTAGCTTTGTAAACGTATGATGTTATCAATTTATTGCAACTTCCTTTTTATAAATAGACAAGATCTAGAATCTTATCTCGAATAAATGCAAAAAATTTTAAACAAGTTAGCCTAGTATTAGATACAACTAACAAATGGTTACTGTCTACTCAATGTTATTCTTATTGTAATCCGCGGTCCGCAAATAAAAATGCACAAAGTGAGAATTCCAGATGAGAAAAACTAGGTTTTTTCATTTGGGAAACAATGTCACTCCATTCCCATTCGTGGTAAAAGCTCCAAACGGCAATGGCTAATATTTCCTAACCTAATTAAGCCTAACCTAACCTGGAACAAAGTGGGAAAGCCGTGGATGAGAATAGCATGAATTAGGAATAGACAGATCTGAAAATACCTCCGTTGAAATTCTCGCTCTCAGCTTTCTCACTCTTGAGCGCGGAATGAAATGGGAAAGGACATTCAGCGGGATGATTACCTAACAAATTCCAAGGAGCGTTACTATAATGTTCGAACTTAGAAATATAGTGCCGAAACAGGTTTTATTAATTTTGTATTATACTCTTGTTCTTCCTTATATAACGTACTGCACCCTTGTTTTGGGAAACTCCGCTAACAACGCCTTAAACAGTATCTTTGTCATCCAAAAAAGAGCAATTTAAGGTTATTATCTGATGTTAATTTCCTTGATCACTACTAAAAGCTCAATAATGCAATCAAACTGGCACATTTTATTTTTATTTACGAGTGCAAGAACGAAACCATTAACTTACAATGGGTAAATAGATATTTGGGAACTCATCAAGAAATCCACTCATATCAGACCAGAAATGAATCAAAGCGTGTTACACCTCAATTTTGAGTCTTCATCTCAAAAATTACCCATTTTCATTGGATTGAAACTATGGAATGATTTAAATAAATGCTGATATAAAAAATATTGTGAATGTAAATTCATTTAAAACCAAGTTGAAATCTCGATCAATAATGGCATACTAATAAAAATAATTTAATTGTTTAATCATTTCTCGTGTGTAATCTAAGATTAAAGACACATTACAGTACTTGTGATTGTTCAGTTCTTATCTCTTATGTCTAATATTAATTTCTTTGTATGGTATTGATATAATACCTTCAATAATGACCTTGCATTTGTTACATCGATAACGATAATTTAAGATTAATACATACCTTAATTAATAATACATATTCATGAATTATGTATTACTAATACATAAATACCTTTCTTCGGTGGATTTTTTTTAGCTTGCCCTAAAATAATTTAGTGCTTCTCCTCATTAGCAAAGTGAGAGGTTATTTACGCAGGGGGCCATATTTATGAGCCTACAAGAAACAGGTTGCTAAGCCACAAAAATGGCTTTTCACCATAATTTGAGAACTATTAATTTTCAATATTGAATGTTAAATTTTATTACTCTTTAATTTAGGGTGAAAATTTAAGTTCAGAAAATCTTATCCAAGTTGAGAATATCATTTCATTCAAATAAACATTATCGTGGAGTGCATAAAATTTTTACTGGAAAGAAAAACATTCCGAACCTACATATACGTGTCCTGATCTTGAATTCTGAAACAGGTTTTTAATCCTTGCTGTTTCATGTCATCTGAATGACTCGTTTCCCGATTTTTTATACATTAAATAAATTATTTAAAAAATTTTAGAAGTAGGAAAAATTTAGCTTCAAAAAGTTTATTTGAAGGAATTTTAATTTCATGAATTATAACGAGTCAAGCTGAGAATGATCTAAAATAACTAAGATAAGGATTTACTTTGTAAATTTTACCTTATTTGGCATTTTGATTTTCTCCAATTATTCTAGTATTGTTTTCCAAATGGTGTCATACATGAGCATCTATGAAATATATTTATACAAAAGTAAAGTAATTAACCGATTAATCATCAAAATGACCGTTTGAAAAACTATATAGGCCTATAATGATTGCTTATCATCCTGGCGGCGATCCGATGACAATTTCCTATCAGACTTACTGCCTCGCTATAAAAATGTGCGTATGTGGAGGTTTTCAAGACCTTTTTAAGTAGTTTTTGGTTAAATTATTGAATTAGTTTGCCTTCGATATTTAGCATAACCCACAGTCAGTGGCGTAACAACCAGGTTGGGGGCTCTGGTTCGGGACATCCGAATGGAGCCCATCGACATAAAAATGAAATGATTTTCAAAGCAGGCCATTTATGGATTCGTCAAAAAAACACACAGAAAATTGCAAAAACAATCGCGCAGCAAATACGCAGTAGTTATTTGAAACTCACTTTGCGAACTTTTGCATTCGCAAATTTGTTCACGATATCAGAGATGTCCAACCGCTTAGCTCTTTCAGATTCGATCGATATCACTGCCAAATTTGATAATCTTTGCTGAGAAATTGTCGATCGCAAATAGTTCTTGATTATTTTCAGTTTCGAAAACGCGCGCTCACGTGACGCAACCGTGATTGGCAATGTTCAAAAATATAATCTATAAAAATAAATAGTTATTAATAGATTTAAATAAAAATTGTTATGTATTTATATAATATAAACTGCTGATGTTCTGATAGCGGAGCGTGTGGCATTTTGGCCCAAGATTGCTCGGGGCCCTGGTTCCGGTGAACCACGCTTGTTACGCCACTGCCCACAGTAAAGAGAGAAAATACTTGTAGGCGACATACCTTTTGTTTTGTTGAATCGGCGTATGTAACTTGGTACTACAAGCCTTTGCGGTTGTCTACCTTCTCGTTTGTTAATGTAGGCTATTAGGCTACGCAAGACGTCTGTTGTTGTAATTAATCAACACAGGCAACTCACTGTGCCTAATTGTTTCACTAATTTATTCACTCAGAACTTGCTTCCTATTGGCTAGCTCCGAGTTATAAATTTCCTTTGATTGCTGTTTTAATGTTTATTACGTTGCGGACGGAAAATAATGAGACGTATATTTATGTATTTTCGCTACTTTTCTTCTAGAAATGGTTTTGATGAAGTCGGTGATAGAAAGTTTGGTACGAAAAAATATGTTCTCTTACGTCTTGTTTTTTGTCAATGTAGGCCTCATGGTCTGGTCTTTGTGATAGTAGGCCCAATGCCTACATATTCTTGTTTCAACTATGGTAATTTTCCCTATTCCCAATGGGTTTCATCCCAAAACTCGAGGCAATTTCTAGTTTTAAATACAATAAATTAGTAATTTACTTTAAAATATGACAAAGTACCGTATACGATACTGCATTGTAGACTTGTTTAGGCCTGGGGTTAAAATAGCCTTATTGTAAACTGTAATGTGAATTGTAATGTAAACTGTATAACGGGTGTGTATGTTTTTTTTCAGACTGATTGAATTATTTAGAGTAAACCCATCCATTTAGGGTAAACCAATCCATAATTCCAATTACTGTACAGGGATTGTAATCAGGGGCGTCCGCAGGATTTTTCGCAAGGGGGGGCAAAACTAACTTATTAGTTCTTAGTTCTTATTAGTTCTTTATTAGGTAGAAAAAAAAATGCACTGCGACCACTACGAGTAAAAACCGTCATCTCCCCTTATCATAGCCTGCTTTCGGTGCTAAATTTATGTACTTAGTATTACTAAGTACATAATTTAGCACCGAAAGCAGGCTATGATAAGGGGAGATGACGGTTTTTACTCGTAGTGGTCGCAGTGCATTTTTTTTCTACCAGTCAAGTCCATTTTTTATATGTTATATGATACTATGATTAACTATAATCGTGTAAGTTTCAGTGAAATTGACCAAACACAAATTTCCAAGGAGGGCAACTGCCCCCTCTTGCCCCCCCTTCCGGACGCCCATGATTGTAATTGGAATTATGGATGGGTTTACCTTTGGACGGAGTTCATGCGAGTCCTGTACATGCGATACAACCGAAGAGAGATTCCCAAAGAAGAATTGTATTAGGGTATTAAAGAGTGGTGGGTTTACCAAATACTGAAAAAAGTTCGTGTATTTACGATTTGGGAGCTTTGGCTTAGTTTTTGTAGCAATAGGCTTATCACTAAGTAACATCCAGAACCATTATTCTCCCCACAGGGAGTTGAGTGGGCGTGAATGTGGAGTTACCTTACCCTGAACAATTACAGAATAATTGACTGGACCAACTCAAACCGCGGAAGCAGATGGAATTGAACCTTCAGTCCAGTCTCCAACAAACAGTCACTGAAGTTCCCCCAAAGAGTATTATTAACCTCTTAACGACTGAAGTTTTTGTAGGGTTAAGTTATAAGTGCGTGTATTGGAAACGGTACAAATTCGACCCAGTGGTCCAAAAGAGGTTAAGGGGTGAAAAGGAAGCGTGTGCATTGTAATGTAGGACGACGCGTCAAAGAAAAATATTAATATGAAATGGATTTGGTAATTGTGCGTTTCATTTCATTCAATCCAACCCCAACCCCACCCCTCTAATCTCTAGGCGTGTGTGGGGCGCAGCTTTTAGTAGTACATGCCATATTTCCGCTTAAATTTAAGGAATTGACCATAAACGCGAGTTAAAACTTACTTTTCATTTAGAATGGGCTTCCCGTTTTCAGTCCTGTTTGTGAGAGGGTTTCCGTCATCGTCTCTGTAGAAGGCGTAGAGGGAGACAGAAAAGCCAAGGGCGTGTAGGATCTCGTGCTTGACGGTAGAGATGAGTGTCCTTGTCTCTTGCTTCTTCAGGGAGATAGACGAAGGACAGAGATTCGCGTGGCCAGCAATTGGTCTAAAGGGGAAAGGAGTGTGTGTTTATTAACTTTGAATGCGTTTCTCACCGTTACCACATCTCAGGTTTCGCAAATACATGGATTTGCTTTTAAATTCAGCAGTGAAGAACATGCGTACAGGAGAACGACACACATTCGGGAGCATTCCGATAACGCCGTTCTCACCTATCCAAAGACGCTTCCAGTTGACAATGGGCTGCGTACGCGACGGTGGAATCCTTCTTGCAGCGATCTGTCTCCAAAGCAGAAATGTAAAATATGAAATCGGCACCGGGGATGCCTTTACCTTTCGGTGCACCCCTTGACCGGCAATTTTTGCCCAACGAATTGCACACACGACATTCCTGAAGATAAAATTACCCAAAATATATATTCTGTTTAAAATGGTTCTCATTTGAGCGATGTCAGGATTGATTACAATGTCCCTTTACCCTTGTATTTAAGTCCCTATGAAGGTCAAACCACTACTTACATTGAGATGTTCCTCAGGCACAACAATTTCGCCACACATAGTCTTTTTCTCACAGGATCCTTTACAGTATGGGTGAGGGTCACCTTTCACCAAGAAGACCTGATTGTAAGCGCATCGTCTAACAAAGAGGAACCCAACTATTAGACATCACTTTTTACTTGATTAACCTAACCAAAAATAAAAAAATGAACTCTTGTAATACATAACCTACAGTAATTGTAGCTGAAGTGCCTACAAGGCCAAAAGATCTATAATACTCTAACAATGGCATAAAATGCTGGACTATGTAAAAACTACTTCTGCATTATTTCTAATATTTACATTGATGGCTAAATTGTTTTACAAAGTTCATCCATATGGTGTACAAAAGTGGGTTTATAATCCGCGAAAGGCACGTTACTCTAGTAATGAAATATAGATTTTCATCATGGAAGTATAAACACAGACCTATTCAATCTGATGACTGCCTCAGCTTTTCTCACCATTAACGCTCTCTCCCAGTAAGAAACAGCTTGAGGAAGAATCCATTCCTATTAAAAATAATTACTAATTTCAATTATTTTATTAGGGAAATTATTAAAAGTCAAGCAGTACTAATTCTTATACAATATTTAATTTACTCATTAAGGTTACATAAGCTTATATATATTCATTTATATTCATGTCATATATATATATATATATTATATATATATATATATATATATATATATATTTATTCATTTATACTATTATTTTACTAGTTTTGAAATTTTGAAATACTAATTTTGATAAGGTGATAATTTTGGGATGAAATTTTTGAGACCTAATTGGTCTTGGTTAGCTTTTAATATACGAGTAGAACTAGGAAGATTATGACTTAATTCAAAAATTTTCTACTCTCTTCGGGATAGGAGAAACGAAAGAAATGAAGCCTAGAGGTTTTGATGTCATGAAAGATTGTCCCCTCCTCTATTTGTGACCTTGACCTTTGGTACAAGAACCCGAGTCTTGCTCGTGACACCATGTCTTGATGATCCATGTGTGTGAAGTTTCATCAAATTATGTTGAGTAGTTAAATTATGGAGTGTACCTCTGATTGGCCTTTGACCTCCTTTATTTGTGGCCTTGACCTTTGATGTACGGATCCGAGTCTTGCTCAAAACACATCGTCTCGTAATGATCCATACATGTGTGACGTTTCATCAATTTGTATAAAACGGTTCAAAAGTTATGGCATAGACCTCTATTTGTGATGTTGAACGAATAGAGGACCTGAGTCTTACTGAAAATACAAAGTCTTCTGATGATCCAAACATGTGTGAAGTTCCATCAATTTATATAGAGCGGCTCAAAAGTTACGGACTTCCATTTCACATTTGACCCCTATTTGTGACCTTGATCTTTGATGCAGGGACCCGATTCTTGCTCATGACGCATCGACTATTGATGATCAGTATTTGCACATTCAACTATAGTGAAATGCATTCGCAATAGGTATGAAGTAATTACTTAGAGCTATGACAGTTGATGAAAGACCATCACTGTATGGTCAGTTGAGCTTGTCCTCAACAGAAGAATTTGTAACTATCGAAAGTAAATACATCGATGCATCGGAGAAAACGCTAAAACTGCAGATCTGTTCTCACTTTATAGTCTGACTTCTACTAGCACTCGACCTTGATTACACTTACTGTGGGTTGGCCTTAAAATATGGGAACAATAGGAACAAAGTAAAAAGTTAAAGTAGTAGTTTATAATCATACAATTGTCTTTAAACACCACTCTTAAATAAAATATGTATGGCTTCCATTACCACCCTGGATATCCCAAATTACCGCTTTGGGGGTAATTACTCACCAGTTGGGAATCCCTGTGCTATAACCTTTAAATCTGTACATAAAATTTTTTGCAAAGGCAGCCTCCATTCAGTAAGATCCACTTTAAAGTTAGAAAGAAATGGTAACGGAGAAAGCTGCCAAAATGCCCTTATTAATTTATTTATAAATGTTTTAATAAAAAATAAATAAATAAGAACGAGCTGTTGAAGACGACTAAAGGGAAATCTTGAGTAATTTAATATCTGAAATGAGTCATTTATTTTCTTCAAATTCATAAATAGGGTCGTGTGTTTCTAATTATTATAATAAAATACATTTAATTTCTTCCGTTCAGAAGTTTCATCTTTTTAGTTATTCGAAACCCGTAAGGGGCATTCATATTCCAGTGACAGAAAGAAAAACAAAGAATTTGTATCATTCTTAACTTACTCCTGTTAATATAATAAAAGATTAAAATAAAACTGTGACTTCAGTACTAGTTACCCGATTTAACAACTGAACCTAGAAAATATTTTGTCAACATGGTAAACCTATGAACAAATTAACATTTTTTGACATCTTGTATGTTATCCTCTTACAAAAGTTAAGAAAAATACACATTCATCTTACATACTATATTTCAAACGGGAAATACTGCATAGCGTGTCACGTAAACAACAATTTTTTCCTTTATCTATTAGGACCTACAGTAAATTCGTTTTCTCGTATTGTTCGGTCATCGTAGACATCTCGTTTACCAACTACGCATACGTACCTAACGGACACCAGTTCAGCTTTACAAATGAGCCCTGCCCAGTGCGAAAACTGATGTCAATTTATGAGCAAAAATGATTTTGATATTTTACGATAGTAAATAATCCCTTTTCTGCAACTTGGAAAAAACATTACTAGAGTCAGGTGAATAATCTAATCAATTTTCAATTCTAACTACCCATATGAGGGAGGAAATAAGATCTGAACTGGAAAGGAGGAAGGTAAATGTACTAATCCAAAGAGAAAAACGACAATGAAAGAAAGATCATACAAAGCATTGCCAGGAAAACACTAGACCTGTCAGCAAAAGCAAAAAGATTGGCAAGATATATACGCTTGGACAAAGAAAAGAAACAAAATGAGATGTTTGAAGATAACTCAACGAAACTATTTAGAGAATTAAAGAATGCCAGATAAAGGTAAAAACACCGCCTGAAAAAGAACAAGTGGAGCATTTCTGGAAGAACATCTATAAGAATGAAGTCAACCATAATGATGATGCAGAATGGATTGGGACCCTTTATAACAGCGAAAAGGTGAGAAACATCTCGGAGATGACCATAGACAGAATAACCATGAAAGAAGTTGAGGAGAAAATAAAGAAAAGCAGTAAATGGAAAGCACCAGGCCCAGACATAATTAAGAACTTCTGGTTGAAAAAGCTAACATCACTAAGTGGAAAACTAACAAGGTGCTTCAACAAGATACTAACAGCAGAAGCAGCACCAGAATGGTTGACAAAAGGAAAAACAACATCATTACCAACGTCCCATGAAACCCAGAACCCAAGCAAATATAAACCAATAACATGCATGCCAACAACCTACAAAATACTAACAGGAGTTATAGCAGACAGGATCTACAGCCATGCAGAAGAAAACAACATTATAAGCCCAGAACAAAAAGGATGTAGCAGAAAAACGTATGGCACAAAAGACCAGCTGTTAATCAACAGGGCTATATTGGAGAACAACAGAAAGAAACAGAGAAACCTAAGCATGGCATGGATTAACTACAAAAAGGCGTATAACAGTGTACCCTCCTCCTGGGTGAAGGAAGTGTTGAGACTATACAAGATCCACCCTACTATCAGGATCTTCTTAGAAAGAGCTATGACACGATGGGAAACGGACCTAACCCTCCATCACAGTAGGGGAACTTTAGAGGTGAACAGTGTGGGAATCAAGAGAGGGATCTACCAGGGTGATTCAATATCCCCCCTTTTGTTCGTACTGGCGCTAAACCCATTTAGCCAACTAATAAATAACCTAAACGAAGGCTACGTGATGAGACTAAGGGAAAAGAGCAGCCCAAAAATATCTCACTTGTTCTACATGGATGACCTAAAACTGTATGCCCCAAATAAAAGCGAGCTAACAGAAGAGATCAGGGAGGTCAAAAAGTTCTCAGATGACATCCAGATGGAGTTTAGTCTTGAGAAATGTGCCACTGTCACACTAAAGAAAGGCAAAAGGTGTGAATCAGAAAGCATCAGGGTGGACAATATCGTGATAGAAGAACTAGAGCAAGAGGCTACATATAAATATCTGGGAATGGAAGAATCTGAAAAGATGGAAAATTACATCATGAAAGAAAGACTGCGGAAAGAATATTTAAAAAAATAAAACTAATCCTAAAACCCCACCTAAACAGTAAAAATAAGATCCAATCCATAAACTCACTGGTAGTACCCGTACTATCATACAGTTTTGGCACAATCAATTGGACCCAGCTAGAAATCAACAAACTGGATACAATCCCCAGAAAAATGCTCCATGCGCATAAGATCACATATAAAAACCAATTCACACCAAGGCTATACTTGCCAAGGAGAGTCGGTGGATAAGGGCTTGCGCTAATAGACCAAGTGCACAAAGCCACAACAATAGAATTAGCATAGTACATAAAGGAAGGAGAAGGAAGGCTAGTCAGATTTGTAAGAGACCATGAA
Source organism: Bathynomus jamesi (assembly GCA_023014485.1). Classification (NCBI taxonomy): domain Eukaryota; kingdom Metazoa; phylum Arthropoda; class Malacostraca; order Isopoda; family Cirolanidae; genus Bathynomus; species Bathynomus jamesi. The sequence goes on from JAJOZX010002394.1 coordinate 247,463, forward strand.
CGTGTGAAAAGCCTCGAACATCACTACTTTCAAAGAAGGCAAATGATTATCTAGTGGACGCCGGCATAGGACCTGAACAACTTGAAGACATTGCAAATAAGCCTCTCATGGAAAAGATAAGCACCATATAAAGAAGGTGTAACAGGAAAAGATCAGAAGAAAAGGAGAAGAACTGGGAAGAGCACAAATTCAGCAAAGTATACAAAGAGGTGCTAAACCATAAAACCGTGGAGTTCCTGGTAAGAGGGTCACTGAGACGAGAAGATGAACGGCTGGTGGTGGCAGTACAAGACCAGGCACTACGGACAAACCGATTCAAAAGAAATATCGAGGGTAAAAATGAAACTGGGATGTGCAGACTGTGCTCAAAGAGCCCAGAGACTGAGTCACATACTATCTGGATGCGAAATACTCCTAACACAGAGGAAACTACACAGACAGACACAATGCAGTCAGCAAGCTAATCCACTTCAAGCTGTGTAAGAAATATGAAAAAGGGTGAAACAGAAAAGCATTAGGAACATATTGGGAACATATTCCACAAGGAATAGAAGACAATGATAAAGTGCTGGTCCTATATGATCATGATACCAACTGACATCAGGGTACCAGGATGCAGGCCAGACATAGTAGAAGTAGGAGTTCCAGCGGACTGGAATGTGGGCTAACTATGAAAGGGAAAAGGTTTTAAAATACCAGACTCAAACATGAAATACGAAGAATGTGGAATGTAGAACCTGAGATCATCCCAATAGTGGTAGGAGCGACAGGGGCAGTAAAGAAATCTACAGTAGAGTTTCTTGACCAACTGCCCATTAGTATAACATCTGGAGAAATTGTAGGGGAGATACTACGATACAGCACCTCTATCTTACGCCTAGTACTAGGCTGTACCTAAAAATTCCTTAGGGTTAAGATTTAATCCCGGAAGTAAGAGACTCTCTCCAACTGGAGTAGAAGGGAAAAAACAAAAAGAAAATGAGAGAGTTAACAACTACCACATCATAAATCAGTTTCTTATACCCAAGATCTCCTCTACATATTTATAAAATAAAGTTGAGAAAAATAAACTTGTTGGGTTTGAAAAAAGATGTCAAAAAACAGACGGGCAACTGCTTACTGTGTTTCACAAAAACAATTAATTTTCCTGCGAATGAAAAAGGTAAAAATAATATTAATGGCGAAAAATCGTCCGCGTGTATCTTTAGACATTATTTACAGTTTCTAAAAGGAATTAAAAAATATTTACGAGTGAAACAGACTTGAAAAATTACAAACGGTGCGAGAGATTCGCTCGAAATTTCGGCAAAGCTGGACAATTCCTTTATTAATTTCCTTCTCTAGAGCTTTTGTCGCTCGGATGATTCGAATTTGATCTTGGACTCTGAGGGTTTCTGGTTCCGCCGCTGCAGTTGGAGTTGGGCTATCTACCTACTCTAATGATTGCTCGAGCTAAGGTAACTCTCAAAGTTCACGTCCTCTCCCCACCCATTTCGGTATAGGTAAATAAGAGATCCAGATGCTACTTTGCCCGTTTCCTTTAATTTCCTTCGCCAAGTAGCTACGACTTAAACGGTTATTTGAAAACGTATGTTTTTTATAGAACGTCACCGTCAAAAAATACACAACTTCGATGTTAAAAGGGGCAAAAATTTTGCACACAAACTACGGATTAGGCTAAACTCGAAGTTGCCTTCAGCTCATGGAGGAACAGCCTAAACCTAAATTTAACTGAACTTATTAATAATAATGATAAACAAAACCAATAGCAAATAACTTACGTTGATCATGTCATATTTCTTTTTGTCTAACCTGAAATGAAATAAAGCCATATCAGAACGTTCACAGAATTTGAAATTTGTTAAAAAAAAAAATTGCGTCTGTCTATTCGTTTTAGAGACTATGGTAAATATTGCCACTCGCTGGAACATGGCTTCAACCTTTAAAAAGTGCTGAGCATTCGTAAAAAAACGAGTCAGCTGCCAGAATTTTGGTCGATTGATTGATTGCGACTGATTGATTAGGAGTTATCCCTGTGAAGTCGCAACATCGAGGTCATTGACGTCGAAAATAATTAAAGCTAAAAATAATATACCGTAACCTAAAATGATGGTGAATGAAAAATGGCGAAACGAAGAGTAACTGATATGAATGGAATGAACGAATGAGGCGGAAACAGAAACAAGTAAAATGTCGGAAAGTCATCAATGTTCCCGTCAGACATGGGGTCTAATTACTGGGTGTCTATTACTGGGTTTCTATTGCTGTTACTTTTGATTTCTTCTATTACTTTATTTTTTATCTATTACTATATTACTTTTGTATATGATGTGGGGTACTTCACTCATTTGAAAAGGAGCTTTATGTCTATTTAAATGCAATTAGAAGCAGTGTGTTAACAAATATTTGTTTCAACCAAATCATTACAATTTCAGAGACTGTAGGAGTGTAGGTCTTGATAAATTTTACTTTATTGAAGGAAAAATTTGCCACAATATTAGTGTTTGGTGTGTAATAAACAAGCATGATATTGGTGGTTTTTGTTATTCCCTTGTCAAAGAAAACGGTTGAATGACAGCAGCAACTAGGAGAAAATTTTCGACAACCCAGCGTTAATGAAGTGCCACTGTAATAGAAAAGTAATAGATTATTATCTATTACTTTGCCTTCTATTACTATTACTATTACAGCCAAAAAATTATGATCTATTACTATTACTTGAAAAATCCTGTAATAGTCTATTACTATTACCCCATGTCTGGTTCCCGTCTATATTTGTGAAACTTGAACTCTGGTGTAACGACGTGATTCTTGCTCGCAACACATCGTCTTGCAACGATACATACCGTACGTGTATAAAGTTTCATCAATTTATGTTGTGCGGTTCAAAAGGCATGGTGCGGAAACGAAAAACCTTCGTTCAACTTTTGACCTCTTTGTGACCTCGACCTTTGATGCAGGGACTTCATTCTTGCTCATGGTACATTGTCTCATGATGATCCATGTTGAGCGGTGTGACGAGTGGTCGGACGAACGGACAAGTGCAATTCAGTATAGCTCCTCCAAATTTATTTTATTGGAGACAAAAATTAAACTCTCGTCTCTACCAACTGTTTATGGGGGCACAAAGCCGACAAAGCAAAGGTTCGCTTCAACTCTTTCACTGGAACCGTTCACAAATCTTTCGAAAGCCTGTAATTTGGGTCTTACTTTATGAATTGAAAACTAATGAAAATAAATAATATATATATACGGGGGGGGGCTGGGACCCGGTAGTGAAAGTCCGGTCCGGTGGTTTATAAATATATTACCCCTCTCAATACATACAAGCATATATGTACACTATATATATAAATATATATATATTATATATTACACTATATATATTATATATATATAACTTTTTAATATAAAAATTCATGTAGCTAGACAAAAGCCACGAAGTATACATCGGTATAATTAATAAACTACTTTTTCAGCTAAAATTCCGAGATTCACACAAGGTACTTTTAAGTTCATTGATACAGTCGTAAGGGTTTCAGATCACTGTTAATGCCAAATAATAATACCAAATTGTTGGAATTGGTTAAAACTCTGGTCCGGATCCGGCCTGGACGGGCCAATCCGGTAGATTACGCTCTGGTCCCAGCCCTAGTGTGTGTGTGTGTGTGTGTGTGTGTGTGTGTGTGGTGTGTGTGTGTGTGTGTGTACTTATTCACATATAGACGGAGTCATCGTATTTGAGCTTTATTCTAAGAGGCTGGCTCGTCTCCCTCTTCTGAATGGTGTGAGATTTCTCCAAATGCACGCCCGTAATTACCTGCGAACGGAGAAAAGAGAAACCCAAATGAGATCTCGCATTTACTTCTAAACACATGATGTAAACCATGATTACTTTTTTGAAATAGTAATATTTCTACAAATATTGCGACAAAACCAACTAGAATTCCGTGAAGACAGACAGGTAAAATAGTCAATACTGCCCCGTGGCAGTAAATATGATTAAATAATTAAGAAAACAAAGCAAACTCTGATATAACTTCGGGTTTACAGCTGACATTTCACTTTCGGTTTGACATTGACTTTGAATTTTGGCCCTCACTCTGACTTTGAACTTTCAATTTTAATAATTAAATGTAGGTATGGCCTTGAAGTTATTAAAATACCACGTCACTCGTAACTTAAAATGCGAGATAGTGTTAAATTAAAATAGAATAAATAAATGTATGCAGTAGTTTTTTCAGAGGGTTCACTAAAGTAAATAGACCCCCCCCCCCTTCAGTTTTATCCATAGTTTTTATTTGATAAAAATCAATAAATAATAACATTGATTTGAATCAATATATTTAGAATCGTGTTGCTTTCTTCTTCGCATCACGTAAAGGTGACACATATTCTGCCATTCCACTATGACCTTTACCATTTGTTCTTAAGAACAATCACTTATCTATTTACTTTTGTAAATAGATAAAAAATAATCATCATATAGGTACACTGCGGCTTTGAGCTAATGTCTTCCAAACAAAATCCGTCTTTATTGCTCAAAATCCTTGACAATCCCACAACTTTTCCAGAATTTAAAATTTTCCTTACTTTTCAAGAAGTTTTAGTAAAGGGCACTCAGGCACTGCCGAAATTCAATACCACCTGTCGGTCCTAACTCTGGACCATCGGGTAAAGACGGTACTAAATTAAAAGAAAGTAGTTATTTAACCGATAAGCCCAGGACTGGGGCACTATTGCCCCCAAATATATTCAATGGATTTCGCGAAAGTATTTTCAATTAATCAAAATGTAGGCCTAAATTAAAAACGAAATTATAGGCTTTTATTCTTCACACGAAACTTTCTAATTATTCTATACAAGGTTTCTTCAAGAATAAAAAAGTAATTTCTACTTTTTAATTTGGCGTACATTTTCATTGAAAAAAAAGAGGGAAAAATTCTCGCTTTCAAACACAGAAATAGCATGTTCAAGGAATATATATATATATATATATATATATTTTCTTTCGCGGTCTTTAAAGAAATGGAAATAGCAGACTCGAAAGTTACAAAAAAGAATGAAATAATAGGGACACATGGGTCCGGAATGGTCCCAACGAAAAACAGGGTGGATGAGAGCGAAAACGAAATAACGAATAACAGCATAATAAAGAACAACAATTTAATAACAAATAACGATATAAACAATACGGAAGGAAGACATAGATGAAAGGAAAGAAATAAGTAAAAGTTGCGAAGTAGACAAACGGTCCAACGAGCGAAATGCTGAAAAGATAACTAAAAACGTAGAAAATAAACAGCCAAAGAAAAACAATGATAATGCCAAAACTAAGAACTTGGAAAATAATAAGAAAGAAAGCAGAAGCGTAGAAAATATCGTATGCAAATACTACGCGAAAGGAAACTGCAGATATCGGGATGGGCAATGCATATATGCATATTGCACATCCCACATTATGCAAAATGCATTACACAAGTGGATACTGCAAGTTTGATAAGAAATGCATGTTCCACCATCTTACGGTCTGCAACACTTATGAAAGATATGGGAGTTGCAAATATGAAAAAAAAGTGCCGATAGCACCACCCTCAAAGGAACGCAACGAGGGAACAGAAAAAACGAACATCAAAGAAGAGTGGCAATTTTTTAGACGCAGCCAACACATTTCAGCTGCTAAATACTCTCCAGCAATTACAAAACCAGCTGACAAATATAAATATAGAAATCCGAGAGCCGGACAGAAGGTACGAACAAAGGCACTTCATGCGTTATCGGGACAACAGGTACCGACAAAAATAAAAAGAGGTAAATTCTCGGAGGGCCACAAGGCAACGAAACCGGCACCCCCATTGGAAAACAAATCGGAACCACCTGTATGCGAAAAAGAAAGAAAAAATAAAAATAATCCTAGCCAGCATACAGGCCAGAGCAGACTTTGCATGCCTCACGGAAACTCATCTAAAGGACTGCCAGACGAACTGTGAAAATTGTGAGTCCTGTATTGACAAAAAAGAAATACAAATTGACAACTATAACATCCTCCGAGCCGACAGAACAGCGAGACATAAAGGAGGATGTGCTATTTACACACGCGAAAGGCACACAGCAGAAATGGCTAAAGTACATCAAACAACTATGTAGAATGTGTAGCAGCAAAAATTGAAAAATTAAATATGGTACTAATTGTAATGTACAGACCCCCAAACACGCCAACCTCAAAATTTTCAGATTCCATTACAGAGGTAAGAAACTTAGTAAAAGATCTACTCTCTCCAACCCCAAATATTTTTCTCTGTGGTGATTTTAATTTCCCATTCATGAAATATAAAAGGATAGGAAAAAATATATGTATACACCAGGACAAGGGGGGCACACGAGAAGACCAGGAGCAAGTAAAAATGCTACTAGCTTAGCTGATGAATTTATGCTAACGCAAGAAATAACAGAAAACACAAGAAAAAACAACTGCCTAGATTTGGTATTCACAAACAACAGTAATCTAATTGATAATGTGGAAATATCCCCAACTAGGATATCAGACCACAACATCATTGAAATAACAACTAATATAAAGGCAACAGGAAAGGAAAGAACACGCACAACAGAAAGAAGCAAATTCGAAATTTTTAATTTTCACTCCAAAGCTATAAACTGGGAAGATGTGACATCCAGCATGGAAGTAATAGATTGGAAAACCATTTTCGAGGCCAAGACAACGGAAGAGATGCTAATGACGTTAGAGGAGAAGACGTTAGAAATTGTGGAAAAACATGTCCCAAAGATACAACAAAGAGGAAAGAGAAGCAGGTTCGAAAGACAAAAGAGGGCATTGTTCCGAAAGAGAAAAAGAGTGACTGCAAAATTAAGTAATTGTAAAGATAACATCAGAAAAATATTAAATGATAAACTACAAAGTATCGATGTCGTCATACAGGAACTAATCGAGAAGCATACAGAAAAAGATAATGACGCTACAGAAGCGATAAAGGCTAACTCAAAGTACTTCTATAATTTTGCAAAAAGAAAGTCGAAAAACCATGCGACTATCGGACCTTTAAAAAATGAGAACAGTGATTTATCTGATGATCTCACAGAAGTATCTGAAATATTAAAAGCTCTGTATGAATCATCTTTCAGTATCTCAAAAACTGACAAATTGATATGCGATAGAAATGAGTTCTTTGAAGAAGAACCACAAGGGGAAAGTATAACGGATTTCGACTTTACGACGGATGATATTACACAAGCCATAGGGAAACTAAAAACACACTCAGCGGCAGGACCGGATAAATGGAATGCCACACTCATCAAAAACTGCAAGAATGCAATCGCTGAGCCCCTATACTGGATATGGAGACGATCATTAGACACGGGAGAAATACCGGGCATCCTGAAGAGCGCGAACATAGTCCCAATATATAAAGGAGGAGATCGATCCGAGGCCAAAAACTATAGGCCAGTGTCGCTTACATCTCATCCCACTAAAATATTTGAAAGAATAGTTAGACAGAAAATCTATGACTTTTTGGAAACTCAGAAAAAATTCAATGATAACCAACACGGGTTTCGGTCAGGCAGATCATGCCTATCACAACTAATGGAACACAACAACAACATTATTGATTCACTTGAAAGTAATGAAAACTATGATGTACTATACACAGACTTTGCTAAAGCGTTCGACAAGTGTGACCACGTAATCATAATACATAAATTGAAATATATGGGAATAACAGGAAAAGTAGGGAAATGGATATATAATTTCCTTAGTGACCGGAGGCAAGTCGTTACAGTACAAGGAATATCTTCATCAGAATCAGAGGTCCTCAGCTCGGTACCACAAGGAACAGTATTAGCTCCACTACTCTTCATAATCATGCTAACTGACATAGATAAGGACGTTACCAGAGACAGCACAGTAACATCCTTTGCGGATGACACAAAGATCAGTAGAAAAATAAGAAACCCAGAAGACATAGGATCTCTACAAACCGACAAACAAAATCTACAAGTGGACGGAAGACAACAATATGAAGTTTAACACCGAGAAATTTCAGCTATTACGGTACGGAAAAAGAGAAGACCTAAAATCCATGAAATATTATACCCCAAATGGACAGAAAAATTCCAAAGCAAAAGATTTAGGGGTTGTAATGACAGATGATGCGAAATTTGAAACACAAAATAAGATAGCAGTAAACAGAGCAAAGAGAATAACGGGTCAGATATTGAGAACCTTTAAACGAAGGGATAGGAATGTAATGATTCCTCTACTGAAAACCCTGATAATACCCAAATTGGAATACTGCTCGGTCCTAACATCCCCATATAAAAAAAGAAGACATTAGACAGCTGGAGGGGATCCAAAGAAGCTTCACAGCCAAGATCAATGGGTGCAAAGAACTAAATTACTGGGAAAGGTTACGAGAACTAGACCTATATTCACTGGAAAGGAGGAGAGATACACCATTATTTACACTTGGAAAATAATGGAGAAACTAGTCCCTAATCTTACTCTGAACCCTATAACTCCCCAAACAACGGTGGAAAGTAGAAACGGTACTGTGTCGTATTCCCAAATTGAAGGCGAGACAGGGTCCTTAACCCTGAAAGAAAATAGTTTTGTAGTGAGAGAACCAAAACTGTTCAATCAGTTGCCCAAAGACCAAAGAAAGATGAAGGGAGTTGCAGTGGAAATCTTCAAAAGAAGACTAGACGCCTGGCTCAGAACAATCCCCGATGAGCAGGGCGTACCTGGCGGCTATGTGAGGTGGAGAGCGCAAGAATCCAACTCACTACTTCACCAGGCCAACTCGAGAGGAGGGGCGACAAGCTTGACCTTCGGGAAATGAGAAATCATCGCGCGGAACCTTTGTAAGGTTGTAAGGTGAGGTAAGGTATACTGTACACCTCATAACCTCATACCAGTTCCAGGGGTTTGTCTTTCTTCACACGAAGGTCAGGTTGGTGGTCCCATCTCCAGGCTTGGCGTAGTGGAGGGGCGAGTTGCTTTCTTACATTCTCCATCGTACATAGCCAAGCACACCCGGCTCATCTAGTACCGTGCTGAGCCAGGCGCTTAGTGTTCTTTTGAAGAATCCGACTTTGACACCAGTAATGTTCCTGATCATCTTTGGAAGCTGGTTAAATACGCTTGGCCCCACTGACAACCAAGCTATTTTCCTTTAGAGTTGAAGGTGTCCTTTGTCTGGCCTTTAGTTTGAGAACACTACACATTCTAACTTTTCTATTTTTCGCTGTTGTTTGGTGGTTACTGACTGGATTCAGTTTGAAGTTCGGTACCACATTTTTCTATTATTTTCCACGCGTAAATTATGGAGTGAATTTACACTACACATTATACAAGTGAATTATTACTCATTTGAAAGAAGATACCTTTACTTTTTATTGATATATACTTCTACTTTGCAGGTTAGATACCAATGTCACAGCTCACTCCTGAGCAGAGAGCAGAATTGGTGAAGCTGTGCTATGAGCATGGCAAGACTCTGACAAGTGTACAACGTGCATACAAACTAGGGTTTCTCCTTATATGCAGCTTTCTTCATCCCGGGAAATCCCGGAAAAATGAAGCCAATTCCCAGGATCCCGGAAAATCCAGGAAATGGTTGTATATTTAAGAGAACGGTAATTTTTTTTATTGTTCAGTGATAAAATACCCTTTTAGAATTGGGATAATCAATTACTTATGCCTAGATGACCACTTTTGCATTGTAATACTTGAATTGAGTTTACCAATCAGTGGTAGCTATTTATTAAACATAATATTTATCATGCTATTCATCTGCAGGGGACAAATAAAAGGCTAAAATATTATATTCCTTTAATTACACTGGTCTACAAAAAAAAAAAAAAATTATGCTTCTCCCAATTTAATGGGTGATCTAAACTAATTTTGGAGTGCTGAATCTGAAAATCACATTAGTTTTTCTCCATCGGGTCAGGTTACCTAGATATCTGTAACCCTTATTTAGACATTTACAAGCAGAATACACTCAAAACTTGAAAGTTCAGTATCACAGAGAGAAGAAATTTTTGAAAATCCACTTATAAATCTACTTTTATTTGTATTTGTAGTAAAACAGAACAGAACAACAAAAAAGGATACGTACACATGCATTATTACATATCAACTGCTACATATAGTTCATTTTCTTAGAAGCGAGTTTTCTTGGATTTGCGTCTATACTCAGTTGAGCCTTCCCGTTTTAGCATCCAGCAAAAGTCACCAAGCATGCAAGGGTCCCATCGTCCTTGGTAGTTTTTTTCCATCATTGCAATGTTCTGATGAAACCGCTCTCCGTGTTCATCTTTCCAGATAACCTTGGCTCAGTGTCAGAAGTCCAGATGGCTGTGCAAAAAATGGATCTTCAGACACATTCTAGCCCCAAGTTGTTGGTATGCATCCAGCAGGTCGGTGACCATTGCTTCATAGTGAGGGGACTTTGTTGAGCCTAAGGAGTTGTCACAAAGATTCTTAAAAGAATTCCAGGCCCTTAGTTCCTTTGCATTGAGTGCTCAAAAACTGTTCATCCTTTAAAAGCACTCTTATTTGGGGACCAATAAAAACACCTTTTCATCTTCGCATCACTAACGCTAGGAAATTTTGAATGCAGCTTCTTCTGTGTCAAGCACTTCGACAAAGTTCTTTATCAACCCGAGTTTGATATGCAGAGGGGGCAAAGTAATCCTTTCTTGATCAACTAATGGCTCATACTTCATACTATGTTGTCCTGGCACAAAGGCTTCACGTGGTGGCCAGTCCTTCTTTACATAATGCTGCTGTGTTGCTCTACCGTCCCATAAACACAGAAAGCACATGTACTTGATAAAGCTACCCTGCATTCCCCGGAGAAGTCCTACCACTTTTAGGTCTCCACAAATCTTCCACTTATATTGATCATACTTGATTGCATTCAGAAGTATTACCATGTTCTCATATGACTCCTTGGGTTGAAATTAGTGTCCAATTGGAATGCTTGGGTGAACGTTCCCATTGTGTAACAAAACAGCTTTAAGACTCCGCTTACTAGAGTCAATGAACAGACGCCACTCGTCTGGAACATGTTCTATTTTAAAATACGAGAATAAACTTTCCAAATCTGAGCAGTAACATAACTGATTTACAGTTTAAAAGTAGCACGATATGTCGGAGCTTCTCTTGCGAAAAGAAGTAATGCGCACATCACCCTGAACTAAGTTCCACTCCTTAAGTCTCGAAGCTAAAAGTTCAGCCTTGCCCTTTGAAAGATATAAGTCCCTAACCAAGTCATTCAAGTCTTGCTGAGTTATGAAATGTGGGTCAGAAGATTCTGGACAGTACTCTGTATCAGAAGATTCATTTGTTTGTTCTGACAATGCTTCCTCTTCAGATGATGTTGGCAGAAGATTCTTATCCGCTGGTGGTGTTGGAATCGGAAGCTCATCACTATGAGGAACAGGTTTGATGGCAGAGGCTATCACAGGATAGTCAATTTTATTCCTAGTTTTTGATGTAAGGCCAGCTACTTTGCTCTGACAGAAATAGCAATCGTCAACATGGTTCTTTTGCTCACGCCAAACCATAGGTACTGCGAATCCCAGACCTTTCCTTCTACCATTGAACCAGTCACGTAAATTCATTGCACAGTTACTACAGCAAACATATGGGCCCATCTTTTGTCTTGGTCACCAATATGACAGCCGAAGTAGTGATAATACGCTGTTCTTGTCAGAGGAGTCATATTCCTGCGCTGTGAAGTTGGAGTAAATAGACCACAGATGTAACAAAATAAATCTGGACTGTTCACACAACCCCTTGAAGCACACATCATAAATCTAAAAAGTAAAAACGCAATTATTGTGTTTTGTATTGAAGTAAAATGAACTACAGGGTGGGGCACGGGAATCAAGTGTTTTTTGAATAGCTAGTAATCGGCCATTAGGAATGGGAGGGGCGTGCGGTAGGTAGCATTCCATTCCTGGGTTCATAGCATTTAACTTTAACTAACACTCACCTTTATCTTTCAGGTGCCATCATGGAGCAGTGGACGTTAGAACACCGCATGTTCGCGTATGATCATTTTGTTAGGAGTGGCGAGTCAGTGACAGCAGTTCAGCGTGCGTTTCGCCGCAGATTCAACATTCATCGAAATGACTCTGTTCCCGCTCGTGACACAATCTTACGTTGGGTTAACAATCTTCGAACAGGAGGCTCAATAATGAAAACAAAACCGAAGGGGCCGCAACGCACTGTGCGTACTCCAGAGAACGTTGAAAGGGTCAGACAAGCGATGTTGCAAAGCCCAGGCCGCTCTGCTCGGAGACATTCAGCTGCACTCGGAATCAGCAATCGTACTGTTAGACGGATTTTGCATGAAGAATTACATTTTCACCCATACAAGTTAGCGATGGTGCAGGAATTGAATGTAAACGATTGCCCCCAACGACTGAATTTTGCACAGGAAATGCTTGCACTTTATGAGCAGAATGAAAACATGATGGTGGTAATGAGTGATGAAGCCCATTTCCACCTTAATGGGGCCGTCAACAATCAAAACTGTCGGTATTGGGCTGCTGAAAATCCGCGACAACTCCATGAAAAACCGCTGCATAGCCCTAAGGTTACAGTTTGGTGCGCGGTGGGAAAGTTTGGCGTCATCGGTCCCTATTTCTTCGAACAAAATGGGGTTACCGTTACCATAACATCTGGGCGTTACATTGAGATGGTGAACACCTTTTTCATCCCTGAGTTACGAAGAAGGCGTATTGCTCGTCGACATTTGTGGTTTCAGCAAGATGGGGCCACGCCACACACCGCCAGAGCGTCAATGGCTGTTCTTCGCCCCCTGTTTCCCAACCATCTCATTTCGAGATTTGGTGACATTGCATGGCCCCCTCGGTCCCCTGACTTGTCCACATGTGACTTCTTTCTATGGGGGTACCTCAAGTCACGTGTCTACGAGGACAAGCCCCGTACATTAGATGCATTGAAGGAAGCGATCCGTCAACAAATCATCCAAATCAACAGAGACCTGCTGGGAAGAGTGGAGGCCAATTTTCGTAAACGCCTTCAACAATGCGTCGACGGCCAAGGACATCATATGCCAGATATAATTTTCGGTACATGATTATTATGACATGAAATGCTATGTTCTTACGAATGTTGTTCTACCAATATATTTTCTTTACAAAAATAAATATCATTTTCCTGATTATTCCAAAAACACTTGGTTCCCGTGCCCCACCCTGTATAATCATGAAATTATTGAACTATAATCATAAACTTAGTATAAAACAACATATTCTGACAAAACCTGACCTAACATGCAAAAATGAAGTTCATTTTCGAAATCAGCACCCTATAATTAGTATAAAACAGTATGTTTTTACCGGCAAGCAAAACTGTTGTTAGGTTGAGTTATAATTAAGTGTATTTGCAAATAAAAAAAGCAAAAGAAACTTCATTAAAAAAAAATAATTTATACCTTTCATCTCAACATATTTTATCTTAAAATATTTAGCCAATACAAAAAAATAAAATAAACTTCATTAGAAAAAATAATTTCATGCTTTTATCTTAAAATATTTAGAGAAAATCAACATTTTTAAAATATCAGGTCATCCCATAAGTAATGTCGTTTTTTACGATAGATTAAGCTTAAACTAGTCCTACTCGGTTTAAGCATAAATTTTCCGAAGGTTATATCTAAGAGGAGATCTATCGTGTTTCGCTACATACTTTACAGACCTTGGCCAGTGAAGAAGTGTGTTTTGCTTTATGTGAACCCCTCATAAACATGGCGGTATCAGAAGAGCATATCAGGCATATAATGCTTTACGAGTTCAAGAAAGGGACTAGTGCTACTGAAGCAACGCGAAACATTCAGGACGTTTATGGCAACGATATTCTGCATGTAAGGAACTGTCAAAGATGGTTTCGAAAGTTTAGGAATGGTGACTGCTGTTTGACAGATGCAGCACGCTCTGGACGCCCTGCTGAGTTTGATGATGACCTGCTGTTAGCCGCACTTGAAGACTGTTCAACAACTGTCGAAGAATTGGCCCAGAAACTCAATTCATCCCCGTCCACCATCCATCGACATTTGCAACTCGGGAAAGTGCCTAAGTTAGGAAAATGGGCGCCACATGAATTGTCGGTCGACAATCTGAGGGTGCGGGTAAACATTAGCACAGCTCTTCATTCCCGTGAACTCCAAGATCCGTTTTTGCACCGTTTAGTGACTGGTGATGAAAATTGGATACTGTACCAGAATGTTAAGCGCCGTCGACAGTGGGTTTGTGCCGGACAACCAGCGACACCACAGCCAAAACCAAATCTTCACCCTCGGAAGGTGTTGCTTAGTGTTTGGTGGGATAAAGGTGGTGTAATACACTTTGAAACCTTACCACACAACCAAACAATCACCGCTCAAGTCTACTGTCAACGACTGGATCGATTGAACACTGCACCAAAAGAAGAGAGACCTTCTTTGGTTAATCGGAAAGAAATCGTGTTCCACCACGACAACGCACGTCCTCATACCGCTCGGATCACTTCTACAAAAATTGAGGAACTTGGGTGGGAAAAACTTCCACATCCTCCAGACCTTGCGCCTTCAGATTATCATCTCTTCAGGAGTCTGCAAAACTATCTTGACGAGAAACAGTATACTTCTTTAGATGACCTGCACACCAGCCTTTGTACGTTTTTTGCCTCAAAACCGCCTGAATTTTATAAACATGGCATTGAAAAGCTTGTAGGACGTTGGCAGTGTGTCATTGATTCCGATGGAAAATATATACTAGATTAAAAAGTTTCAGTTGAGTTTTTTTTTGTCCTTCAAATTCCGATCTTAAAAAACGACATTACTTATGGGATGACCTGATAGCTTCTTAAAAAACAAACAATCGATACTTCTATCACTAAGACGAGTTCTCAACTTGGTGATAAATAAACCTGCTGCAGAAAAGGCTCTTTCCGATTCAACAGAGGTTGGCGGAATGGTTTTCATTGCATCAAATAAATTCATGATGTTTGAAGTTCTGTTCCCTATTGTCTCGAATAACCAGTTCTTGCTTCAAATGCTCGCTTAAACTCTGAGGAAGATGAATTGCCTGCGATCGCTTGATAATATAATGAGACTCGGTTCCTCGTATTATACGCAGCGCTAGCGACATTCCCTCGGCCAGTTTTTGGCATACGGGCCCACTTTTAGATTGCTCCAAGTTGCTAATGCTAGTAGGTGTTCATTTAAGAAAGCGGAAAAGTAGAATAAAATGCGGTAAATATTATGCAGTTTTCTTTAATTCTACCCAAGAGCCTTCTAATAACAAAAGAAAAAACAAATAAATCAATAAAAAATAAATTAAGTCATTTTAAAATTTCGGGATTTCCTGGAATATTTGTCCAATTCCCGGGATTTTCAAATCCAATAAAAACAGCCGGGATCCCGGGAAAGAAACCCTAATACAAACGTACACACAATTGCGAGAGCCCTCCATTAAAGCACACAATACTGTGCGAGCCACTCGTAACTTTCAGGAAACTGGGAGCATCAAAAATAGGAACAAAGGCAGAGGTGGAGGCCCTAAAGTTGCTACAACAAACGAAAATGTTGGACGAATTAGGAGATCCCTTCAGCAAAGTCCACGAAAATCGTCACGCCGAGTGTCTGCTGAACTTGGTATTGGTATCACTAGGGGTTCTGCGTTGCAAATGTTACACAATGATTTTAAGTTATACCCCTATAAGATTCAGGTTCTTCAATCACAAACTGCTCAAAACAAGGCAGCTCAACTGCACTTTGCAGAAGAAATGTCAGAGTTGGTGGAACAAAATCCAGGAATCATTCAGTTCACGGATGAGGCCCATTTTTATCTTTCTGGCCACGTAAACAAGCAAAATCTCCGAATATGGGTTTGTGAGCAGCCACACGAAACCGTGGAACGTCCTCTCAGTGTACAAAAGCTGTGTGGTGTGCTATGCCCATAGGATATGGATACATCATCGGTCCATTCTTTTTTGAAGATGAAAATGATGATACTGTGACCGTCTACCGTCATCTTAAGATGTTTAGAAGGAAGTACTGGCCAGAAATTCAGAGACATAATGATATTAGTCAAAACGATCTCAACTTCATGCATGATGGTGGTGCTGAGAGAGAAGCCGCATGACAGGTTCCTATCGCGACGCACGAATCGAGAATGGCCATCACACAGCCTCGACCCGAACCCGTACGACTTCTTTCTCTGGAATTATCTTAAGAATAGTGGTCCATTTTCGCGACAACGCGGTTGACTTGAATGTCCAACTCCCGCGCAACTGACGTACTAGCCAGAGAGAAAGAAAGCTGCCCGACATTGCTTTGTACCGTAACACGTTTGATTTGGATTGCTTGAAAGCTGAACATTTTATTTGTTTTTACAATTTTAACCGTGTTGTGCTGCGCTTTGTTTTATTAACAATGTCTTTGAAGCGAAGCACTAGTAATGCTACAAGTGCAAACAAGGTCAGAAAATCTGAGTGATAAAATTCATATTTTACAGGGTATGTATTACATACTATACATATTAATTTTACAGGTGCAGTAGAATTTAATAAATAAAATAAAAATTAATGTCAAATATTTTGTATTTAAAACTTGTTCGAGTAATTTGTTTATTTTTTTTGGAACCGATCCCAATTTTTCCCACAAGTTTATGTATTTATCTTACTCGTTTTTTTTACCTAAGGCGGCGTTTTCCAGGAACACATCTCCCGCGTAAGGGGAGGGGCTACTGTACTTTCTTTCGGTTAATGTTAGTGGGAGATTCTAAACATCGAAATTAAAATGTACGTAATATGATAGATATTTTCCTGTTCTTTAATATGGCATACAAAAAAGCTCGTCTCCTTGAGATAATTTTCTCGCAAATTTCAATTTATGCCAAAAAAGGAGTCAAACTTCAGATTCATACGAACAATGTTCTTCTAAAATGTAAATAAACAATATATATATATATATATATATATAAGGGACATACACGAATTTCATACCATATACAGGGTATATGGTCTGAAATGGTTTATTGGAGAGTGTAATGCCAAATGGCATACAAAATACTACTAAGTACTATAGACTTCCATTACGCAAAAATATGATACGACCTTCGTGTCCCGGCCTATATTATAGTACAGTACTGAGAAAATAATGTACAAGTTTTGGATACAGTAAAATAAATAGTTTTGTTTGATATGGTATTTAAATTCCCTAAAAAATATTTTATTTTATATGTGCAAACAGCATTGGTGGTATCATGCTAAACTTTGTAGTACAGGTGCCCATGGTCCTGAAAAAAAAGGACCAAGTCGTTTATTTCTGAGAGAAAAAAAAATGTTAATTAATATTTTCAGGTAAATGTGTTTTTTCTGGCAATTATTTAAACGTTCTTTTCATGATAATTTAACAAAAAAATATGAGTATTAACGGGTTAATAATTTTATGGTGGCTGGACTTTAGTTATTTCAAAAGGAACTATACAAAAACAATTACAGAGTAGGGTTATTTAGACGCAAACTCTCGCATACAACAATAATACTGCAGACACTATTGCATATGCATAATTGCAGCGAAATGCAAGGATCATAGTTCGAAAATCTCCTTTAATTAAACATTGTCAATAATAATAATAATTAAGAAAGAATACATTACATAAGAGATACATTACATTCATACTGGTTTACGCAATGTTGGCATTAACGTTTAATTTTTGTTGTTTAATTACAGTATTCTTATCTGAATATGCGGTTGGAAGCATGACAGCTTTTCAGGCAAAAGTCATTGAGATTCACTTCTATTTTTACATAGGAAACTGTCAAATATAAATAGAATTCGTGGAAAATAAAATAATGTTGCATTTAGTTAACTGTCATTACGAGTGAAAATTGAAATAATCTTTAAAATAATAGAAAATGAGAACAGAAATAATAATAGAAATAACAGAAAAGAAAAATGGTGAACAATACAAATTATGATAGAATCTTAAAGTTACAAAGATAAAAATGAGTGAGGCATATTATAACTATGGCGTAATATATTGAAAACTTTTAACATCTAATTTATATGGTTTATGATTGCACCGATTTAAGATTGTGAGTTTTGCAAATATAATAGGTGATTTTCATTGTTTAGTAATATTTACAAATTGCAATAATGTACGCATAATTGCACACACACACACACACACACATTAGTAGGATTTTATAAAGTGTTTCTTTACTGAGTTGCGAAACGATATTAGTGATGGTGCTTGTCTGATGTTTATGGGTATAGCGTTCCGGATATCTACCCCTTTGTAGGAGAGAGAGCATTTCCTACAAGTTGCATGGAATAATTTGGTTTATGTATGAAATCATTGGGAAGCCTTGTATTATGATTATGGTTGATCTGATTGGGGGTAATCGCCTTATGAATGGGCGAAGTATAGTTTCTATTATTAGCAACTTTGTACATACTGATACCGAGTGTAAGTTAATACATGTCATTTAGTTTTAGAATATTTAAGTTTCTGAACATTGGCGATGTATGAGACCGTCTATTATCATTGTCTGAGAAAGTTCGTAAACATTTTTTATGGATTACTTCTAGCTGATACAGTATATAATTCTTTGTACTACCCCATGCTGTGATTCCATGTTGCGAGTGTGGATGGATAAATGAGTAATACAGCGTGAGGGCGGCATTTTGGGATTTTTTTTTTTTTTTTCCTCCCGAGTTTAAACATTATGCAGAGAAATCTACATATTTTTTATTTGATATGTTATGCGTGACTTTTGAAGTTTATTTCTTCATCTAACTTGATGCCAATAACTTTAATTTCATTTACTTTTGCAAGAGGAGTGTTTCCAATTACTAATGGTGTCTGCACGATTGCATTTTTTTTTTAGTTACGATCATATATGATGATTTTGTCAAGTTTACTAAAAGCTTATTTGCGCACATCCATTTATAAACATGATTTAATTGCCTGTTCACTTCGTTCATTAGGTAATTGATATCGTGGTGTGTAGAAGTGAGTATTGTATAATCTGCATACTGAATGCAGTCATGTTGTTGATCGATAAAAATTATTTACATGTATTAAGAAGAGTAAAAGTCCAAGGATTGATCCTTGTGGAACCCCATTTTCCAATATAGCATATTCTGATGAAATGTCATTTACTTTAACATAGTGGTGACGATTTAAACCACTATATTATCCACTAAAATGAGGCAGGACTTGTGGACCACCCTGTATATAAATTACTCGTCAGAATGAAGAATGCTCGTAGTAAATGCAGAAGTAAAAAACATTGATATCTTTTATTGTAACCATGAATTACAATTTTTATGAGATACAATTACACGACCGTGACATTAATTTTTTTCTCAAAATCCGTTAGATTTGACAAATATGAATGCAGTTGCACATTAACAATCGCAACCTTACAAGCAAATAAAGCGCTACGAGAATAAAAAATAAAGTTACAGCAATTTTTATTTATAATATTAGGGGATCACCTGAAGATCAGGGCCCCCAGCCTTCTTTAGTTAGTCTTATAAGGCTAACTAACGAAAATATCACGACCTAACCTAACCAATCGTTAGGTCAACTGTACGTCCTTGACGACTGGTTAGGTTAAGTCGTAATATTTTCGTTAGTTAGCCTTATAAGGCTAACTAAAGAAGGCTGGGGGCCCTGATCTTCAGGTGATTCAAAATTTTTTTAAGAATGAATCCATGTACGGTATCGTAAGTAAATTTTAAAACACATTTTACTGTAATACTGGAAGCCATAAATTAGATTTACTAAAAAATTATTAGGCTATAGGCACCAGCGCAGTCCAACTGGCGGCCCGCGGAATGAAATTTTGCCAAATTTCATTTCTGAATTTTCTTCCCTATTTTGTCATTTCTAGTAGGTAGAACAACATTCAGCGGGTTCCTAAGTCGTATTAACCAATGGTGTATGATTATAGGCATACAATTTTACTTTAATAAGTGTAATTGTGGCCCACCATCTAACTCTTGTAAACATCTTGGCCCGCGGCTTTATAGAAGTTGGACAGCACTGGGCTATACATTACTAAGCTTCGTTTGAGGCAAGAGTTCTTAACCCTTTTTAGGCTGCGATCCAAATTCTGGTCTCGGGTCTAGCTCGGCGACCAATGCCTTCAAACAGTTCACTCGTAGATAAAATAAATAATAATGGTAAAATGATTAGGGATAACATAAATAAATGCTAAATGACCATTTAATGACCCAAGTTTGGGTCGCGACCCAGAGGTTAAGAATCACTGGGTTAAGGTATGGGTTTCACTCATTTCGGCTGCAATACAATGTGCAAGACTATCCTGCGGATATAGTGTGTGTGCAGTGTTGCCATTTCTACAGATTTTATGCTTTGTTTCAGATTTTCAGATTTTTCCCCCAAAATGGGCGAAATCTACAGATTTCTAAAATTTATGATTTTTTTTATGCTTCTTTTCAGATTTTCCTTCAAAATGGCAAAATTTGCCGATTTCTAAGATTGAGGTTTTTTTTTACTAACTACTACGGACTACACTGGATATTACAGTAATATTACTGAGTTTCTCCATGAGAACCAACAAATTATTTTCGTGCGCCACCTGTCAGTAGAGAGTGGCAACATAATAAACACGCCACACTCAGCTGACTGTGCGTCGGTTCTTACAAGTCATCAACAAAACACACTGCTAAAGAAAGCAAAGGGTGGAATCTACAGTACAGATAAATAGCCCTGTTGTTGTTAATGATAATGTTCATTCCATAATTCCAGTACAGCACAAAATTATGTATTTTATTGAATTCCTTTTTCCATTTTGTATACTGTATATGCATCCTTATTTTGTTGCTGTATACTTGTTCTTTCTATTTGCTGCTTTTTGTCTAGATCATTCTTAAACTGGCCTATAGACGTAGCTTGAATAGTATTCTGGTTTAAAATATTCGGTTTATCTAACTTCCATTCATTAAATTTTGTGTTTAATTTACCATTTTTGTATTTCTGTTTGGAATTATGAATATTATTGTACATGTTACTTACAAAAATAAACTTTAAAATCAAATGGTAGTTTACAGATTTTGTCTACAGATATTTTTATTGAAACTACAGATTTCTAGAGATATTTTGACACCAATCTCCAGATTTTCGTTATTTTTGGATGGCAACGCTGTGTGTGTGTGTGTGTGTGTGTGTGTGTGTGTGTGTGTGTGTGTGTGTGTGTGCGCGCGCGCGCGTTATGAAGCCATTTAAAAAGAAATATTTATAATCTCTTTATATTCCTCTTCATTGATATCTGTGGTCCCATTTTCAAAACTTATTCACATTAACGTGCGTATGTTATTCATTACATTTCATATTAAACTAAGCCTCATAAACAAACGCATGACTGAACCTCATAAGCGCATAAACACTCGAAAGTATTTCACATTCCAAGATACACTGTTCAGTACCTTATAATCAGATATCTGTTGAGGAATACCTCATAAATAAGTTGGTACTGAAAACTCGGCATTATTTCAGAAACGATCGTACATATTTTAAAGATTCATTTACTTTCCGTCACTTTACGATTTTAGAAATTTTTAATAGAAAATACATTTTTATCCCCAATATTTAAGGTCTCTGTAAACATTACTTAATGAATTTCACACACACATTCTCGTAAACCATAGTGTGTGTGTGTGTGTGTGTGTGTAAAATCTTGTTACAGTTTGGAAAGTAAATAATAAATATACAAAAAAAAAAAATAACCCTTTATTAAAACCAGCAAACAAAGAAATTAACAATTGCAAGATATGAAATTTCACCATGTCGTCGATCATTATCTTGAGAGTGTTGTAATCTTTCAAAATTTGCGAAAACAAATAGTTAGTTTGAGCGCTTTTAATTCTGTTTAAAAAGTCTTCTAAATATTTTAGTCTCGTTGCATAAACATTAGTTTTAATCTTTTCCCAAAAATAGAAATCTAATCATTTACGATCGTGTGACTGGGGAGCTCGAGCAATGGGGCAACAACATCCAAATCATCATTCTAAACCTTCGAGGAAGGTCGAAAGACTCGCATTTACGGCAGTAGCGCCCGCAGCGAGGGGCACTTCGACATACGTGCCTCCCCCGTCGTCCATAATATGTACGTATATAAATATTGCTATTATACGTACTCTTATGAAACTTTTTGCTATAAGCAGATATACACACGAAATGCACAGAAATAAAAATCAATTATTATCGACAAAATCTAAAATTTACACATTTTTGCAGTTATAGGTGCAGATAAAGTAAGCGACATCAAATTATTTATCCACAAAATTTTTATTTTTTCCTCAAAATTCTTTACCCTGGTGAAATTTTATATTTATATGCAATAACCGATTTATGTATAATATATCCAGATAACGTCCGCCTGGAAAATCAGGTTATTCGAAAGGTTTCCGCGTACATTTAGAACGAAGAAAATCTTAAACATCTTCAAATATGAAGTACCGGTTTCAGATAGGTCATTGGGGGGAATCGGAAGGAGAGTACACCATACAGACTCCCCTAATCTTAGGGGGCAGTTTCGCTCGTGCTCACTCTCTCCGCCCTCCCCCAAATTCGGCAATTATGTACTACCATAGTCTAAAATATATTTTTAAAAGTGTACTGTACTTTAAAATATTCAAACTGACTGCGGCCATTTTTTTTTTTGGTGTGTGTGTATCCTTTTTTTAACACTTAAAACTAACAGGACTTCAAGGACAACCTTTATTTTATATATATTTTATTGCAAATTTACTGTACAATGCGCAGTCAATTACAAAAGTTTTGTCTAACGTTATCTTTAAAGTTTAAAGTATGACTTGTCCAGCATAATCACAATCAGTCCTTGTGGGCACGATGGAGTAAAATCAGGTTCCCGCAGAATACTCCAAACTATTACAACTCCCCCCCCCCCCCCCCGACAAGTAATAAATGCCATATGTTGCTATAATAATAACCAGATACAAATGCCTGGCAATCATTACCTCGTATATAGTAGTAAAAAATTAGGCAAATTATACCATAAAATCTTAGGGTTAATATTAAGTTTCGGGGCCACCACATTTCAGTGGTCTGCCCATTTCATTGGACCAATCTAGGTGAGTCTTACGTCCGGGTTAGGTTATGCAGGTTAAGATATAGTTTTGGGCTTGTTAGTTGTTTCCCACGTAACCAACTTGTGGCCAATCACGGGTCAAACAACTAGGATCAACTAACGAAAATATCACGATTCACGACTTAACCCAACCAATCGTCAAGGGCGTACAGTTGACCTAACGAGTGGTTAGGTTAAGTCGTGATCTTTTCGTTAGTTAGTCTTATAAGGCTAACTAACGAAGTCTGGGGACCCTGATCTTCATGTGATCCAACAACTGGTGTCGCCGAAACTTAATATTTACCAATCTTTAACATATACTGCGAGTAACTTCCACAAAAAAACGTGATCGACCTAGGACCCATCCATTTTGTCGACGGGATATATAATCGACGCTAAAAGACTAAACCTAAACATGCGTCTACACAATGTAGTAACCCGTGGTTCGGATCTCGCCTAAACCTACCCTGGCCGATAATAACTTGTCAATTTTGTCACGTCGATCACATTTCGTTAAACCAGATATTTTGTAATGACTGTACATCTTCAAATTAGGCCTAGGTACAAGCTATAATATTAAGCCTAGGCCTATGTGTCACGACGGCAGTACAAGGTTGGATTTTGCTCGTAATCTTGAAGTTTGTAGAAGGTCGCAATAGTTGACATTAAAAAAGGTGATTAAACCTTTGTATTGATTCCGGGTATTACCCATTGCGGCAGATCTGTCGCTACAAGATGCTAAAGGTTAAAACATTTCATAATAATAATAATAATGATGACGACGACGACGACGATGATTAACAAAGGGTCAAATGAGCGTAAGGTGCATAGCTGCGTAACGACAGCCACCTGACACCACTATTCGCTGTGTATTCTCTCTCCCCGAGATATTTGAAGACAATTTTATGTGTGTTTACATTCAAGATCATCATTAAAACATTTTAGACTTTCTAATTTTTAAAAATGTTAAAGTTTCAAAAATTAAGATTCCAAACAGAAACGGTTTGGGGGTCTAATTTATACAAAAGCAACAATTGGGTCAAAGTACTTCTGAAGGTTAAAATACTTAATAGTAAATTCTCCTGTATTTAAATTTTAAAATAAACACTAGTATTATACCATATACCCTCTACTGTACCCTCAGTGACATCCGAGAGCAACTGGACTGGCTAAGTTTTGATTTGTCAAAATGAACACCAAATACAAATATGTAATACATTTGCACGACTATGATAGTGTAGACGGGAGAGAACGAGTCTGTAGTACTTACAGGATTATCAACAGACACCACAAAATTGTAAATAAGGAAATCGCCTTCTAAGCTCCAGTGACAAACGGGTGTTTTTTCAGTAAAAACTTAAATAAATTTCATATAAGTATAAAAAATTTACAGTAGCAACAATAAAAACCCCAATAAATATATCTAAACAATAACTGAAGTCTCTCAGAATCACAAAAATTAAGTCCACCATCTTTTTTTTTAAAGCTATATGCCCACCTCTAATCTAAAGAGCTCAACCATTAACATCCAACGTCCTTGGGAGAGCCATTAAATTAATAAAGCATTAAAGAATTTTAAAGCTTTGCCGGACTTCACTCGCGGCGAGTACCTACTCAATGAATCTATTGTTGTTATTTTGGGTGTGGGAAAAAGAGAGAAAGTTTAATAGGAGCAATGAGACAAGTTTAATCTTGGCCATTTTACATTCTCACTTTCCGCGACGAAATTGAAGACGCGTGATTCTCATAATATAAAATACAAATTTGCATAATGCACAGAAAAACAACTATGACTGAATTAAACATATCAGTGAATATAATTCAGTAAATGAAGTCAACACTAACAATAAAACCAATGATTAATGGGGACAATACACATGAAGTTCTGCCGTGACACTTTGCAACGAACAGCAGTAGTTCAAGTAAGCTACTCGTGGCCTAAATTGAACATTTTATTGTCCCTTTTCATACAACCTCTACAATAATTGTGTGTGTGTGTGTGTGTGTGTGTGTGTGTAGTTTAATGGGGATAAAGGGGAAGGCTGCCTGTCCCAACAATGTCGCATTTTCTGGGGTAGTCAACAATGTCGCATTTTCTGGGGTAGTCTCATAATCTGTAAAAAATGTTCCGCGTCTCTACCGTAGAACTACGATTGAAATCCCATTAAAAAATTCAAAATTGAAAAATCTTATTCACAAAAGAATAAAAGTGAGTTTTACAATTTTTAGATATTTGATACATTTCTGAAGTTTACCACCAATGACTATTATTGTGTGTATGTAAAAAAAAATCCCTTAGGTTTGTTATTAGTAACCCTTAATAAGCCTAGTTGTGCATTCATTTACTGCCATTTTGTTACATATAACTGGTATTATCGAATCAAATTTACCATCAATAATTTGGCTGATAGTATTTAACCCATTAGTGCCCAGCGTCACTTTACGTACTGATTTTGTTCTGGCTAACGCCAGACGATTTTATTCAGTCTCGGAAAAGACCTCTGGGCGATAATAGGTTAAGCAAGCATCTATTTAAATAAGTATCATACTTTAATAGTGTTACTATTATTTTGTTTATTACGTTTATTGATTTGGCGAGCTAAGCGAAAGAACAAAGTTGGGCTATTAATAATAGCTTTTTATAAACGATGGCCTACATATTTTTAGAAAAAGATCTGAAAAAGGGCCTACACTATGGGTGCCCAAAACAACTAGGTACCCGCTACGAAAAAATTCTGATGGCCAATCATCATATCTGGCCCGCTGCAATTCTTAATTAAAATAGAAAGAAAAAAGCTAATTAACCCTTTCACTCCCAAATTTGAAAATTTGTCTTACACATCTGTAAACATGAAAGTATCATGAGGTTTAGGCGTAATTAGACACTGTTGAAAGATTTTAAAATTTTATTCGCACAAATTGTCATTATAGCAATGTGACACGCATGTTCCATTGGAGGTAAACAAATTTGAGTGGGACACGTATGTCCCATTGGTAATGAGTAGTATGGTTTCTGTAATTCTGCTAAAATTAAAAAAATATATAAATAAAACCTTGAATTTTTTATGAAATATAAAAGAAATAAAACCTTCATAATTAATTTTTTTTTTTTATGAAAACAAAAGGCTGTAATTTCGCAAAGAATGTTTTTACTTATGTTGAGCAGAACATTCCTTACATTTTACAATGTTTACATTTGGTAAGAATTGAACAAACACTATAGGTGTGGTTACACTTGTAAGAAATAATATAAATATATACTGGTACCTTGTAGGCTTCACATTTCACGCTCACTACGGATATCCTTTCAAATTTGATGCCATTAGGCAACAAAGGAAGCAAATGTTACACGCCAACATTTGAAATCCAACAGAAAAAGATGCTAGATGTCGCGAGAAATTAAATAGATGAACAACAAGCCCAGCAAATACTTTTTATAGCAATTTTAAGTACATCATTAGCAACAAATTACAGGCCGGTGTGTTCATTATCTGTGTTCAGCAAAGTTTTTGAAAAAATTGTAAAAAGTAGAATGCAGCGATATTTAGAATCCTACAATTTATTATCTCCAAATCAATATGGCTTCCGTAATAATAAAACAACGGAAATGGTTATTTTAAATCCTACGGAAAATGTAAATACAGCTAAGGAGAACAAAGAAATAATGATATCAGTATTTATGGATTTGAGTAAGGCGTTTGATGTAATAGACCATAATATTCTACTTAATAAATTGGATTGTTACGGCTTTAGAGGAGCAATCAGTGATTGGTTTGAAAGTTATTTGTTCAATAGATATAATTTTGTATCAGTAAATAAGGTTTGCTCAACTAAAGCGCTTGTCAAACATGGTGTGCCACAGGGCTCAGTTCTGGGTTCACTGTTATATACAGGGTGTCCCTAAAGTCTGGACACACAGGAAATATCACTAACTATATGTTATTATTATTATTATTATCTTAAATTCATGCAACTGAGGCCTAAGGTAGGCCACATACAGTTGCATGAATTTAAGATAATAATAATAATAATAATAACATATAGTTAGTTATAGTTAGTGATATTTCCTATGTGTCCAGACTTTAGGGACACCCTGTATATAAATGACCTTCCACGTTCATCTGATATACTGAATTTCATAATGTTTGCAGATGATACAACTCTCTCTTTTTCTTGCAAAGATGTTAATACAGCTAAGAATATATTTCATTCAGAATTCATCAGTGTAATGAAATGGTTGACCACCAATAAACTCTTCCTAAATACCAGTAAAACAAATTTCATGATTTTTACTAATTAAAGAAATGTATATCTTGATGAACTTAATGTTAATGAAATCGCCATAAAGGAGTGTACTGTAACAAAATTTCTTGGTGTAATGCTAGATAAGAATTTGCAATGGAGTGATCATGTAAATTATATCGCGAAAAAGATTTCAAGGAGCGTTGCTATAATGTTTAAACTTAGAAATGTAGTCCCTAAACAAGTTTTATTGACTCTTTATCATACTCTTGTTCTTTCTTATATAACGTACTGCGCCCTTGTTTGGGGAAACTCCGCTAACAACGCATTAAATGGTATCTTTGTCATCCAAAAACGAGCAATAAGGTTATTATCTGATGCTGATTTCCTTGATCACTTGTGCATTATTTAAAGAGCTAAACCTACTAAAGCTCAACGATATAACCAAACTGGCACATTTTATTTTTATTTACAAGTGTAAGAGCAAAATCATTAATTTGCAATGGGTAAATAGATATTTTGTAACTCATCAAGAAATCCACTCGTATCAGACCAGAAATAGAGCAAAGCTTGTTATACCTCAATTTAGATTGTCTTCATCTCAAAAACTACCCATTTTCACTGGATTGAAACTATGGAATGACCTGCATGCCGATATAAAAAAAATTGCGAATGTAAATTTGTTTAAAACCAAGTTGAAATCCCGGTTAATAATGGGATACTAACAAAAATCTTGGATTAATGTCCACTAATAATGTTTAATATTGTCCATTAATATTGTTTAAGATTGAAATACAGGTTTTAACTATTAATAATACTTATTTATTTATTTATTATTATTAATTTATAACAGCTAGCTGCTTATTTTTAATAAGAGCCCAGTAAAGCCTAAAACTTAAGGGTCAAATTAAATAAAAAAAAATAAATAAAAAAAAAATAAATAGTCGAGCTTCACAATTATTCATGTCATTGTAAAAATTGTAAAGTGTAAAAAGACTACTGTATTTATTTTATTATTAATAAAGGTTATTCAATGTAAAAAAAAAAAAAAAAAAAATCATATACCCAGTGGGACATGGGTGTCCCGGTGGGGGTCAAAGGGTTAAAAAGAATATTTATATTTGAAGCAAGATTTAGCCAAGAAGCCAAATTTATGCTTCAAAATTTAGTTTTACCGTTCAAGGCCTATTTGTCATTCCAATAATTTTGCTACTGTTGGGACCTATTTATTCGTGCTAATTGGCATGTTTCCATACTGTGCAATTTTTTTTGTGCATTACATTCAGTGGTGGGCACCGTTAACCAAAAAGTTAACTTCGTTAACCGCTAATCCGTTAACCAAAAAGTTAACTTCGTTAACCGTTAATCATGTAACGGAAGTTACCGATAAACCGTTAACGTTAACTTTTATTATAAAAAAATGAAAAAAAACAATATATATATAATTTAATTTTCCCTCTTCTTCTCGTTCTCCATTTTGTCCATGAGATGCATGTTGTCCTTCATGAAAATTAGCATATCAAAGTTTTCATCAGACAGGGATGATCTCTTGGCCCTCAGGATGTCCTTGCCCATAGAGAACAAACGCTCCACTGCAGCACTGGAGGGGATGGCTGTGTTGAACTTGATGAACAAGTCCACCAACACTTGCTCACCCAAGAAGGCAGCATCTGTCAGCAAGTCCTTGGAGTTGGTCTCCAGCCAGGTCTTGACCAAGTTCTGGGCCTTGCCCTTGAGTGACCTGTGGCTTCTGCTGCTCTCTTTTGTCTGGATGACAGCACTGAAGAAGTCATCCTCCTCCTCCTCGTTGTTGCTGCCCACTTCGTTGGACTGCTGCTTCATGGCCTCCTCGACTGTACCCTCCATGCTTTTCCTCACCCTGGCGACCTTGGTGTTGTCATACTTGTCCAACCAGATGAGGCGAAACCTGGGATGGAAGGCAGCAGCCAGCTGGCATTCGTCATCCTCCAGGAGGGGCCCAAACCTTTTGTCGATGCCTGCCAAAAGTGCGTCGACCAAGGCGCTGCAGTAGACGAGGCCCTTGGACTTCAAGTCCTTAAGCCTGAAGATTGTCGCAGCAACTGTTGGCAGCAGAGTCCCAAGGTAGGCTTGTTCCTCCCCCTGGATCTTGTCGAGTGCTTTGGCCACAGGTGACATGATCTGGAAATAAAACAATGGAGAATTAGTAAATTGTAGAAATTCAAATTTGTATTATTCTGCATTATTATTCTGCTGTATTTTACTCAATAATATAACGATAATTGAATGAGCAAAACTAAAATGTATCTACTGGCTGGTGTTAAGAAAAATATAACTTTATTGCAATAAATAAATATAGTTGGAATAATTGTATTCTTAAACGTTTACGTAAACAACGCTATTATTGTATCAAGGTCCTGCATTTAATTGTAACCAGAAAAAAATAAATCGTGGAATTTCCACGAGTCCCGCTAGTTTATTATTAATTTATAAATATATTACCTTGACATACTCTTTCATTAAGTCGACATCCTGGTCTTTGAAGCTGTTGACCTTCAGCTGGGTCATGACTCTGTGGAGAGCAGGCCTCTTCGTCTCCAGGATTGTGTTCAGGACCACCACAGAGTCATAGGTGGAGTTCCACCTCGTCGTGTTACATATATATTATTGAAAGTGCCTTAAAATGCTCGTGATATTTCTTGAAAGAAGTTGAAACATTCAACTCAAATGGCAAATCTTTCCGCCTGATTTTACAGTCGACCATGTTTTGTTCAAACTAATGCCATAAATAACTACCATATTTGGTAAGACACAAATTGTGGCGACGGAAACAAATATATCGCCTGATTTTGGACTGCGGAAATGGAAATTCGTTCATCACTATTAACAGTGGCGGATTAATTGCGCACCTGCTCAGCACTGAAAATAATAGAAACTTTTAAACGTTTATTTATGAATTTTTTGGGTTAACGGACTTGAGTTAACGGAAGTTAAATGTAACGGAAGTTAATTAGTCCGATAATGATTTTCAAAGTTAACTTAAAAGTTAATCGTTAAGGAAAAGTTAACTTCGTTAATTAACGATTAACGATTAACGGATTAACGGTTTGTGCCCAGCTTTGATTACATTACAAATCCGAGGAGTTATTCGGATTTATATATTCTGACCGGCGAGACTGTCGACATCCCATTGAAGCCCACCGCTCAATAATTTTGGACATCTGTAGCCTCAAGTACGTCATACCTAACTTGTAGTCATGGGCCCAGTATATTTATTATTTGTAGAAGTCCTTGACCAAAACTTATCAATAGACTTCTAGTTTGTGTTTCGTTCAATCCATATTATTGTAATTATTTATGAACGAAGTTATCAGTTAGTGTTTAGCCTACTCAAAGCTACCGTAATTCTTCGTTTGGCCTTTTTTAATCGTTTCAGCACAGAACAATACAGTACATGTAGGCAACTGGAGTTTAAATTCTTGATGCGAGGTATGCTTAAGATTTTATGGCGATTAACCTCAAAAAGGCAGGAAACAAAAATTTTGTATAATATAGTAACAGCTCTATGAGAATTAACTTCGCTAGGCATAATTTAGATGTCTCATATGGTAACTATTGTTAGTAATGGTTAAAATTTTGTTTTCTAATTAACTACTGTAGTGTTGCCTTGTTTGCCGCCTAAACACAAATATCATAACTAACCACAGACATTTACAAATCTAAACTACATATTCCTTCTTGTGATAGAAATTAGAGTAGAAATATAGGACGTACATAATTTGAAAATGTGAAGCTGATCTAGAATGTAGGCCAGACATCATATAACTAAAAGTCGTCACTTTGAAGCTTCCGACATATGTTTTACTGAACTGCTCAAAGTGCAATAAAAATTATTTATAATATGGGCTTAAAGGCAGTGCAAAAATTATTGCATAAATATGCTTCACAAAGACAAAACGTTCGATATTTCTTATTTCGACTAATAAAAGATAACGGTTGATGGAATCATTCTGCAGCTTCGTTAATATGTACCATAACATTTGGTATTATTTATGATTAGACCATGTAGTTATGTATTAATATGGTGATAGGCGAAAGGATACGTAGGCCCTACTTTGGCTAGCATTGTATTCTTAAGGCTATTATTATTATTATTATTAATACCGTAATTCATGAACGGAACCTTATCATATATTATCCTTCAATAGGTCTAACTAGCTAACTTTGTTACCTTCCTGTCCACAGACCCTACGGCTATTAGTCTAAGGACTAGGCCTACATACATTTAAGCTTTACTCTCAATGTTACAGCGATAATAATTATTTGAAAACGTAGTTAAATACCTTACGTGGGCTAAGCTACCAGTATGACAGTTTCTAAATCTAATTTTTCGTGTGGTGGTGAATGAATACTAACAGCCCCATTATTCACACTGTGCAGTGTACATCTGGATACTTGGTTCCACAAATATCCGAAATAATGCGAACATTTTCATAATAGTATGTCTTCAGGCTGTTCCGAAACACTGTCCAAGGAGAACTTCTCTCCAACTTTGTGAGGAAATTCCTCAACAAAACATCACAAAATGCCGTGAGTTGGGTAGGCTTATGATGATATTTATAATTAAAATTTTACTTGAAAGGTTCAAATTTAAATTTCGAAAGATTTATTTTGTCGGAAATAGTCTTTCAATTTTATTTTAAATGGGTTGTCTGGTACAGCCTAGGATAGCGCTTAAGGGGCCTTCGGAATAGGATTTCTAGTTGCTATTATTATGAATTATTGTTGTTATTATTATTATAAATGATAAATTTCACCGAAGTGGCGTTTTCCCATCACACAACAAAAATAAAAATTACCCCTTAAAATTAAAAGATGTTCAGTAATTGAGCAAAATGTACTGTATCATTTAGTAGGCAATAGATGTTTATTCTAGATATGGAGGGACATGTGTTCAGATGTTTAAATTATGTGATGAGAGTTACAAAAGAATCGAATATGAAAAGTACACATTAGAAACCAGTCCCATTATGTACACAATTTCCTACTAACGAACTACCTCGGGTAAAACATAGGCTATATTTTTTAAAAAGCAGACTTTCGTACACCACCACAACTACAATTTTTTTTTTTTTAATTTAGTCATTAGGATGCATTTATGACCAATTTATAAAATATTTTTGACAAAAAAATGTTTAATTTTTAACACGGTCACTTTATTAACAGGCCTAGGCTTCTCTTAGGTCCCCATCTGTTAATAACTTTATAAGGGGATAACATCATGTGAAGTGTCCTTTTCAAAATATTACATAGCCTAAACTAGCGACGTACAGTACTAAGAAACCTAAAAATAAAGAGGCCTTAACAAATGTAAACCACTAAACATTTTAGTGATAAATTTCTAATATTATTTGATGACAATCCCATAACTATCCATGCAAGACACTACACATTCAAAATCTACAGCTACAATAAACATTCGGGTCAAATCTCAAAATGAGCCTACGCGAGATAACCTTTGAGGCCTACTTTAAATTGGGATAATTAAGAATTGGTCTACATGGTCTTGGAGGGGACGACATTTGGGAGACCAAAGCAGCAGTTATTTAACGTAGATCCACTGAAACAAACACGATTAAGGAGACAATGATATGTCATTTGTTAATTTAATGCGACACCGCACTACACCGAAGTAAATTACATTGTACAATTACAATTCATTTAAAAGCAGCGTTATTCACAGAGTAAGGTCTCTTAATTAACGACAAAAGAAAGGAACCCCTATTGAACAAATTTTAGACGACCAAGGCCAACAAAACTTAACCCTAGAAGGCCAGTATGGGACCGCGCACATAGCGACTAGTATGGGGAATGTACGTAACACCATGAGGAAAATTACATTTATAGGTTGAATTAAAAAATTTAATGTTACTAAACAATAATAAAAATACGCACCATTGCGGTTGGGTACCCCAACCCAACAAATTCAATTACATTAAAACCAAAAATTTACTGGACAAAAACAATTATCGGGTACCCATGCCCGGTTATGTCAACTGTATGCTCTTGACAATTGGTTAGGTTAAGTTGTGATATTTTAGTTAGTTTTAATGAAAATATCACGACTTAACCAATTGTCAATCAAGGGCATACAGTTGACCTAACCGGGCATTCAATTAACCTAACTAAGCATGGGTACCCCATAATTGTTTTTTATTTGTCCTTTAAATTTTTTGTTGCGGTACCCAACTGCAATAGTGCCTAAAAATAATTTACGTACAACAACCACCACCATTTCCAGAAAAAACAAATGTACTTTTGTAGTAGGCCACGCTGGCTTTCTAGGGTTAAAATTACAGAATAGGTTTATCAGATATATTTAACCTCTGAAGCGTTATCGACGAGTTATGTCGTTTATTGGTGTGTATAAAAGTGAAAAAAGTGACGCTTTGCAGGTACAAAGTATTTTCACGGAAACATGCCTTAATTAATCCAGACAAACAACTCCAGTTTTTACAAAAATTAAAAACATTCTCATTAGCTAAATATAAAATAATGGAAAACGCGATAACGCTGAGCGTGTTGTGGGAAGGTAAACTAGAAAAAATATTACAAGTTTTCACACGCAACAGCAGCGAAAATGTGTTTTTTTTAATAAATGACCTCAGGGAAGCCTATATCACTTTCTTTTTAGGAGAGAGAAAGTATGTAAAAGTTAGATTGCTCTTTCCGGTATCCGTTCCCTTCGAATTTATAAAATTCGTTTTCACACTGATTTGATCTCCATTACTGACAGAGTTTACTCCATTAAAGGTCATGGGCCTACGGGCCTAGAAGATGGCAAGTGGTGAAAAACGCTTTTAGTATTAAGTAAATTTTAAGAGAGAAAATGATGATAACTGTAAAGGAAATGGAGAATGACCAATAAAAGGCACGCCCAATCCTAACGAGGACTGACATCTTTAAGTAATTAAAATAACCCAATGTTCCTTGGTTATCATACTGAAGATTAAAATATTCTCTCTCTCTAGACCTGAGGGTATTGCATAAGTTCATAAAACCTTGAAGGCTTCATGATTTTGTGCGTCGATGCTTATCTGGAGAGAGAGAGAATGAGAAGTAAAACGAGCAATTAAACCTTTTAAACTCTGAAATTACCGTTTTCCCTATATTAAAAGCAACTTTGACAGGCTCCACATGTGTTGTCAGACTCGGCCCTATGCAATATAATAATTATCGATTTCTCTCCCGACAGTAGCTAGCACATTTCTGAAAACGCTATACAGTATTGCAAAATATTCCTTATCTCTATTTTCCTGGTTTCGCTGTATGCTTCTAATTCAGCTCATGTACAGTCACGCAATTTTAATACATAAATTTCACGCCTAATTTGTGTTAGCTTACAGTGCCATCGGGATGTTTCTTTCTACTGACTTTGACGAAGCAATCCGAACGAACTGACTTCCTCCCCTTTAGCCTAAATCAACCATAAAACCTTTTTAGTCTTTGGAATTTACACGAACATCCTTTTTAAGTCTGATTGTTCATATAAATCAAATGGCAGACACAACCTAGACAACTACATAAATATGGTAATTTAAAAAAACCATGGTACAAGGCTAAAAAGCCCTATCCTGAATTACATTTTTAACCAAAACAATTAGCCCTATTATCATAAACTAGTTCTGACCTCGGCTGTGAACTGAAAAGGTAGTCGATTAGGGTGTCTAAGCCAATGCAACAAAAGAATTTAGATTAAGTCGACAGAGTGGTGCAGTTTTATCAAAAACAATGAACTGCCCTTCCTTCAAAAACTATATGCGGTATGCCCTTACAAGGAATAAAAAAAAATTTCATGATCGCAAAATCCCACACCCGCTCTCCTTGACTTTAGACGAAATAAAAATAGGCTTCGACCGTTACTTGAAAAGGTACCTACTGGCTCAGTCTACTAATAGGACAAAAGTAGGATAGTGTCAGAAAACTGAAAATCTTGCGTGAAAGTAGCCTATTAACATGGTGGGCCTATTATGAGCTAAATAAATTTGATTCGTTACCGTACAAGCCAAGTCCACAATTTGTAATCAACCTTGAAAGAACTTACAGGATAGCGTACAAGGTCAGTAGGCAGCTATGTATGGCAAGTTTCCTAAGTTAGGCTATAACTTACCTTATACCTTTGACCTTGAGGTTTAGTTTGAGAATAACTCCTACCTCTTCATCTATTCTTTAGAAAGCGGAGTTTAGGCATAATCACGTTGTTTTATTGTTAATATTATATGGCAGGGGCCTACAGCTTAACGTGGAATCCGAACCATGATTCACTACACGCGAACACAGAGGACGGTTCCATCCAGTAATACACATACTCAGTTTCATTTAAATTTGTTGAAATACTGGAAAACGATATTACAACACAGTCGTCGCGTGCGTGCGTGCGTGCGTGCGTGTGTGTGTGTGTGTTTTCTACAAAGTATGTCAAATCAGCATTATATATTAATATAAAACTTCGTTTGATGACCCCTTCAAAACTACCTTTATTGCTCAACGATAGACAGACTTCAGAAATAAAAATAAAACCCTGAGGGTGCTGATGGTACAATTCAACTCATGCATAGGAAAATGAAAACAGATGGACTCATGGCCACCATATATATATATATATTACTGAAGGGTCAACAACTGCATTTCTGAAAAAGCAAATGCTAAAACTAGTTTCGCTCGAAAGCAAGACTCAAAAGGAAATCTTTTGGTTTCCTGGATGGTGTTGCG
This sequence comes from Bathynomus jamesi, assembly GCA_023014485.1. Taxonomy (NCBI): domain Eukaryota; kingdom Metazoa; phylum Arthropoda; class Malacostraca; order Isopoda; family Cirolanidae; genus Bathynomus; species Bathynomus jamesi. The sequence goes on from JAJOZX010002394.1 coordinate 283,623, forward strand.
GTAAGAGACGTACTTGGAACGTGGCCTAGTGACGCAAAAATGAAACCGCCTTGTGTTCTACATTAATAACATTATATATACTTCTCAGATGTTCCGTGCGATGATTCCTCAATTCATGGGTCTGGCATGTTGCCTCTTTTATATATATATATACGGTATATATATATATAATAAATTATATATATATATATATATATATCCCCGCAAGGGGGTTCTAAGCTCGTGCTCTTGAGTGCTCGTTCCTGGATGTTTCACGTGCGCCCTCCCGGCCCTAGCACCCAAGGATGATGGGGCTCGACCCTGCAGTCCTTGGTCTTTTTCCACTTCGACTGTCCCCTCCACCCTTTCTTTTTCCTCTGTCTTTCCTCTCACTTTTTCTTTGTTTTTCCGCCGAGATATGCCCTTTTAAATAGAGGCGAATCGGTTCTTCCCAAACTTAAAAAAAAAAATATATATATATATATATAAATTATTTCACGAAAGTGACACGTGAAAAATATTTATGATGAATAAAACCACGAAGGGAAAAGAAACAAAGTGGTGATCAAGCGCTTTCGTCTAATGACATCCTCAGGAACACTGGAGTGAAACTCTCCTTTCACTCCAATGTACCTGAGGATGTCATTAGACGAAAGCGCTTGAGCACCACTTTGTGTTTCTTCTCTCTTCGTGGTTTTATTCATCATATATATATATATGCTGCAAACCCACAAGGGAAAAAGAAAAACGATTGCAAGGCCTTTCGTGTATTCAGAGCTACACCTCGTCAGGGAACGAAAGGCCTTGGGATCGTTTTTCTTTTTCCTTTTGGGTTTGCAGCATTCATTCATTCATTTCACTTGTTGAATTGCGAAATTCATCTATATATATATATATATATATATATATATATATATATATATATATAGTGTCCCATAAGTCCGGCATCATAGGAGAAATTCATATTTTTCTATTTCTACAAACCATAATTCATATTTTTCTCTTTCTACAGGCCATAATGTCTGTGAGCAAGGAAGAACGGATCCAGATAATTCTACTCATACGAAATGAGTCAGAGAGAGGCCGCTGCTGAATTTAACAAACTGCATCCAGACCGCGAGCCAATAACACAGAGTTGTGTTAGCAGACTTGTTGCAAAGTTTAAGAAAACAGGATCCATAGAAGATAAACCACACAGTGGACCTTCAAAGAGGTCCACTGACGATGATACAGCGACTGCTATCCTGGCTCATTTTAACAGAAGTCCCAATAAGTCTCTTCGGCCATTGTCCGCCGAGACAGGAGTGTCGAAAAGTAGCATCCATCGCATTCTTCAGGCTCACAAATGGCATCCATATAAACTTCAGATCCTACAGAAATTAAGCGATGATGATCCCGACCGGCGGATGGAATTTTGTGAATGGGCAACGGAACAATATGCTCGGGATGCCAATTTCCCGTCCACCATTCTGTTCAGTGACGAGGCTGTTTTTTATGGAAATGGTGAGGTAAATCAACAGAACACCCGCTACTGGTCTCAAAACAACCCTCACTGGTATACCTCTTCAAAGGAACAAGGTGCATCTCGGGTGATGGTATGGTGTGGCATTTGGAAGGATCGCATCATAGGCCCCCTCTTTTTCGATGAACATGTCACTGGAGGCACCTACCTACGCATACTCAAGGAAGAAGCATTTCCCAGTGTCTTGAACGAAGAAGGAAATTTTCCAACATGGTTCTAAGGGAATACCTGTACCAACAATTCCCTGGTCATTGGAAGGACGTCGAGGGCCTGTGGAATGGCCAGCTAGAAGCCCGGATCTCGCGCCACTTGAAAGCGATGGTATACGCAGAGAAAATTAGGAGTGTTGAACATTTGCGGCAGCGCATTATTGGGGCATGGAAATACCATTACTCCTGACATCATTCACCGTGTGCTTGCTGACTGGGTATCACGTCTGAATTTGTGTATTGAAAACAATGGTGGACATATTGAGCACGTTCCGTAAATAAAAGCTTTTGTTTTGCCTTTTATTATTATTTTTCCTATGATGCCGGACTTATGGGACACCCTGTATAATATATATATCTTGCCTCCACCCTTCATATCCTGACGAGGTGTACTTCTGAATACACGAAAGGCCTTGGAATCTTCTCTTTTTCCTTGTGGTGGTTCAAGTCTCTATTCTGCTGAAATAATAGTTTTTAGGATAAAAATTTAGTAACATAAATTAGATGTATATTTTTATCAAGCTTAGATCTAAGATTCGACGTGAGCACCATCAGTGTCTGCAAATCTGAAATCTGTTCACTGCATTTTTGCGGAACACATTCTCAAGCATCTCTGGGGTTATTTTAGCGACTGCTGCGACAATGCGGGTTCGCAGATCCTGCGGGTCTGTAACTCTGGTTTTGTAAACCTCAGACTTTATAAAGCCCCACGCAAAGTGTAATGGGCCCAGGGCCTGTTTCCACCATGTCCAATCCAACGATTTGGTAAGAGCTCATTAAAGTATGTCCGAACGATGTTTGCATAGTGACATGGAGCTCCATCTTGTTGAAAGACAAGTGTCGAGAATGCCATCTGAACGAAGCTGGGGTTCAACAAACTGCCGAAGCATGTCAAGATAAATTGGCCCTGTTACCATAGCTTCTTCAAAGAAAAAAGGTCGTAAATCTTCGATCTTGTCATACCCAACCAGACATTAATTTTAGGAGTCTCTCCCCCCCCCCCCCCATTCGTATTAGTCGGTTGGTTTTTCACTAATCCCGATTCGGCAATTATTTCGATTAAGCTTTCCTCATGTGTGAAATGTCACCTCATCGCTGAAGAGAATGTGGTTTAATAAGTTTTCGGTATGAATTTTTTCAATCAATTCTGTGCACATGGCGGCTCGTCTTGGATAATCCTCTTCGTGTAACTCGTGTAGCACTTGAATATGGTAACTTTTCTTCTTTTAATGTTGATTTTAAAATCCTTAGAACAGTCGTGTTTGGTAAGCTCAGTCTACGTGATGCTGTGCGAGTTGATATTCTAGGATATGTTTCAAAGGCATCTCTTACCAATTCGACATTTTCTTGAGAGGTGCCTGGACGTCCAGATCTTGCCTCATCATAAACAGATCTGTTCTTTTAAATTTACTGACGCGAATTGCTGTCTGTATGTCCTGGTTTGTGAAATCATCTTAAAAATTTTTCTCGAGTTTCTTTGCACTTCTTCCCTTGGATACGTAGTGTTACTACCATCACACGTTCTTGTACAGCCATCATCATCTATGGCCTGTAGAAACTAAAATAGAAATATTATTTCAGAAAAATAGACAGTGGTACAACCCTGTATATATTGTACACATACGAGGGACCGAGGGTAAGTCAAAAAGTATCCACAATTTGTTTGTCTTTTTTACCAGAAATGTCTACATTGCTGACCGTTGTACAGATCGTACTGAGCGTACAGATCGCTGGGCGTAAAAGGGGCTGAAATTCTCGGAAGATTATCTGTACAGTATGGTGATCAAGTTTTGTCACAGCGGAGTGTATGAATGGATCGAAATGTTGAAAAATGGCCAAAACATTTGTTCGGCCATTTTTTAACATTTCGATCCATTCGTACACGCTCCATTGTGGCAAAACTTGATCACCACACTGCACAGATAATCTTCTGTGAATTTCAGCCCATTTTACGCCCTCAGCCCACAAACATCGAACGAGCACGCTGCTCTTTGGTGCGGCCATGTTTACAACTGAACAACGGGGTGTCAAGGTCTCAATCCCACGAAGCAACGATCTGTACGCTCAGTGACTGCAGCGCCGCCAAGTCAGCAGTGTTGACAATCCCACGAAAAAAAATAAATAAATAAAAAAAAGTGGATACTTTTCGATTTACCCTCGTGTGTGTGTGTACCTCGTTAACCCTTTATCGCCGAACTTTTTGCGTAGGGTTGAGTCTAAATGCGTGTATTTGAAACGTTACGTATTCGACGCACAGTGCGGTAAAGGGTTAACCTCGCTGCTGTTCCGTACGTTGGTCTCTCTTCACACAAAGGTCAAGCTGGTGACCCCGCCTCTAGGTCTGGCTTGGTGGAGGAGCGAGTTGCTTTCTTGCGCTCTCCACCGTACATAGCCAGGTACACCCGGCTCATCTGGTAGTCCTGAGCCAGGCATCGTCTTCCCTTGAAGACTTCAACTTTGACCCCTGTAACGTTTCTGAGGTCCTTTGGAAGCTGGTTAAAAAAATAAATCTTGTGGAGGTTCCTGTTATTAAACTAGTTAGTTTTTTTACTATTCTAACAGTAGTAAAAAACGGGATAGAAAAGCACAAGACTTTCTCCACCCTCTGCTCCTTCCCTGCCAGAGGCGAGTATGGAAAAAGGTTGAAGAAAATACCCTAACCCTGGAAAAGTAGCAAAGGAAATTTTACAGGAAAGAGGAGAATATATAAGCTAGTTCTACAATTACACTGTATACACACAGAAATCGCAAATTAGAGAGCATTGTTGTATAAACTAACTAATAATATATTTGTGCTGACCGTATATCAACTACTTGGTGTTGTCACAAAAACCTCGAACATATGGTTTTGATTTTATACAAAACACTTACAGCTCTATTTACCGAAGTATCGGGCCAACAAGAACCCCGTGGCCTACTCCAGGCTAGCCCCAAAAGAATTGAGAGGTGAAAGTTAAATTCTCCATGTCTACACCCATGTACGCGCAAAGCCATCACGCCGACAATGTGACGAAATGCTTCTATAGGAAAGGGGTTGAACAAGAACTGAAAACGGAAATCAGATTTTCCACACCATGCCCTCATTGTGACGGCAGAACGCAACTCTACATCACCTAATCCATGCAATGCATAGATTTTTTGTTCGTTATGAAATTATGTATTTCCACAAAATACTTATCTACTCTATTCTTAGACATGTTAACAAGGGAGACAAGCGTGTGAGCGTGTTTTCTGTAATTGGACGTCTGGCATATGTATGTTTGCCAAATCTTTGAATATAGCCGTTTCAACTTGGGTCTCTCGCCGTGAAAGGTGTTTATGCGACAAGTGATATACCGAGTTGTAATTCGCAGTGTTATGCCACCACGAAAGTAGAGAAAATATCTTTCCGGCGAGGAACATCAGCGGGTCCCTGTATATATACCCCATGTACTTGTCATTTACGGAGAGTGAAAGTTTTTTGTGAATTCTCTCTCTCGAGATATTACATAATACCTGATAGTTAAGTCAGTCAAAGCTTATTGCTATTTAGTAATAGATAAGTAACTCAAGGGGGAATACAGAGACTTTTTTATAGAGCATAATTTCTCCGCCAATAAATGAAGTCTTTTATAAGAATCACTTAGTATCAAATTTGATGACTGGCGTTAGATACTGATTTAGGAAGTTCACTGCATAGGAATGTTAATCGATTCTGTTACAGAAACTACTATTTCTGTGATAAGAATTTATAAAAAATAACTTTAAAAGTAAATAATTTTTTAAACGTGATATTCACCACTAAAATTTTCAAATATATTCGCAATCCACAACTTTTTAATTGCAATGACATCAAAATTCATAACGTTGACTACTAAAACCCTAAATTCATTTCAATATAGCAACTTTCAAGTTACTATTGATTTTGGAAACGTGTGTTAAATTTTTGCGTGTGATATGATAGTCCCATTTCGTTCCACGAGTGAGAATTTCGAGAGCCAATTTTCAAATCGATCTATTACCATTTCATGGCATTCTCATCCAGCCTTCCAAGTTAGGTTAGATTTACTCTAATCTCTATTTCTCACTTGCAGACTGCGAATGGGACTATGAACGACATTACGTGAGAAGTAATCTAACGGTACATGGGAAATCAAAGTCTACCTCGAACCTCCAAATTTCCACTCTGATTCAAATCAACGATTCTCAAATTTTTTTCTGGCAAAGAACCCCTTTTCATGTTTCAAAGTGTCCTCACCTATATTTGTAACATTGATCTTCGATGAGGGACCCGATTCTTGCTCATGACGCGGCGTTATGTGATGAATTGTGTGTGTGAAGTTTCATCAACTTAACGTTGAGCAGTTCGGAAATTATAGCGTGGACACTATAATTGCTCCAAATGTTAAGACCGTCACCACGGTGACGGTCTTAACATTTGGAGCAATTGTTTAGTATACATTTAACTAAAAAAGTTTAATTATGGGAGGTTAAGTCGTGATATTTTCGTTAGTTTAAAGTTTAAATATCACAACTTAACCTAACCAATCGTCAAGGGCGTACAGTTGACCTAACCGGGCATTCCCAGCCATGTTTTCTCATGAAAAAACAAAAATGATGATTCATCAAAACAAAGCTAATGGGGACACTATTCGTTTATTTTTAGTTGGGTGAATAATTTGGGACGCCTTTAAGTAGATATTTAGGGATCCATGCTGACGGTACTTGTTCAGAACTACTTCATTAAAAAATCTAAGTCATTAGAAATTAGCGTGATTAGCCAATCTAATTATAAGCTGCCAAACTATATCTCAATTACATAAAAGTAAATTGTCAGCTTTTAAGAAAATTATCAATACGGTTTTCATCCATGAAACACTAAAGGGAGTGAAAGGATAGGTACTGACAGTCCTACAATAAGAAGTTTCTTCATTCCAGTGAATGTGATCAGATTGTTAGGGGAGTTTGAAGGTTTCAAAACAGATAAACAATTATTCTTTTATAATTTCAGAAGTTACAATGATGACAAAGTTTTATAATTTTTTTTAATACAAAAAATTATTTCTTTACATAAATCAATCTTTTCATATTTATTTTTTTAGTCTGATTACACGCGAGGCTACTTTTAAAAACAGTGTATCTGTAATTTTAAATACATTAGGCTTATAAATTTTATGACTTATAGGGATGGACATAATAAAAATAAATTTATTTTATATCTATTTCATACACACACTTTTAACAATGAATGAATAAAATAATGATTTTAACCTTTCTTATTTTTCACTTCTTGAGCAATAATACATTTATAATTGTAAACAGGTTTTGTATCCAAGCCTATGTAGGTGAACACAAATTCGTAGCCTTTCAAATTCTAAACAATTTCTTAAATTTTGAATAAATCGGTTAAAACAGGACTATAACGGTATCTATACTGTGCTTAATGTATGCAGCCTGTGTTTAGAAACAGGATTTTAATATTAACAAAAATTGCAAAACTCCTACTTAAAAATAATTACGCATAAATACACTTAAAATTAATATCATTGTAAATTAATTTATAATAATTTAAAAAATAAATTATTTTATTTTGAAAAATCAGTTTACTAAATTAGCTACGTAAAATCCTCCTTCCTGCATTAAAAATAAATCATTTTGATTATAATCATTGCCAACCATGGATGAAATAAAAGGCTTTATTTTATATAATTTATATTAATCTAAAAAAATTTTTTACTAGGTACTCATTATACTCATTAAGGATGTGGCAACAGAAGTAAGGGAAACTTTTCCTTCTGTGATGAAGCACTTAGTATTAAAATGTTCTAAGCTCACTGGGGGATTCTTTAGTATGGCCTTAATTCAAAGCTTAAAAATTACTTTTAAGTTATTAAAAAGTATTACCTTTAGTATATTACACTACTCAGACCTAAGTTACTAAGAGTAAACGCATATTTGTTACTTTCTAATCCTCAGCACTTTATATTTATTGAGGTGCTATTTTTTCTTGATATTTTTTTTCAATAAGCTATAATTTACTCAGGAAAAATACTAAAAAGTTAATTTTTGTTTATATTCTGTAAATTATAAGTCATTTTTTATCTATTCAAAATAATTCATATATTTTTTTCACATTTTTTTCTTTTGCATGGTTTTATTATTTACTACACTCGAAAAAATTACCCTTTTTTAATGACATATGATCATTTTAAGAAATTAAAAAATGGTATAACAATGCTATTACCATATATGAACAAACTTCATAACAAGTATTATACCATCATATCATACTTGTCAAAAGTTTAAGAGGTCTAATTCATTCTTAAAAATGTTAAATTTTTACAGACTCTCATACTTTTTAATGAGGGTGGAGACAATTGTATATTTTGACACTACTGGGGTGAGAACGAAGTACAGTAGACCACAGAGCCCCCTCAGGCCCTCACCCTACAATAACAATCATGTAATCAGCTACCCTAACAATTTATACAATAACAATCGTGTAATCAGCTACCCTAACAATTCATAAGTGCAAAACAACACAATTATTTGGCTTTATAAAACAAACCACATGTTTGTGTATACACTAAAATAAATTAGGGTTCCATTTTTCTTCCATTTTTCTTCTGTATAGGTCCCTATACAGTATAATACCTATAAATTTATGAAATTGAGATTGCAAGATCTTGTGAGGATTTGCATGACTAATTTCTGTGTTCACATGCCATAATTATTGGCAAAAACAGAAATTACTTGAGAGTCCATTCAATATTTTATTTCTTTCACAGCTGTTGTATAATTTGTACTGATAATTAGAGATGAAACTTCTAGATCAACTATATCAGTGATGAGCAACCCTAAGCTGGTAAGTGGGCCACATGAATGGCCTTCCTTCATCTCAGTAGGCCATAAGATTAAAAATATGCATGTGCACTAAACATGGCCCCACAAATATGCTTAAATACATTTAATACAGCCCAAAAATTTCATAGTTAGAGAAAATTATTATTTATATATTAATTGAATTGTGATCAACTTCAAATAGTGAATCAAATGGAAAATTTCTTATGCTTACCTTACAATGCGTCAATATAATAATATAAATTCCAAAATTTTCATTCATGTGGACAATGGTTAGTAAAATATCTCTTAGGCCATAGGTTGCCCACCACTGAACTATACCTTGGTTAACCTTGGTTTAGCTTTTGCCTAAATTGTTCATTCTGACAAAGGCCAAGCTTGTCACTCCACCTTAGACCTACAGTTTAACATGGAATCCGAACCACACCCCAGCATCTTAACCACTAGGATAACCAGGGTTCCCATTTATCTACCATCCAATTTTTATTGTGTACAGTAGCGCAGGCAAGGGGGGCCTAGGGGGTCCAGGCCCCCCTCCTTTGCCAAGTTTAGGCAACTTTTGATTACCACCACTGTTGTATGAGTTTTGTAGACCTGTTAATTTATAGAAATGTTGGTTAAATGGGAGAAATTTGGAAAGGACTGTTTATATACATTAATAAATGTGATTCATAATTTACATTGTTTTTAACCAACGCTCAAACACTAATCCATGTGGGAATGTCTTCTGGATCCACCCTTGACACATATATACACAGTGAGTGTGTGTGTGTGTGTGTGTGTATGTGTGTGTGTGCCAGTATACCAACGCTGTTGGTAATGATCAGTAGTAGCCTGGACTCCCCTCCTTTATAAAATCCTGGCTGTGCCCTTGATTGTGTGGAAGGATGAACAGGTGGGTTTTGCTGCAAGCCACCTGCCATCACTGAGTCTCAATCCCAGGCTGATAGATTCATAATCAGCAACGCTAACCACTATACCACTGAGGTGCATTATATTATATAGGCCTACCTTTCAAATGTTCTGTGCGATGATTCCTCATCTCATGAAGGTCAAGCTTTTCATCCCTCCTCTTGAGTTGACCTGGTGAAGTAGTGTGTTGGTTTCTTGTACTCTCCACCTCACATAGCCAGGTATGCCTGGCTCATCAGGGATTGTTCTGAGCCAGGTGTCTAATCTTCTTTTGAAGATGTCCACTGCAACACCACTCATTTTTCTTAGTTTTATGGGCAGCTGATTAAACAGTCTTGGTCTTCTCAACACAACTACAGTATTTTCTTTCAGGGTTAAGATGTTCCCTGTCTAACCTTTAATTTGGGAACACAACACAGTCTTCCTTTTCTACTTTCCACTGTTGTTTGGGGGATTATAGCATTCAGAGTAAGATTAGGGGCTAGTTTCTCCATTATTTTCCAAATGTAAATAATGGTGCATCTCTTTCTTCCCCATTCTGGTGAATATAGGTTTAATTCATGTAATCTTTCCCAGTAATTTAGTTCTTTGCACCCATTGATGTTGGCTGTGAAGCTTCTTTGAATCCCTTCTAGCTGTCTAATGTCTTCTTTTTCATATGGTGATGTTAGGACTGAGCAGTATTTCAATTTGGGTATGATCAGTGTTTTCAGTAGAGGACTTGTTATATTCCTATCCCTTCGTTTAAAGGTTCAGTATCTACCCAGTTATTCTCTTTGCTCTGTTTACTGCTATCTTGTTTTGTGTTTCAAATTTTGCATCATCAGTCATTACAACTCCTAAATCTTTTGGTTTAGAATTTCTCTGAATTTCCTGTCCATTTGGGGTATAGTATTCCATGCATTTTAGGTCCTCCCTTTTTCCATACTGTAACAATTGAAATTTCTTAGTGTTAAACCTCATAATATTGTCTTCCACCCACTTGTAGATTCTGTTCATGTCTGTTTATAGAGATCCTATATCCTCTGGGTTTCTTATTTTTCTACTGATCTTTGTGTCATCAGCAAAGGGTCTTACTGTGCTGTCCCTGGTAATGTCCTCATTTATGTCAGCATGATTATAAAGAGTAATGGAGCTAATACTGTTCCTTGTGGTACTGAGCTGAGGACCTCCAATTCTGAAGAAGATATTCTTTGAACTGTAATGACTTGCTGTCATTCACTAAGGAAATTATATATCCATTTCCCTATTATTCCTGTTTTTCCCATATATAATACACACAGACCATACATAGAACAAGGAACTCTTCTGGGAAAATTAAATCCACTATGGTCCGAATAAGTAATGGTAAATGACAAACACTATAGTGGATTTAATTTTCCCAGAAGTGTGTGTGTGTGTGTGTGTGTATATATATATATAAAATGCACAAGAGACATAGGGGCTGAAGCTGAAGTTGGCCATTTAGAAAGTCAGGAAACCAAAACTGAATTTTATAGGACTGCAAGGCAAGTTCCATAGTTAACCTATTCTAAATTAGTATAAGTTAACTATTTTTGGTTATTAGTATTACTAATAATCAAAAATATTAAAAGTTAAGAAAATAAACCCCCTCAAACTATACAAATAACCAAGTCTTGAAGCCAAAGCCAGCCATTTTCAAATTCTTGAAGCTGAAGTCTACACAAGCTTGGCTTCAGCCCTATGTCTGAATTATATACAGTAAAACGTGTGCTATCCAGCAATCAACTATCCTGAAAACTTTAGAAACCAGCAAATTTCATATTAGGCCAATACACAATTGACCAATCTAGAAACTGGGAAGCTTTCTAATGCCATCAAAAAAAATCTAGAACATCCTTAACATTTTTAATAAAATAAGACTAAATTTTACTTGTTTCAATTGTCCCATACATACTTAGCATAGTCTTTATGTTGATTACAATATAGTTTACATTGGTGTACAGTGCAGTATAGCCAAAATTTTAGTTTTACTATTATTGTCCATTGGTTTTTCCTAGGTTAATGGTACCCTCAGATAACTGGAAAACTTAGGCAACCGGAATGGCCTAATCCCAGAGCTTGCTGGATAATGAAGGTTTTACTATATATATATGAAGAGATTGTAGACACCAAGAGACCAGGGAAGTCAGGCAGGAGACAAGGAGTGCTGAAACTCAAGTTTCTCCTGTCACTGTCCTCTTTAGCTGATCTTTTCCTGTGTCTCATGATCTCATCTAATGTATGGGCTTATATGTATGTAGTGTCTCATGATCTCATCTAATGTATGGGCTTATATGTATGTAGTGTCTCATGATCTCATCTAATGTATGGGCTTATATGTATGTAAAGACCTAACTTGCTCTTGTATTACCAAACTTGAATCCTCCAAATTCTACACACTCTGGGTGTAATACTCATATGAAGAAAGAAGCAAATCTGAAATTTTTAACCTAAACTCCGAGACTAAATTGGGAAGAAATCAGATCCTACAGTATAGAGTGGAAAACAATTGAAGAAATGCTAATGACCTTGGGAAAAAGGGCACTGGAAATTTTAGAAAAATGTGCTGAAAGTACAGCCAAAGGAAAAGAAGAACTATTTCAAGAGGCAAAAGCAAACACTATTCCACAAGAGGAGGAGAGTAGCCACAAAGTTAATTAATTGTACAAACAACAATACCAAAAACATGATGCAATGATGCAACTAAAAATTGGAAAGTATAGACAGGGAAATACAAGCCCTAATTAAAGACCATTCAGAGAGAGGATAGGAAGATGTAGTGAGAATAAAAGTTAAGCCATAATACTTCTATAGCTTCATGAAAAAAAAATGGACCACTATGGCACCCTTAGGGAAAGAAAATAATGAGCTAACCGATGATCTAAAAGAAATATCCAAAATATTGCAAGCTTAATATGAATCAGCTTTCAGTACCCCAAATAGAGACAAAGTGATGCCTGACAGAAATACATTTTTGAAGAGGAATTAAATGGAGAATATGTAACTGATTTTGAATTTACACAAAAGGTAAATTGTGAAGGCTATAGGACAACTGAAATCACATTCAGCTACAGGCAGGCCCAGACAAATGGAATGCTGAGATGATTAAAAACTTTAACAAAATAGCTACACCCCTTTATTGGATATGGAGAAGAACCCTGGACACGGGGGAAAATACTGAGCATACTAAAAAGAGTGAACATTGTTTCTATATATAAAGGTGTGGGGGAGGGGGGAGGTTAGGTCTCGAACAAAGAACTACAGACCAGTGTCACTGACATCACATCTCACCAAATATTTCAAAGAAATCAGGGAGAAGAGGAAAGATTCAATGAGAACCAGCATGGATTCTGATCAGGAAGTTCATGCCTATCACAACTAAGAGAGCACTGTAACAATATCATAGATGCACTTCAGAGCAATGACAACTACGATGTAATATACAGATTTTGTTGAAGCATTCGATAAGTGTGATCATGAACACAATAGCATATAAAGTAAAACACATGGGAATAACAGGCAAAGTGGACAAATGGATCTAAAACTTCCTCAGGGAGGAAGTATATCATCAGAAATGGAAGTATGCAGCTCAGTTCCACAAGGAACTGCATTAGCTTCACTGGACCCCTATTCATTATCATGCTGAGAGACAGAGACAATGAAGTAGATGACAACAGTATAGTATTAGTAGGGGTAACATCCTTTGCTGATGATACAAAGATCAGCAGAAAAATTGGCAATGCAAAAAAGGGGAAAGCCTTAGAGAGGGACACAAACAGAATATACAAATTGTCAGAAGTCAATAACATGAATTTTAACACAGAAATTTCAGCTCTTTAGATATGGAAAAAATGAAGAATTAGACAGCATACTATGTCCCAGATAGATAGGAAATTCAGAGAACCACAAAAGATTTAGGGGTAATAATGACTGATGATGCAAAATTTGAAACACAGACTCAGATAGCAATAAACAAAGCAAAATGAGTTATGGAACAGCTACCGAGAACCTTCAAAAGAAGGGGCAAGAAGGTAATGATTCCCTTGCTGAAAACACTGATCATACCAAAACTTGAATACTGCTGTCCTGATGTCCCTATACACAAAAAAAAAAAGAAATTAATAAACTAGTACTAGTTCCAGAGGAATTTCACAGCCAAGATTGATGACTGCAAATAACTCAACTACTGGGAAAGACTACAAAAATCAAATCTGTATTCACTGGAAAGGAGAGAGAGATACCATAATTTACATATGGAAAATGATTGAAAAACTGGTACCTAATCTCAAACTAAACTCAATTAACATCCGAACAACACTGGAAAATATGTAGTGTTTCCAAATTAAAGGCCCAACAAGGGACACCCTCAACACTGAAGGAAAATAGCTTGTTTGTCAGGGGGGCCAAAACTTTATAACCAGCTTCCAAAGGACTCAGGAACATCACAGGGGTCAAAGTTGAAATCTTCAAAAGACTAGATGCCTGACTCAGATTAGTACTACCAGATGAGCTGGGTTGCCTGGCCATTAAAGATGACTGCAAACAACAACTCCATCAGGCCAGGCCTTGAGATGGGGCCACCAGCTTGACCTTCGTGTGGGGAGAGATGATGTACAGAACTTTTACCAGGTATATACTACGTATATTAAACCCTATATTCATTAGAAAATTATACATTGCTATTATGCCTTATGTAACTACTGTACACATATTACAGAAATCACATTAGAAAAATAGTTTTCTTTTTGCATGATAGGGCCTATCCGTGTGTTCATTGTATATTTAAAATTTTGGTAAATATATTGTTTTCATGGCCACCTATCTTTTGGCAAAGCAAAGCCCATGACCCCTGATTGGCCCAAAGTTGATATGGAAAATTACTAACCAACTTAAAAGTGACCAGCTAACTTAGTATAGCCTACTCAGGCACAAGATTTACTCGATTGACTGGTTGTATGACGTGGGCAGGGTTTTCAAACTTTCTGAATGCAAAAAATTTGGTGGTCACCAAAGTGAATTATTAAACCAAATTTTATTGAAAGAAATTCCAAGTCAGCCAATCATAGATGCTTTAAAATGATGGAAAATTGATTAAAGATTGGCTTTTTCTGATGAAAAATTTGAAATGACTGTGTTCAATGAGGCATGTTGAGATGGTATGGTTAACTAAAATGTTTTTCTCTCTTTTTAATTGATAATAACAGATTTAAAATTCTCTCAATATAGAGAATGTTAAAAAAAACGAGGCAATCATATGCCTCAGTATAAAAGCTTGAAACTCTCTCAGTATAGAGAACAAGAAGCAGCTTGAGGCAATCATATGTCCATTTCAAGGACGGGAAAGCATCTCACTTCTCCTTGATGGTGTGGTAGGTGATCCAGTCTTGTTTTTACCATTGGTGTTTTGTATTGCTTAACCATTAGCTATAAGAACCATGTCTCACATATTTGGATCACTTAAAATTATCATGTAAATATCATAATCATTTCTGAATGCCTGATTTCCTTTATAAAGACCGTGTTGAAAAACCTAACTTCAGTTATCAATATGCATCACAATGGATTTTGAGCTTTCTCAGGCTGTGAACTAAATTGTACCTTTAACTGCCTTATGAGCAACATATTAATGCAAATACATATCCCAAAATTTTAGACCATTAATTATCATTGTCAGTTTTGCTCCCTTTTCTGGCATCATTGCACTCATGGATTCCTGTGAGTCCACTGATGACAGTGCTAGGGGGATAATCTCTAAATGTTGTTGGTTTTTTCTTTATCAGGGATTTGTTTTTGGTATGGGACTTTTGCTTATTGAAGTGAATTTGGACAAAGCTTTTCCTTCCCCAATGCCTGCACAAATGCTGAAGCCAGTGTTCACATAAATTTTTGTTATAAACATTGCTTTTGTGTGTACTGATTGAGCCAAGAATACATTTAAGATTGTGAGATGAAGTAGAGTTTAAAATGACACATCTGGGACTTATCAGGTTTATACAATTTGGGTAACACTCATTGACCTTACCCTAGTAACTAATATTCTTTGTTTGTTTTGTTTTGCATTAGTTTGTAAGTTATTTTTTTTTGTAAGTCTTGTCTCCTTTGTGTGGTAATGGGCTGGTGATGGCCAATAATTTAATGGTTTTATTTATGTTGACATTTTTGTGTGTGGTATGGGACTAATGATGTTTGTTTCTTTTGTTTTGTAGTAGTAATTTTTTTCAAGTGCTTAGTTGGTTCTGAAAACACATTGGTGTATGATCAATAAAATTGTTCAGATCTTCTTTAGTTACCTGTAAAAACTTGCCTGCTGATGCAGTTAACCTTGTAAGTGTTATTATTGTTTCATTGATTAAATTAAGCAAAGGACATTTTACTTTTCTTAAATCCTCCACCATGAGCCAAAGAGTAAGTCATTAAAAGAGGCAGACTGGCTATGCTCCAGAGATCTTAAAGGTGAGAACCCAGTTTCAGATTGGTAGGAGCTGCCTATCGACATAATCTCAACCACACTAAAATTGGTAACTTGCTCACCTCATTTCTCTCATTCTTAGCAGTGCAGGTGGTGCTGGAGTCAAATGATTTTTTATTAAGGCCCTCTGGGTGGTTCTCACTGGCAGCTAAATCTCCCATCTCCGCAACCAGCCGCAGCTGCCGTGATCCCACTAACAGAGTATCCGGTAGGTGAGTAACGCAAACGCATCTTTACACAGATACACTTACCGGCATCGCGCCCCGTTTCAATGTCTGAACAAAAAATGTTCTAAAAAAACACAAACTGAATTCACTGAATGTTACTATTAAATAACACACTTCTATCACAAGAAATTATTTATCTTTCATATACTCAAAAGAACCAATTTAGCCTAATACTTAAAACTAAAACTATCTTTGGATATAAAGTTAACAAATTTTGATAAGATCTATTATTGTAAAAGAGGGGAGCTTCAGACATGGTGGTTACTTTGAACAGTAAAATATATTAATTTAAAATAAATTCTTGAAATATCTATCAATGTTTTAGTCACTAACTTAAAATTAGTGAAATAGGCCTACCTTTATCTTTCAAATTTGGTTTTTGTTTCTGCAACTTCAGCTGTTACTAGGTTATTCAATTAAAGAAAAAGAATTCTGTACAATGTCCACAAAGTCACCTTTGCTGTATGAGTCACCCAGTATTTATGGAAAATTATTTTGTATAATTTTAGTACAGTACCGTAGTTTAAAATTAGTAAAAGGTTGTTAATGCAATCTTGATCATCAGTAGAGTGTCCCTTGCAGAACCCATACTGATGATCTGAAAGAAGATTGCAAGTAGAGAGGTGTTGAAGAATCTTCCTATTAAGGATATATTAATAAATTTTGGGAAGGCAAGAAATTAAAGCAATTGAATAATAGTTGGAGGTTGAGTGGGGTCACCCTTCTTTGGGACAGGCTGTGTAAAAGCTAACTTCCAGCAGGAAGGAAAAGTACGAGCTAGATGAAAAATAAAGATGAAAGAGTTTGTCTAAGCAGGGTGTCAGCAGAGAAGCAGTTCTTGAAAACAACAGGAGGAACACCACCAAGACCATATGCTTTCCTGGAGTTGAGCCCAAATAGGGCACAGAAAACATCTTTGGAAAAGATTCTAGTTTCAGACATAATTAAGTCAGAGGGAGGAGATGGAGGCACAACACCAAATTTGTCCAGGGTTGAGTTGGAGTGAAAGTTTGAGTGAACAGTTCAGCTTTATCAGGAGAAGAGAGAGCAACTGAACTGTCAGAATGGAAAGGAAGTAAAGTTTGACAATAAAACCCACACTAATAGACAGAGTTTATTTCCACAACAGTTCCAATGCCCGCTGGCATCCTTTTTGGGTGGATACAGAAAAACAAATGAATGAAAGTGAGTAAGAAAACAATCCAGGAAAGGTAAGGAACATTCTAGAAGAGCAGAGACCATTAAGAAATTCACACCTAGGTTAGATTCTGTTCACCCAACACCGGAAGGGATTTTTTGACCAAGTATCATTAAAGGATGGGTCCAGCTTTTAAGTACCTTGTACTGTTGTAGAAATAAACTCTGTCTATTAGTGTGGGTTTTATTGTCACATTTTGACCTCCACATATGGAAGTAAAGTTGTTGGAGAGGTTCTTGGCTAAGTACCAAAAGAGTGAGAAAAATTAGAATTTAGTAGGTTTTCACATTTTTTGCCTGATGAAAGAGTTGGATGGTGATGGTACCTTCTGAAAGCCTCCTCTCTGTTGTGGATAGCATTAGAACAAGCAAACCTAAACCTATATTTTCTGCATTAGGTGTAGAAAAAGAATAGATATGGAATGTGGAATGTATGTTTGTTTTTGTTTCAGATTACTTATAATGACTCCTCCATCCAAATTTAAATCTGGGAGAGGGAGAGGTAAATTTGTAATAAACTACTTCTGGTACTGTACCTATGGTCCAAAATACATTAAGTTTCTATAAACATTAAGTTGAACATGCCAATTACCAGGAAGTTTAGCTTTGTTGATAGGTTGCTTCCTTTTATCCTAATTTACTCCTGCATGCCTCACTGCAGGCAATTTTATTCATTTTAATCTCATACTCAATTTCTTTCTAATCCTTCTTACATCCCAATTTATTCCAACCCCAAAAGGGTAGGCATTTGAAATAATATATACTCCTGGGGAAATCAGCGAAGTATATACTACCTAAGGGCCTCCCAATCAATGTCACCAAAGAGCCAAAGGCATCTCCTCTTGAGAGGATCCAAAGGCCAAACTGGAGCAATAAAACAGGAAACAGATACAAGAGTGTGGTTGGAGGAGACCAATGGAGAAAAAAGTTTGACTGGATAAGGAGGAGGATGAGTGGCAAGAAATAAATCCAGAGGGTTGTGTCTATCTCCAAGGTGGTTGGAGATAAGAGTAGTGTGCTATACAATCTGCTCTAGGTCATTCAGGATAGAGAAGTTTAAGCTAGTTCACTAGGTATATCAGTGAAATGGGAGGAAAGCCAAAGGTGGTGGTGAATATTGAACTCTTCTAAAATGAAAATTTCAGTAAAATGGGAGTGGGATAGAATGTATTCAACTTTGAATGTGAGGTAGTCAAAGATTTTTGGATAGTCAGTAGAATTAGGAGAAAGGTCAACAGCACAGATATACAGTATTTAGTTTGAGATTAGCATGTAAGCCATAGCCAGAGCATGTAGAAATTTGAGGATCCATGTTCAGAAATATAAGAGCAAGTTGGGTCATTGAATACATATAATGCAACATCCACCTTTGGAATGATAATTTTGTAATGTATAAAGTAGGAGGGTACAGAAAAGGGATTGTTGTCAGGTTATACTAATACAAAAGATACTTTCCTGTTATCCTGGACCCCAGACTTTTTACCAGATTTGGGCACCACTTGCCAAATTTCATTGCCAATTTTTTTTTATTTTTAAATATTAACTAACCCAACCCAACCCCTGGTTAGGTTAGGTTTGGTTAGTTACTCAACATTTAAAAAAAAAATTTGGCAATGAAATTTGGCAATCTGGCAAGAGGTATACGAATCTGGCAAAAAGTCTGGGGTATGGGATAACATGAAAGTATCCAAAATACTAATACAAATACAGATTAATGAACAGACTTAAGGCCAATCTAACATAACGGGCTAAATACCTCTTGTCCAGTCTTTGGTTTTTATTATGAATTAATACAAGAAATTTGACAAAAATGATGTTCAGGTTTTAAAAGTAGTGAAGCAACTCCAAATACTAGCCTATAGAAAATAGGCAAAATGGTGGCTATTATTAAGTTTTCAAGACTAATTTCAGTGATCCACCCATTTTATCCATCAGACTGATCAGGGTGAGTTATACCCACCTTATGTTTGGTGTTCATTTTGGGTTAGTGATTTCCAACATGACCAACTTCCAGCCAATCCGAATCCTTGTAACAAATTTTGATTAAAGAAAAATTGGTATCCCCAAAACTTAATATTTACTCGGGGTGTGCCAGATATCTGGCATATATCCAGTATCCTGCCACTTTTTATTATCCAGCCAGATAGCTGGATATCACCTTACTATCCAGTCAGATATTTATTAAATTTTGGAAAAGATGGAAAAATAACTGCCTGGTGCTGATACTCCTCAGGGAATGGACACAATCATGGACAATCAGTTAGATCAGTGTTTTCTTTCAAAGATTTAAAAAATTAGTATGACAAAAAAAGCTCTATTTATTTGTGCACAATGATGGCCAGCTCTTTTCATTGATACCTCATTTGTTGAAATCACTTCAGCTGTTTAAGAGGAGTAATTATTTGAAGTGATAGGTATCACTGATATCCAGTATTTGGCTTTTATGATAGGCTGGATATCTGGTGTCCAGCTATCTGGCACATCCCTCATACTTACCAAAGTTATTCAAATTCCCCATCTAATAATACTATTAATCTAAAATATGACTCCTCTTGATCCAAAACTAATGTTCTAGTGTGAAAAGTAGTGCACCAGATCTAGAAAATTTCTGCTAAAGTTCTGTTTGGAGTATAGGGAGTTTGGCAGAAATATACAGTACCAGATGGTCAAGAAATCCAGCTCTATTTTTCAAGTTAAAGAACACACTTAAAATAGGCCTATTTTGGATATGGTGTAGGTATGCAGCTGGACTTCTCAATTTGGAGGGTGAAGAAAAATTTCAGGGATTACAATAACAGACCTTGCAGTATGAATACTATAAATGTAATAAATGTAACCAAATTATAGGTCTGTATAATTTATTATTACACTTAGTTTTAAAAGTATCAATATCTTATTTAACTTTTTTTTAACATTGGTTATTACAATTTCACAATTATTTAATTTTCAGTTTGACAAATTTTTTTTTTAGGGGGCAAGTGGGGAAAGTCAGAATTTTGGGGGTCAGTTACCCTCCCAGGCCCCCACTTGGCTACAACACTGGTACGGTGGCATTGCTTTTGCGCTTAATATATGGTAATGTATTCTCACTTTTAGTGATAGCTTATATATATATATTATTATTAACGTCATATTAATGATATGACGTGGTCATGAGTGCCAGATAGACCTAGGGAGTAGGGACCTATGTCAATAACGAGGGATCTGTATTTTGTGCGTAATTTCAATAATATTTTTAGAATTTAAATTATGCGTCACCTTTGACCGTCTTTTCCTACTGGGTTTGTGATACTAACCTACCTGTGGTCTACGTTACGATATCTTATCAAATAAAAAATACAAAAATAGTGCTTACTTCCTCATCTCGTGGATAAACATGATTACAAATATGAGCTGAAGCTAGGCTTGAATATGGAAAAGGCTTGTATATAAATAAATAAAAATATATCACACAATTAGCAAGGTAACTGAATCTCCATTTGCTACACATCCTCTCACGTTAAACTTGTGTTTACGACTAAGTTACTGAACTTGAAATTTGTATTTAGTAGTAGCTGTGAAAATAACAGAAAACTGATTCTATATATGACTAACTATAATAAATGTGAAATTCTTAGCATTTTCATGCTTTTACGCCAAAATTTGTAAAGGTACTTTAAATTTACTTGTTATTTTATAAAACTAAAATTATTACATTACAATAAGATAATTCAGGATGGTTTACAAAAAGTGGAGGAGCGTTATATACAGTATAATTGGTTTGAAGTTCCGAGTGCCAAGAGTATATCTAAAAATTTTAAACTGGAGAAACGGATGTAGCCATTCGGATGTGATTTATGAGTAAGTATATATTAGGATAATCTTGAAAGGGAGATCAGTGTCGTCGTTTTTGCACAGAATTTCAACTTTAATGGGAATGGGTTCAAATATTATATATGTACATGTGCATATGTACGTATCATAACGTATGTAGTAATGAGTATGATGACTTGCTCAAGAATTTTGAAGTTTCTGAAGGAAAAAAACTTTTCCAACGAATGATGAAAGCAACAGAACTACAGACAATAAAAGTTTCCAAGATCCACTGTAGGTTAGCCCGATGAAACGAAAATTTAGTGAGAGAAAAATATGGCAAAGTGGCTTACCCTAATTAAAGTGGAAAGCATTCATGTCGGAATAGAAATGATAGTAAAGTACAGAACAGGCGAGATTCTTCTTCTCCCGCCATCCACTTCCAACAGAAAATGTTTCTGAAAGAAGAGGTTAGGACAGATGGAAAAAATAAAAGGAAAGGAAAACATACCTAACATCCACACCATAGGTTTAAGTAAGGATATGAAATCCTAATCCACTAAAACTAATCTACATCATGCGCTTTATTATTATTATTATTATTAATAATAATAATAGGAAAAGGAAGTCAACAAAGCGCTGGTATATTTGATTTTGGTCATCATTTTCATATTATCGTCATCGTCCTTATCGTTTCCATCTGAATTAAATGAATGCGATGAAGTGACTTGGTAATCATATTAGTCTATGGTAGCAACTAGTAATGTACCGATTAATCGCCATCGGCAGAATCGGACATATTTTGGCATCGGCCAAATGTAGCCGATTCACCGATTCTTTGAAATTTTAAAATTTTCATTGCAAAACAAAATCTATATTTATAGAAAACTGAACAGACAAAAAACACTATGATAATATTTACTCATTTCAAAGTAATTATACAAAAATATTTTACATTTATGAAAAAGGCAGAGATGAATAAGTTGAGTTGCTCACATGGGCGCCCGCAGGATTTTTTCCAAGGGGGGGCAAAATTTAATGTATTAATAGGTAGGGACCGGAGCAAGCAAAAAACTTTTGACCCCTTAGGAACCAGCAGGTTAATTCTAAGCAAGTTTAGTGTTGCATTTTCTGTAATGGAAAATGCAAATATATATTGTATATACATACAATGCACATGATAATTTTAAGGGGGGACTTCTGAACAAATAAAAAGGTAGCAACCTTTTATCATGCACACAAATAAAAATTTTCACCCTTTAGGAGGCAGTTGGATACTTTTCAGCAAGTTTAGGATATAAATATTTTCTTAGAAAATATTTAATATATTTTCTTGGCATTTCCAGAGGGGGGCAAGCGACCCCCCTTGCCCCTACCTGCGGGCGCCCATGGTTGCTCATAATTTACATGTTCTCTAAACTAGCTAATCTCTGAATATTCTAAAATCTAAACTATTGTAATCTCCTACTCTATTAATAATAATTCTATATTAAATTGTACTTTATAATTTATATATTAAACTATATTATTATGTTGACTTCATTTTAAGTATTTTAATAATTTTAGAAACCCAAATTATATAATTTTTTAAATTCAAATTGGCCACCAGGGACTTTAATTTTAATGAAAAAATTGTTATTGTTGACATTGTTGAAGAAAGTAAATACCTCAACATAAGGAAAAACAATTATAGTACGTTGAATATTGGTATTCAATTTATGAAAGTAAAATAAAATTATTTTATCATTTTACTGACTAATAAATCTTGGTTAATATGTTTTAAATGACATGGGCTGGACCTGTAAATCAAAATAACTTTTATGAGGTAGTTTTAGTCGCTTTATTCAAATTTGTCACTCATTTTTTGTGCAAATTTGTTCAAATGTACTTTTTTTAATAAAATTATTTCCTGTTTTGGCTATAATGTACTTTTTTTCATAAAATATTTTTCCTGATTGGGCTATTTTTTCGCTACTCTGCGACTTAATTAGTTGGTTGGTTTCTGTTCTGGCTATTTTTTTTTCCTAATTGGATTCAGTTTGGTCGTGTTTGTGATAGAATTATGACGTGCTGTTCGTGTGGTTTCGACTTTGAGAACTTGATTCGTCATGTGCTCTAGATGAAGACAAAGCATTGGATGTTTTATCAATTACGGCGTTATTCTCTCATCCTTAACTTGCCCGAAATGTGACAGTGAGTGCCTAATACGAAAAGATCGGAAGATATTTAGGTGAAATAACCAATATTAACCTGTTAGGTTAATTGAATGCCCGGTTAGGCCAACTGAAGGATAATATGAGTATCGTCACGTTCAGAATATCAAAAGCAAATATAATTATAAAATATTAAAGCATAATGTTCTCATCATTTTGATATAAGTCACTATGTTCGCAGATGCGTCCTTACCAAATTATGTAGATTTGAATATTATGACATTTTTGCGGCATTTTTTTCCCGCCCTTCCAATATTTGCCTGGTGACGTCATGAAAACATGATATATGAGCTAGGCTTTTTAGGTTACTATTTCCACTTATGTTAGTTTTTCATAGATGTTGGTCGCGATGATATGTGAAGGGTGCGAATATTATTTTGAAGATTTAATATACGAAGTGCATTCTAATGACTCCCGAGCAATAGAAATATTTACAAAACACAATATTTCACCATCGACCCGTAAGTGCGAATTGTGCGGAAATGAGTGCTCGTTAATAGAATCCTGTATAATTTAGGTCTCGGGGGTACGGGGGCCAAGCCCCCGTAAAAATCACGCATCACAAATTGATCGGTATAGGATTTTATGTTTTTTTTTTTTTTGCGGCCAAACTACTTTATCCTTTTTTTTTTTTATTTTTAACTAGCATAATTTGGATAATATGAGTATCGTCACGTTCTAATACCAAAATACATTTTTCTAGTAATATTTGATGTGTTTTGCTTAGATTTTGACCTCCATTTCCCTTGAAAATGAGCCAAACTTCAAAGTACTATAACTTTGTTGGATCTCATTTCCGAGGGAAATGGAGGTCAGATTTGAACAAATCACATCGAATACTACTAGAGAAATGTATTTTGGTGTGTAAAATGACTGAACGTGTCTATATACATAATTATCTCCTTCATGACTGGTTAGGTTAAGTCGTGATATTTTCGTTAGTTTAAACGAAAATGACGAAAACGAAAACGCAAATGACATGGCCTGAAGTTGAAATAAAAAAATACATTTTTCTAGTGTATTTTGGTGTGCTTACAGAGCTGGGCACTTGCGGCATATTGCGGTACTGCGGTACTGCTTCACTACCAAACCGGTACGCGGAAATTTGAATGCGGTAGTGGTACTGCGGTACTTTCAGCGATCCTTTGCGGTACTGCGTTATGGAGGCCCGGGGTGGTAGTGCGGTGGTACCGCAAGTACCGCAGTACCGCAAAATATGCCGCAAATGCCCAGCTCTGGTGCTTTATTCAAATATAACCTTCATTTCCTGTGCAAATATGACGAAATATGACTCCGAAATAATGTAAACAAATTCTTATTTCTTTACATTTGCACAGGAAATGAAGGTTATATTTGAACAGAGCACACCAAAATATACTAGAAAAATGCATTTTTCATTTCAACTTCAAGCCATGTCATTTGCGACATAATTACCTAAATCTTTTCAATGCCATTTTAGCTACGGTATACGAGTAACAAATTCTGGAGCTGTATATTGTGGAGTGAACTGAGGAAAAACATTTAAATGTGAAATGTAAAAATATGAAAAAAATGTTTTCACATTAGGTTAGTAAAATTTATGAAGGAATTGATTTTTTAAAATATAGGCAAAAAATCGGCATCGGTAGTTTGTCATGGAATCGGTACATCACTAGTGACAATCTGCGTTTTGTCCTCAGGAAGAACAATCAGTTACTTTTCATTGAAACCAAGCCATTCGACTCTGCTTCTGGGGAAACATTTTCAAAGTTGTTTGCTATTTGGTAAGTGAAATCAAATGACAAATTTCCTTATAATTAAGACAAATTATGCAAGTTTTTCTCATTTTATTAAATAGGCAATTCGCTTTAAAACAATAAGCCTGATTAAATAAAACTAGTTATGGATTATTCGTAAAAATTACATTGTACAGGTGTTTCAGGTCGACCCTAGAAATATGGAAATTGGCGGAATTTGTAGCAAGTAGGTAGCAATTAAGATAGGTTCTACCAAATACAAACTACAAATTCCGCCAATTTCCATATTTCTAGGGTCGACCTGAAACACCCTGTATTGTCAGCACGTTAAAATTCAATAAATGACTTTTTTCTGAGCGTTCATTAATTAAACACTATAAACTCTACTGAGTTGTTTAAATTATACTATAATTATTTAGCCATCAACGTATTCATACGTATAATATAGGGTGTCCACAAAGTCCTGTTCCGGTTTTAAAATTTTATTACAACAAAACCAAAAGAGATAGAATAATGCAGTTTTTTGCATTTTGTTGCTTAACTAATGAGTTTTTTCTTGATTTACAGGTTGTAATCCGAATGTCAAGTTACTATTGATAGAAGCTTGAACGAAAATGGCGACTACACAAGAGAAAGCTCAGTAATCATTTTATTAATAAAGAACACCATTCACAAACAAGTATTTAAATCCATAATTAATGAAACAATTATATCTTTAGATGAATTATTAAACTTCGAACGTTAATATTAGATTTATGAACTTTCCAGAGATAATAATTTCTTGCCTCTTTAAACAAGAGACCTTTCACTGAAATACGAATAACACTCAAATTCTCTCAACCAGGAATCTGTTAACTACAGGATTTTCTTTCGTATTCTGAGCTAAAGCAAGTTTCTTAAATTTGTCAGACTCGAAGAACTTTACAAATGCTTTCGTTTACAAAACAGATGATCAAATAAATCCACTTAAGAGTTGTTAGTGCATAACTTATTCCTTTTAGGTTACCTTAGGCGTTCGGGTGATTGGTTGTTCCGCATTTGTATTAGGGGTACTTTATCCTGTTACACTACTGAGGATTCCCTTCGATTTCCGATCGAGTTTGCTCTGATGTGATGTAAATTTGTTAAGGTTGAGGTTGAGTGTAGGTTTGCTCTGGTTGAGAATAGGTTTGTTGTGGTACTAAGAAATTTTCTTCACTTTTCGATGCAGTCTGCTATGGTAGAAAGAACGACTGTTTGGGTTTAGAATATGAAGTGACGTGTATATAGTGTGTGTGTGTGTATATATATATATATATATATATATATATATATACCGGGTGGCCCAATAAAAATGGCACCAATTTTGAGAAGTGATATCTCAATAACCATTGCAGCTAGGGACTTAAAAAAACAACCAAATGAAAGATACTTCTTTTCTCTTTAAATACTTATTCTATGGCTTGATGGTTATAAGCCCATATAATGCCAGAAATTGGCTTCCAAACAAAATATATAAAAAAAAAGTTGCGCATTTATATTTATTCCTTGATCCTAATTTTAAATGAAATTTTCTATTCCAGACCCCTCAAGATGGGATTGAGAGAATCTGATAAGAACATTATACAAGCACTACGTGAAGAAAAAGGATATTCATTAAACAGAATCCTTTACGAATTTCCAAATAGAAATTGGAAAAAAGAACTGTGGCACATTTTTTACAAAAACTTAAAGAAACCGGCAGCAGTCAACGGCGTCTGGAAAGTGGTCGACCAGAAACTATTAGAACGCCAGAAAACATTGAAAAAGTAAATGAAATGGTTTTAAGTCAAGAGGAACAACCGGGAACAAGTAAAAGTGAACGTGAAGTTGCGAAGGAAACCGGGATTTCACGTTCATCAGTACAGCGAATAATTCGCTGTACTGATGAACGTGAAATCCCGGTTTCTTTCGCAACTTCACGTTCACTTTTACTTGTTCCCGGTTGTTCCTCTTGACTTAAAACAATTTCATTTACTTTTTCAATGTTTCTGGCGTTCTAATAGTTTCTGGTCGACCACTTCCCAGACGCCGTTGACTGCTGCCGGTTTCTTTAAGTTTTTGTAAAAAATGTGCCACAGTTCTTTTTTTCCAATTTCTATTTGGAAATTCGTAAAGGATTCTGTTTAATGAATATCCTTTTTCTTCACGTAGTGCTTGTATAATGTTCTTATCAGATTCTCTCAATCCCATCTTGAGGGGTCTGGAATAGAAAAATTTCATTTAAAATTAGGATCAAGGAATAAATATAATTGCGCAACTTTTTTTTTTATATATTTTTTTTGGAAGCCAATTTCGGGCATTATATGGGCTTATAACCATCAAGCCATAGAATAAATATTTAAAGATAAAAGAATTATCTTTCATTTGGTTGTTTTTTTAAGTCCCTAGCTGCAATGGTTATTGAGATATCACTTCTCAAAATTGGTGCCATTTTTTTTGGGCCACCCGATATATATGAAAATTATTTCACGAAAGTAACACGTGAAAAATATTTATGATGAATAAAACCACGAAGGAAAGGAAACACAGAATGGTGCTCAAGCGCTTTCGTCTGACATATTCAGTTCCTGAGGATGTCATTAGACGAAAGCGTTTGAGCACCATTCTGTTCCTTTCCTTCCTGGTTTTATTCATCATATATATATATAATATATATATATATTGCAGTAAGAACCCGAAATCAGTCAAACTAGAAGCCACGAAGGTCGTTCGCTAAAACTAGTATTAGCTAGTCAAAACTAATTCCCCCAGGCTGTTGGGGAGAACCCGAAATATACGCCTATTTTTAACCTACTTCTAATTGGTTAGGCTAATGTTAGGTTATGAAATAACCATGCTCATTTCGTGTATTTACCGCGACCAGAAATGGGAGTAACATTCTTTCCCAGACCAGGAATATTTTTTTACCAAATGTGGTTTTTC
The DNA here is from genome assembly GCA_023014485.1 of Bathynomus jamesi. NCBI lineage: Eukaryota > Metazoa > Arthropoda > Malacostraca > Isopoda > Cirolanidae > Bathynomus > Bathynomus jamesi. The sequence continues at coordinate 311,665 of JAJOZX010002394.1, forward strand.
ACTTTGCCCATTTCTCACTTACGGACCGCGGATGAGAATAGGAATGATATATAATAGACATATTGAATCCAAATAATTCACCAGACAGGCCCGTAGACGGGGTCGGGGGGGGGGGCGAACGACCCCTCCCCCTTGATATTATAGTACGTAACATCATTTAGTAAATAAACACTTGCATATTTTTTTTTGAAACTTCACAAACTACTCTAAACTTTTCTCTAAACCCCCTCCGCAGTGACTAGGTCGTTACACCAAAAGGTCCGCCTTTTTCCAATTTCCCGCCCCCCTTGGGAAGTCCAGGCCAGTGGCGGATCTACTATGAAACTAATGAAGCTTAAGCTTCAGGGCCCCTAATCCAGGAGGGGCCCTGAAGCAACTTCTTTTTTAATGAGTGAATTTTTCAACAAAATCGATGGAGTTTTTTTAAGTGTTTGTTATTAAAATAAGGCTATTTTAGTGATAGAATCATAAGCCAATGGGTTGAAGTACTTAATATTGACCTTAGAATATGCTCTAATACCCATTTCATATGGCCTCAAAATGCCCCTGTAATTGGTCAAATTTCAAAATTTTCTCGGGGGCCCTATTGTTGCTGGTTGCGAATTGCCCCCATAACAGTTCAAGCTTCAGGGTCCCAAAAATGTAGGTCCGCCACTGGTCCAGGCTACGGGACTGCCAGAATAAACAGCGACACATTTTATTAGATTTGTCTCTCTTCCAATTGTCGTTTGCAACGTCGGATAAAGTAACAAAAACATTGTAGAAGCCTCTTCAACGATTACATGTCTATATCGATAGAAACTGTCCCTCTATTTGTGAAAAGTTTATTAATTTTATCTAGCGTTCTATTTTTACTTCTTAATTAATGTTTTCTTCTTTGCTTTTCTTTGTTTGCTTAAATATTTTCAGTCTTCTATAATTCTCCATCCTTCATTTTCAGCTCATGCAGTTAAGGTTCCCTCTGACAGCTATAAGCTTAGTAAATTTATTTTTGTACACTGTAGTATATACTAGGGTAAGTATCATACCTCATATTTGAATTAAACACATTAAATAAGATTATTTTATTTCTGAAACCTAAGAATATTGAGTACCGCAGTAGTGTCTCAAAATAATAATGCATTTTACTTCATACAAATCAATGCCTATTTTTCTAGTCAAAATTTAAAAAACAAAAAATATCAAACTACTTTTTGTCCTCCATTCCACGAGTACATACAGTCCCTTTATTCTCTTATTTTTTAATTTTCTCTTGTTCCCATACTTTCTCAAAAATATTCGTATGCCAATATACCCACCAGTAGCCCAGCGTCTAGGCCACCCAGGTTACCCATTTATCTACCAATCACTTTCTTTATTGTGTGGAAGGATGAACAGCTGGGTTTTGCTGCGCGCCGGCTGCAGTCACCGGGTCTTGAACCCGGGGCCGATGGATTCATAGTCAGCGACGCTAACCACTACAGTACACCACCGAGACGCATTTGATATATACACACATACGTATACATATATATATATATATATATATATATATGGGAATGAACTCAGAATGGTCCCCTGAGTTTTTATGATACACACAGACAGTGCATGGAACAAGGAACTCTTCTGGGATAATTAATCCACTATAGTCCGAATAAGTAATGGTAAATGACAATACCATAGTTTTTCTTTTTCATGATGCTAGCCCGACGTGGGCAACAGGTCACTCGCAAAAAGGTCCCACGTCGGGCTAGCATCATGAAAAAGAAAAACTATGGTATTTGTCATTTACATTACTATTCGGACTATAGTGGATTTAATTATCCCAGAAGAGTTCCTTGTTCCATGCACTGTCTGTGTGTATCATAAAATACTCAGGGGACCATTCTGAGTTCATTCCCATCTTGAAACGGACATGTTATGTGCCTTGAAAAGTGGACGCCCAATTCTGCCAGTTGAGGTTTAAGGTTTGGTTTTTGGCTTAAAATATAATAGTTACCCCTTTTTCTTTGATGTATTCAATCTGACGTGAAGGCAGCGAGTCTTTTGCTTATATTGAGGTTCTAAATGTAGCAGGGCTAGGCTGCTTTAAACCCTAGATCCATGTCCCAAAGCTGGATCCTGTCTGCTTTGCAGATAGGTGGTGAGGGAAGCTATATTTATGGGACCTTTTTGCGAGTGACCCGTTGCCCACGTCGGGCTAACATCTGAAAAAGAAAAACTATGGTATTTGTCATTTACCATTACTTATTTGGACTATAGTGGATTTAATTATCCCAGAAGAGTTCCTTGTTCCATGCACTGTCTGTGTGTATCACTGTATATTAGTAGCATAAATTGGCATGATAGGGTGGATAAATTAGATATGTTTCACTTAGTATAGGGAGCAGTCCGATTTTCATTTTTTTAAATGTAGTAGGAGATATGAGGGATGTGGGGGGTCTGGGGAGCGGCAGCCCCCCCCCCCCCCGAGACTATTCAGGTCAAATACTGAATATTTTCAGGGCAAATTTAGAAGTGTTGTAGCAAAATTTATCTCATTTTTGTAAATTGTAATGTTTTTTATATCAAAAAGGCTTTAATATATGTTATTCATACTCTAACCTTTGTGTTATTTTATGCTACACATAGTGCTTATGCTGAAATCAGGGCACCCTGAAAATTTCCAGGGCAAATCCCCCCCCCCCCCACCAGTAAAGTGCTATCTCATACGCCTATGGGTGTTGATCGAGTCTAGTTGCAGAGCACTGGGAGTTCTCAGATGATACCCCAATTGGTAGCAACGGGAAGCTTGATGAAAATAGCTAATTAAATTTAAAAGATGGCTACTCTTTAAGGTACCTAGTGTCTATGGATATAGATAGAAGCAGTGATTTCCTTTTAGCCGTAAATGTGATAGGAGGTGCTGGTGTGGTCTGGTTAGAGAGCACTGGATGTTGTCAATGTGAAAACGCTCGGGATAAGCCTACAAAGGAGGGTCATAAGAGGAGTTGGTTCGGGTGGAGTTCGAGATGGTGATGTTCTCTTTTGATCGTAAACGTAGTAGGAGATGCTGTACTAGTTCTTAAATTATAGCTTTTTTTACTTTTTAAAATTTTTAATAAAGTGTTTTTCATAGATGAACATTCTCGGGAGTCCAAAATCTCTGAATAGTTATATTAAATTATTTTGGGAAACCACTAATCTTCCTCCTTCTTTCCTTCATTTGCTCTTCTTTTTATTCATTTATTTATTTTTTTGGTCATTACAAAGGGAGGGCTAGTCAGGATAGAGTAGAAGTAGTAATGTCCCATTTCCCAATAAATGTAATAAGAAGTGCTGGTCTGGTCTGGTTTCAGAACACTGGGGTAGAGAAGGGAAGATTGATGGGAGTCAGAACTTTCGAATATAATTTTTTAATTTTAGTGATGCTACTTGGGATTGTAGGATTCATTGTAGGATTGTTAGCACCTTTTAGGAAAATCGCGATATATATATATATATATATATATATATATATATATCGGGTGGCCACAAAAAACTTTACTTAATTGAAAGTTTAATAACTGCAACAATTCAAAACTTATGCGATTGAGATTTTGCACACATTAACAGATGCATATAATCTATAATTGCTGGAATTTTCAAATATGTAGGTTCTATAGTTTTGTTACAGTGAACAATTTAAAAGCATATGTCTAAAAATAGCATGCCTGGTGTGCATCTGACACGTACGTGCGCTAGCGTAGGCTAAACCTAATGTAGCGTAGTATGACACGCGCGCTGGCGTAGGCTAAACCTAATGTGAATTTGCTTTCTTTTATTTTTCCGCTAAAACCCCGCCAGCATGACGTTAAGTAAAAGTGATAAAGCCATCATAGAAGCATGTGTCAAGGAAAAAGGTTGGAATGGAAATAGGATTGTCCGAGAATTCCCCGCAAAGAACTGGACTCGTCAAAGTGTTTATAACTTAATAAGAAAGATAAAGGATACTGGATCAACAGCTAGAAAACCCGGCAGCGGCAGGCCCAAAAGTGTTTCAACAGAAGAAAATAAGGCTGCCGTGGAGGAACTGATTCAATCCCAGGAGAATACACCAGGAACTCATCGCTCCCAGAGACAGATTGCGTACGACCTTGGGATTTCTCGCTCCTCTGTACAAGGGATTGTAAAACGTTTGAAATTGAAGGCCTACAAGAGAATTCGATTTTCTCGGCGTGATTAGAATGTAAGACAGCGTAGAAAGACCTGCTGTAAATCCCTATATGAACGCTACTCAGCTGAAGACGTGCAAAAAGTTGTGTTTACAGACGAAAAGGATTTCACGTTGGAGGTGGCCAAAAACAGGCAAAATAACAGGGTTTATGGTTCAAGGAAAAAGGACATTCCTCCCTCCAGGCTTTATCATGAAACCTCACAATTCAGCAGAAAAGTAATGGTATCGGCGGGAATTTCATGGAAGGGGAAAACACGAATTCATTTTATTGCCACAAACGAAACTAAAGTTAACTCTGAGCGCTACATCAACCTGTTAGATAATGGGTTACTTCCTGATTGTCGTCAGCTGTATCCTGATGAGGCCTACATTTTCCAGCAAGATGGGGCACCCGCCCATACAAGCCGAGCGACCCAAAATCATCTAGAGCAAGAGACCCCTAATTTCATCAAAAAGGATGAATGGCCGCCTCAGTCTCCCGACTGTAATCCGATGGACTATTCAGTATGGGATTCTCTCATGGTGAAGGTTTACGGCAGCCAGAAAGACAAATTCACCGAAGATGAACTTAAGGAGAAAATCAGTAGAGCATGGGAGGATATCACCTTAGATGAGGTTCGAAAGTGCATCTCCTCGTGGAAGAAGCGATTGAGGGCAGTTTACCAACAGGGAGGTGGTCACATTGACCATTTGTTTAAGTAAATTTTGTTAAGTTCAAATTCATTTTCTTCGGCATGCTATTTTTAGACATATGCTTTTAAATTGTTCACTGTAACAAAACTATAGAACCTACATATTTGAAAATTCCAGCAATTATAGATTATAACCATCTGTTAATGTGTGCCAAAGCTCAATCGCATAAGTTTTGAATTGTTGCAGTTATTAAACTTTGAATTAAGTAAAGTTTTTTTGTGGCCACCCGATATATATATATATATATATATATATATATATATATATGCCCGGATTTAGCTATAGGCGAACTAGGCGATCGCCTAGGGCCTCGCGCCAAAGGGGGCCTCGCTCAAGCCGTTTTGCGCGTTCTGTCCTGATATTTCTTGATCCGAATTGTTTCAGTTTTATGAGAGAAAGATACAAAAGAGGCGGAGCTTGTGATGTCATTGAAACCGATCGCTCACTATTATAAAAAATGAAATGTCAACATCTCTTATACATCACATGAAAAACGTTTGTATACTATAAGACAATGATTTCTAAGATTTATATAATATTCCATATTTTCGATACAAATCTTGATTCATATTATAATTTATACTTATTTGTATGGTTTATTTATATTTCTTATACAATTTCCATGCGTGATTATTTTGGTTTGGTTTAATTTTTAAGTGCTGGCATAGTTCTGTCTATGCGGGATTCTAATATTGCTGGTATAGTACCGATAATTAAGTCCATATTTTCATATATATAGGCCTAGGGCCTCGCAATTTCTAGATCTGCCTAGGGCCTCGCAACTTCTAGATCCGGCCCTGTATATATATATATATATATATATATATATATATATATATATATGCCGATATGCCACAGTCCCCTGTACCGTCACGCTCATTGCAGAGTATATGAATAGATAAAGAGTAAAACAGAGACAAATTAGAGTAACGTCGAGAATACATTGTAAGAATCGAAGGAATTACAACAAATTATTGTAAGGCTAACCAATAATCGATATTTCAGACATAGCAAAAGCGTTGTTACAAATTTTAATCACTCATAACCATAGATAGTATGGAAAAACTATACACGCTTACAACATGGTATCGTATGTGGTACCTTTATTTCATAATTAAATATAAATTATTAATTAATTGAATTAAATATCTACAAAATTGCCTCGGGATTGGCGACATAGCCTATTGGGAATGAAATAATTGCCATACATACATAGAACCCCAAATGTAGACATTGAACCTGCATGACAACAAGAAAACCAAATTTATTATTTCGTGTTCAAAATTTTCCATTGCTGACTCGTGAAAATTACTTCGAGAGAAGAGTCAACGAACTTTGCCAAATCAGCAAATAATAAAAAATAGGAAGATATATATTATATATATTATAGCTGCTCGCTCGGAGCTTGCTTATGTTACAGCGACGCTTTAAGCAAGGAAGATGTACTTTATCTCCCTATAATTTCTGAATGAAATCCTCTTAATATAAAACCTAATAACTATAAAAAAGATAGGCCTATTTCTTCAGGTATTTTAATACAGTGACTGCTTATATTAGTTACATCAAATCAACTCATTGTGTAACTCCATCGTACCACGGCCCTGCATCGAAAAAGATCGTCGCGCCCTACATCGAAACAGAAACGAGGCCCAACGAAATAATAAGGTAAGGCAATTCCTTTCTTTACCATTAGGCAGCGCAAATACCGAAGGCAATTAAACATAAAGAGGTCCTTTGAAGACCTACATATACATAACTCTCTAACGAAAAAACTTAGGGCTTTTGACTCTCCACTGGAATCTGCTGGAAATTTCCAACGGATGAGGGTATCAGGCAATCAACCCATAGCCCTATAGTTTTTTCAGAGATAGCTAGGAAAAAGTCAAGGCTTGAAGAGCAGTTAAATGCACCGGATAATGTACAGCTTCAAACAATTTTTTAAAATATACAAATTATTTTAACAAAGGAAGGAATTTTTGTTCTTTGTGTCTTACTTTACTCTCGAAAATTTTTGGTGAAAGCCCATAGTTACACTTTACCCTCACCCCGTCACTTCGAGCACTGTATACATACATATGTAACTACAAACTAAAGCAATGCTATAGAACAAATTCCACATTTACAAAACATTTGGAAGTAACCGACAGTATTTTCAATCAGGGCCGTAACTAGGGTTTAGAAATTAGTGAGGTCCAGATTTTTTTCGAGCGGGCGGGACGAGCAAAATTCAGACCAAAATGACATCTACAAACACAACCCAAGCTATACACTAAACACAAAACCCTTGTCTATAATAAAAGCCCTCTAATGTTTAATACACGCTCGACGCTCCCTCTTTTCAAAAGAAAAGCGGTAATATGCGTTTCATACACGGAGAACGGTTCAGTCTCTTTTTTTTTTTTTTAGGAAATAATTACCGAGGTCCGGACCTCGGTGACCTCATAGGTAGTTACGGCCATGTTTTCAATACGTCTGGAAACAGATCTCAATTTTATGGAAGTAAACATATTGCCAAAAATATTCATGTGCTTCGAGTTGATTTCGAGAATCATGTCCTGAATTCGGATGAAATATTTATTAAAAAAAAAAAAACGTTATGGCAAATATCAGTGAAAAACTTACACTGAAAGTAGGTGGCAGCTCAGTTGACATTTAGTTTGGACATAACCTCGGAATGGAAAATTAAAATACTGGAACCCCGATGGAGGTCAGAACGCGTGACATTCGTGACATTTTGAAATGGCAAAACAACTGATGGAGGCAAAACATTAAACAAGACGAGTTAAACTAGGCTATAGGTTATTATTTTTTTTTTTTTTTTTTTACTAAAATTGGAAATAAAACTCACGATTTTTAGGTATTCGCGTAGATATTTTTTTAAAATTTTAAATTAGGAGCCGATTTTTCTTTTCAAAATGTCATACGAGAACTATTTAAATTATTCCCTTTTAAAGTTTTAACTACACAGTTTTCTTTCACTATTTATTTCAAAGAAGTTTTTTAATGAGAAACGAAATTAATCTTCCACCTTTCACTGCTTCTTACTTTTAGATTAGGCCTCGTTGAATTCTTCCAAATAAAAAAATTCCTATAAAATATTCAACTTTCAGAAAAGATTTGGTGGCAATATCCTGTTTTAGCGTCCTAAATTATTCAACCAACCAAAAATAAACGGCATTCCAACACTTTCAAATTACTTGTTTATGTTAATTTCGTTAATTGACTTCCCGGTTAGGTCATCTATACGCCCTTGACGATTGGTTAGGTTTTCTTGATATTTTAGTTTAAACTAACGAAAATATGAAGACTTAACCTAACCAATCGTCAAGGGCGTACAGTTGACCTAACTGGTTGGTTGAATAATTTGGGACGCCAAAATAGGATATCGCCAAGATTTGGTAATTTCCGAACATTCAAAATAACACACTGTTTATTAAGGAACTTTTGAAACTAAAGTGTTTTAATTATTTTTCTTCAGAGGGTGTACCCATCCTTTGTTTTTACAGTTTAAGTTACAATTCAGATAAACACAAAAGTGAAACCAAAATGAAAATAAAATGAAAGGTTTGTAATAAGCTTACTTTATTGGACTGTATTGGATTGGGGTTACTATTTGTATTTATCATCATTTTAGTCTCTCTTTATTCATATTTGCAAGGGCGGATCTAGGCATTTCAGTAAAGGGGGGGGATCCAAAGTAAAAAAGGGCACTACTAAAATTTTTTTTCTTAAAACAGACCACCAATAAGAGTGTAAAATCAATTGTATCGTTTTATTAGATCAGTCTCATTCAAATATGATACTTGTAAAATAAAAATCTAATTGGGGTACAACAATTACCACAGACAATTTTTCAAACAATTACAAATGTCTTACCAATTAAAAGAACTATCAGAATAGGATGAAGATAAAAATAGTGATGTGGCTGCACCAGTACTAAGGGCACCAATGAAAACTATTACAACTAGAAATTTGGAAGTACTGTACAATGTATATGGATAAAGACTCAAAGTAGAATTTTAATAAAATAAAATAACCATGATCTATTTACAAGAAAAAAAAATTGTTTTCAGAGGCATACATATCATTCAAATAAGGCACTTGCAAGAAATTGAGGGGGTGGTCCAGACGTCGCCGACCACCTACCCCCTAGATCCGCCTATGATTTGTATGATTTTCACGATTTTATGATTTTAGTTTGTTTAAAAGGAATCTTGCAGCTAATAAGACTCAATCAAATTCTTTGCTCTCATTCCATTGACTACTGAAGTAAATCCAAGCTAAAGCTGGAATCTTTGCCAAAATGGTTAAAGATAATTTATTGTTAAATTATCAATCCTACTCACATGTGTTTTCAATAAAAAAAATTTATGAACATAAATGTTAAACTTTTATTCTTTAGTTTATAAGTACTTTATGAGGTAACATACCTTAAATTAAACTTTACAGCAGGTGCAAAATATATTTCTGCGAGATTCTTTTCATATGCACGGCGGCGACTATATGATACGTTATTGCTGGAATAATATTCTACATATCAACTGGAAAGAGCTGATTTAACTTTAATTTATGATAACTGCAAAATACATCTTTGAACTGCACACATTTGCCTACAGAACTGCACAGTGTTTTTTAGAACTGCATATTTTGTGTAGAACTGCACGTTAAAAAAAAAACCCTGAGCCCCCCAACACGTGAGAAGCATATTTCATCCAGGGGCGAACAAGACACCAATACAGAGACAGCAACTGAGTGGGAGTGAAGAAACTGCGGAGCCGATACAACACATCTAACCTCTTAGAAGCTGTTTTAGAATGAGAGTATATGTGATCTCCACAGGAAAGGGTTGCCTAGGCATAGGCTGACCATATTTCCTTGAGACAAAAACGGGACATTGGGATGGCAAAAAAGGGACGGGGGTTATGTAATATTCTGTATTCATGAAAAAGTAAGTACTGTACATAAACATATTGAGCTTACAATTATTCTTCAGTGACAGAACCCATACAAAACGGTACGTATGGTCAGCCTACCTAGGCAGGACCTCAGCACGGTTCTTAAGAACAACAGGAGGAACACCATCAGGACCGTACGCCTTCCTAGAGTTGAGTCCAAATAAAGCAGAACGAACATCTTTTGGGGAGATTCTAATTTCAGACATAATTAAGTCAGAGGGAGGAGGAGATGGAGGAAGCGCACCGGAATCTCCCAAGGTTGACTTGGAGGCCAAAGTTTGAGTGAAGAGTTCAGCCTTGTCATTAGAAGAGATGACTACTGAGCCGTTAGAATGGAAAAGGGGAGAGAAAGAAGACGAAGTAGTAAAGTTGTTGGAGAGGTTCTTATTACATGCCAGAAAGAGCGAAAATACTTAGAATATGTATTTTATTGTGTGCTGCTCGCGTCTTCTTTCCAGAGAGTAGAGTTTCAGGGGTTGTAGTCGAGACCAGTAGTCTTCATCTTTCGTTTCCTCGTGTTAGAGTAAAAGTCCTTTGTATGGTTGCTATGTTTGCAATTTCTCGTTTCCGGTATGGGCTTGTGAGTACTGAGCAATACTCAGTTATTGTAGGACTAGACTCTTCCATAATTTTAGCAAAATGTTTGCTTTTCTGCTGTGGAAGCTACTCCAGATGATTCCCATTATTTTTCTAGCTGTTATAATTTTAATGTTATAGAGACAACGTTACTACTCCAAGATCACTGACTTGTGGGTTTGGTGTTATCTGTTTGGCTTGCAGAGTTTTGCACCCTTTATTCTGTAGCACCATGTTATTACCATATCTTAGAAGTTGGAATTTTTCTTCATTGAACTTCATATTGTTGTCTTCTGTTCACTTGAATAATGTTTCAACATCATTTTGTCATTTTTTTGTGTCACCTTCGTTCGATATTTCCTTGAATATCTTTGTGTCAGCTGCGAAACATGACACAATACTGTCATTACTATCTGCATCAATGTCTGTAATCATTATTATGAACAGCGAGGGAGCACCGGAGTCCTTATGGGACAGAGCTCATGACTTTTGAGACTTCAGATTTAACTCCATTTACTACTACTCTTTATGCTCTCTGAGTCGGAAAATTAAACATCCACCTTCCCAGCTTTCCAATAATTCCTGTATTCTTAAGTTTGTGTGCTATACTGCTGTATTTTTGGCCATTTTTAACTTTCTTTCGTCTATTTCCTCTCTGCTTCTCGAATTTTGTCTGCGAAATCTCAATTTTCTCGTTTATGGTCCTCTTCCTCTTCTATTTTAGGCCTCTTGGAAAAGAATCTCACGAAAGTTATTATTCCATTGGAAGTGTTTTAAATTTATGTTTTAATTTATATATATATATATAATATATATATTATATATTATATATATATATATATATATATATATATATATATATATATATATAATATACATACATACACACACACGAATTAAACCTATATTCACTGGAAAGGAGAAGAGAGATACACCATTATTTACACTTGGAAAATAATGGAGAAACTAGTCTCTAATCTTACTCTGAACCTTGTAACTCCCCAAACAACAGTGGAAAGTAGAAACGGAAGACTGTGTCGTGTTCCCAAATTAAAGGCTAGACAGGGAACATCCTTAACCCTGAAAGAAAATAATTTTGTTGTGAGAGGCCCAAAACTGTTTAATCAGCTGCTCAAGTACCTAAGAAACACGAGTGGTGTTGCAGTGGACATCTTCAAAAGAAGATTAGACGCCTGGCTCAGAACAATACCCGATGAGCCGGGCGTACCTGGCTATGTGAGGTGGAGAGTACAAGAAACCAACTCACTACTTCACCAGGCCAACTCGAGAGGAGGGGCGACAAGCTTGACCTTCGTGAAATGAGGAATCATCGCGCGGAACATTTGAAAGGTTGAAAGGTATATAATTATAAAAAGCCGTTTTTAATAAAAAAAAACCCACTTAATAATTTCATGTCGTAACTGAGAAAATATATACAATTTTTCCTTTACTAACAAATAGAGCAATTAAGTTAATCAAATATTATTCATAAAAAAAATCTAATTAAGTTTTTGTCAGTTAAAATGACACCGATCTCACCTTTGGCACCGTGATTATCACACACAGTGATTGAAGGAAGACAAAGAAAACTAATATATCTATGAATCAGGGCCAAATGACTTTAAGTGCTCTTTCAAAGACTTCCTGTCTTAGTTTAAGTGAAGTTTTCGGTCATCCGAAGTATTTATAAGTAAGAATTTAGGTTTCCTTTACACTTTCCGCGTTCCAATTTTACCGCTGAAGCGAGCATTATTATTGCATTCATGGGACAGCTTTCTTAAAGGCTTCTTTTATAAGTTAAGTCATAAAATAAAAGCTATAAAACATTAGTTTTTAAGATGATATATATATATAAATAACCTTGGTTTTGCTTCGTCCGAATTGTTCATTCCGGTGAACGTTAACCCTTTAACGCCAGAATTGTTTGTAGGGTTAAGTTATGAATGCGTGTATTTGAAAGGTTACCAATATGTAGCGTCGTCCTTCTAGGGTTAAGTTTGTTGCCCTACCTTAGACTTACAGTTGAATGTGGAATTCCAAACCACGACCCACCACGAGTGGTAAAAAATTACAAAGCAACACCATTTTCTCGTAAGCGAAGTAAAGACTCTGAGGTCGGGGGCTCGAATGCCGATGATGCTGGTAATAACAATCTGGGAGCTAGCGCAATGGGACACACTAGTTGGCGCTGTGACAGTTTCTGACCCTCTTAACTGATCATTAAATCTATCTCCAAAGGCAAATATCTAAACAATTCTTTTAAATTATATATTAAAGAAACTGTACAAAAAAAAAAAAAAATATATATATATATAATAGTGATCGCTTAATTAATAGGTTTATCGTCACAATAAATAAATTTATTATAAATAAAAATAACAACATATAAATATAATGTCTTACGTGAAATTATTTACCACTGATATGACAAACCATAAACATATGTTTTACAACATTCAAAAACAAAACCATAAATTGTTGTACGTTTTGAAAACGATATATATTAAAGGTGTAATTTGTATGCAAAGGTTGCCTCATCTTGGCGATGTTGCAACTTCAACTTGCGAGTTAACTAACAATGGGGGTCTGGGTATTGTACTAATTAACTATCTTCTGAGTTCACGTGATGTAATAATATCCGCGGATAACATGTAAAACCCGGATATTCTTATATTTTCACTTGTGGAAGGCGACATTTACCCTAATTTGCGTGTAGATTTATGGCTAATCTAACGTAGTGTAATTTAACCAAAGCTAAGCTAACTTTTATTATCAAGATATTTAATGTTTTCGATAAAGAAAAAGTTTTGAAACTATGGCCAGACTGCTAATGTAGCTACAGGCACGTGTGTTGCCATGAGCTCTATGTTCATCCTAAAAATTGTCGTGATTTCGTTAGGTAGCCAAGAGTACACACACACACACACACACACACACACAAACGTGTGCCTTATTAACACTTATAAATAAAAATTAGCAATTTTATTAAGAGAATAATTCCATACTTTATCATTTGGTATTTAACTGTTTGGTTACATACCTTATTAATAACTCGAACAACACAGTTTCCATGGCAACTCCTCTTTTCTATACAATTTCTTATTTTCTTTCTTTAGAATGAATATACAGTAGTACACTTAGACAGATAACATGCTATAATATAGGGAATAAATTAAACAACAGGAAGGAATCATCTTTATATTAAAATTTTATATTAAAATTAAAAAATATATAGTTAAATAAAGTTTATATATATATGTATATATGACTTTTGAAGATGCAAGAAACATTGTGAATCCTTCGTTGTTAAGCATTAAGGTTGTACAGAGAGTCAATTTGGTTTCTGATATGTTAGCTTTGGTTCGTGATATATCTGTTTAGGTTTTTGGTAAATTTGTTTCGGGTCTTGGTAAATCTGTTTTGGTTCCTGGTAGGTTTGCTTAGGTTTCTGGTAAGTCTGTTTGGGTTCTTGGTAGGTTTGTTTTGGTTCCTTGTAAGTTTGTTTAGGTTCCTGGTACGTTTGCTTCGGTTTCTGGTAAGTTTGCCTGGGTTCTTGGTAAGTTTGTTTGGGTTCCTGGTAAGTCTGTTTGGGTTCCTCGTAAGTCTGTTTGGGGTTCTGATACGTTTCCTTGGGTTCCTGGTAGGTTTGTTTGGGGTTTTGATACGTTTGCTTGGGTTCTTGGTAAGTCTGTTTGGGTTCCTGGTAGGTTTGCTTCGGTTCTTGATACGTTTGCTTGAGTTCTTGGTAAGTTTGTTTGGGTCCCTGGTAAGTCTGTTTGGGTTCCTGGTGGATTTGCTTAGATTTCTGGTAAGTCTGTTTGGGTTCTTGGTAGGTTTGTTTTGGTTTCTGGTAGGTTTGTTCAGGTTCTTGGTAGGTTTGTTTGGGTTCTTGATACGTCTGTTTCGGTTTCTGGTAGGTTTGTTTGGGTTCTGGTAGGTTTGTTTTGGTTTCTGATTTGTTTGCTTGGGTTCCTGGTAAGTTTGTTTGGGTTCTTGATAGGTTTGTTTGGGTTTATGGTAAGTTTGTTTGGGTTCCTGGTAGGTTTGTTTCGGTTTCTGATAAGTCTGTTTGGGTTCTTGGTATGTCTGTTTGGGTTCCTGATAGGTTTGCTTGGGTTTCTGGTAATTCTGGTGTAGTTTCTGGTAAGTAAGTTTAGGTTGACTGTATTCTGATTTTGGTTCACTGTAGGCGTTTTGAGGTGTACTGTAAATCTTTGATTCTCCTTCATATGTCACTTCTGCGACATACCCATCTTCTTCGTCAGCAATGTACTCGACGATCTGTGTTCTGCCGTCGGGAAGGAGGACGCGGTATTCGCCTTTGGTCATGTGACCATCAGAATTTTCTTTATGAGCGTAGTCGTTGCCGGAATATTCGTCCTTTACTTCGTAGAAGAATTCGTAAGGCACGCCCTCCTGCAGTAAAAGACAACTCTGTTGTTCACATTCCTTACATGTTAATCACAAATGTATTGATAGATTTAACATATGAAATACTGCATTATTGCACACTTTACTAACCTTTTTCTCTCCATATCCGGTATCAGGTTCCTCAGGCCTAGAATAGGCTCTTTCTGGCTCCGAATAAGACTGCTCAGGTCGAAAGTAAGATTGGTCACGTTCTTCTACGTCGTCTTCGTCCGACGCAACATAATTTATTTTTGGGGGTGTATAAGCGATCGAAGTTTGGGGAGGAGTATAGGCGTGCCCTGACTGCAAAGGTCTGTCATCAGGATGTGCCCAAGAGCACAGAACAACTGCAGAAGCGAGAATAATCTGAAAACAGGAAATGTTAATGCAGTATATTGTTACTGAAGTATTCTGTTTGTACTTAATCAGAGGAGTAATTACTGGAAGTGTTTTTATATCGAATCAGGCGAGTTTGTCTAAAACAATTCGTCTAAAATACAATTTGTCTAAATCAATTTGTCTAAAACAATTTGTCTAAAATAGTTGTCTAAAATCAATTTGTCTAATAACAATTTGTCTAAAATACAATTTGTCTAAAAATAATTTCTCTAAAATACAATTTGTCTAAACAAACAATTTAATATAATATGGCATACAAATTGTTGCCTGATGTACAATGCTATTTATTACTTGCCAAGCCCCATCTTAAAAGGTTACCTCTTGTGCGGAATAGTACATCGAAATCAGTTATCCCGGAACCCATAACCCGATTAGGTTAGGTTAGGTTAGGTATATTATATTATGAAATAAAATCAACCCATTTTCAATCTTTTCATCCTCACTCCAAATTTATCAAGCAGACAAATGCATTTCTAGTTATCTTCAGTTATTAGTCAAATTGTATTTTAGACAAATTATTTTTAGACAAACTATTTTAGACAAACTATTTCGATGTACTATTCCGCACAAGAGGTAACCTTTTAAGATGGGGCGTGGCAAGTAATAAATAGCATTGTACATCAGGCAACAATTTGTATGTCATATTATATTAAATTGTTTAGACAAATTGTATTTTAGACAAATTATTTTAGACAAATTGTATTTTAGACAAATTGTTATTAGACAAATTGATTTTAGACAAACTATTTTAGACAAATTGTTTTAGACAAATTGATTTAGACAAATTGTATTTTAGACGAATTGTTTTAGACAAATTCTCCTAGACGCGTTATATATATATATAATATATATATATTATATATATATATATATATATATATATATATAAAACAATGGCATACCCGCTGCAGCCTGCGCAGCAAAAGCCCTCCCAAACACAACCTGGGGGCGGGGGAGTGGGAGGTGCGAGTGTGCTACTAAAACCTCATCTGATTCTCCCTTAATGTGTATACTAAATTAGTGTAAATTATTCTAGCCGTTTAGGTGTGTATAAACGAACAGACATAATTATTCCTTACACACACACACACACACACACACACCACCTGTATATATATATATATTGTGTGTGTGTGTGTGTGTTGCAAACAGTTTTTATAGATGTTGAATGCAGAAGACTTTTGAAAACTAAATTGCCTCGTTTGTGTGTTTGCCTTTTTTCTATTAATGTCAATTAAAAATTTTATGAGTCTCAACAAGGTTTAAAAATACTAAGATGTACTCATTTTTCTTTTATAATCGTGTTAAACCCTGTTACTTGAAAATAAAAACACGTGATGAAAGTCTGCTGAGACTTGAATAGGAGTTTCAACACTGTAGTAAAGATGCTGCTTTGTTGCAACCAACAGCAAAGGCATGGACAAACAATGATGTTTTTATCCTAATAAATATATAAACTCCATCACAGAAACTTAATTATTCGTGCTTGTGTTTCCTTGAATTACTTGTAAACAAACCAATCAAAAAACGTATCGTTTGCGAGAGGGTAATCCCGCATTCAAAAAATTAATAATAATAATAATAATAATAATAATAATAATGATAATAATAATAATAATAATAATAATAGCTTATTAACATTTACATATAGTGTATACTGTACTTTCCATTATAAACTTCATTCAATGTAAACTAATGATATTTTATTTCATTGTCTTGAATGTACAATTATTGTACATGCTTTACTTGTGTTTTTCTTTATTCTGATCTGCGCTAGTGATGAAATGTAAGAAAATATTAGTGAAACAATTTGACAACTGACCAATGTGGTTAATAGTATAATCACTGAGGAGGGCCAGAAAATGGCACTGAGTTCTGGCCAACTAATACGGTCCATTGCCCTAAATTATTTATTATTATTATTACCAGGATCATCTTTTTTTTTGTCTTGTTTAACCTCCTTCGCAACATCTAATGTCATATGGGGTGGGGGGACCCACAGCGTTACTTTATCTAGAAGCAAAAGACGGTCCCCCATCCCACTACTACTCAGACCCAATTTAAATTTGCTGATCGACGGGAAGCAGTGTTACGACATTGACCATAACCTAACCCTTATCGGGATTCGAACCCTGGTCTCAGTAGTTTTACTTCGTTTGTAGGAAAACCACGTTATTCAAACTACGAACGATGGTATCCAAGGGTTTAATTCAACAATACAAGTTTGTTACCAGAAAAGTAGGTGATTAGTGCAATCACCATGGCTGAATTGGATTAAATTGGTCATTTACATTAGTTGGCAAATCGTTAACTATATTTAACGATTTGCCAACTAATGTAAAAGTTAACTATAGTTAACGATTTGCCAACTAATGTAAAAGTTAACTATAGTTAACGATTTGCCAACTAATGTAAAAGTTAACTATAGTTAACGATTTGCCAACTAATGTAAAAGTTAACTATAGTTAACGATTTGCCAACTAATGTAAAAGTTAACTATAGTTAACGATTTGCCAACTAATGTAAAAGTTAACTACATAGTTAACGATTTGTCAACTAATGTAAATGACCAATTTAATCCCATTCAGCCATGGTGTTGCACTAATTACTTACTTTTCTGGTAACAAACTTGTATTGTTGAATTAAACACTTGGATACCATCGTCCGTAGTTCAGTGAATAAGATCGTTTTCCTATAAACGATGCAAATTGACATGCAAATTGGATATTGTAACTATTATTTTCTGTGACCGTAAATAACTTACTTTAACATACGAATGTAAACAGAATTTGATAAAATATAAATAATTCAATAGCTAATAAATCATTTAACATTTTTTGTTCTGAATGCACTTTTAATCAACAAAAGTTATAATAATTGGGGGGGGGGGGGGGGTGTCTTGATATAATACACATGAAACTTATAATGGACGTATGAACGTTCTACAGTCTTACCTGCGTGATCATTTCGGCTACTGTTGGTGTTTTGGGGCTCGGGGGCACTGATATAGTTGCACTTCAGGGTCGCGAAAAGGTTGCCGCACCCACCTCACCGAAATTACCTCAAATGACCTTAAGAGGTTAAATCGATGTTGGTAAGTAGGTCGATGTACGGAATCCTTTCTTATGACGAGTTTATTTTTTAACTTTTTTTTTTTTTTTTTTTTGAAGGAGAAATTGTTAAGGAAGATCCGTAAGGAAATGGTACCAAAAATATTCTACTTTCACAGGAAATTTCATCTCTTTCTGATTTCTTTGGAAGTTGCGAGGTCGCCTTATTCCCGGTCGAATAAGTCCAAGCATCGTGCACACCCCATGAAAAATGGTATTTCTTTGGAAGTTGCGAGGTCGCCTTATTCCCGGTGGAATAAGTCCAAGTATCGTGCCCACCCCATAGAAAATGGTATTTTATATATATATATATATATAATATATATATTATATATATATATATATATATAATGTCTCGGGAATAGCATACCATTATGGGTATAATAAAGACATAAATGAAGATACGGTATAGTTGTAATTATTATATGTACCAGTGGCGTACGCAAGGGGGGGGTTCATGGGGTCTGGCCCCCCCCTTAAGAAGTAAGATTTTATATTCTAAATAAAAGTATGAGCCAATTTTTTGTTACACCTAATTATTAATAATGAAATAAATATTATTTCAGCTTTTTTAACATTGATTTTCATTTTTGTTCATTAAGGACAAAAAAAATAATTTCTTTAGAATAAAAACCAAATTTAGACCCCCCCCCCCACCCCACTTTAGGAAAATCCTGCGTACGCCACTGATATGTACATAAATAATTTTTCAACAAAATAAGGTGTATATATAGAAATTAGTGTAACCATAAGCAATGAAAAAAAACTACATTTTTTTTTTTACAAATACAGGGTATTCCACCCTTCCTTTTAATTAAAAAAAAAAAATTATATATATATATATATATACCCTGAAAGAAAATAGTTTTGTAGTGAGAGGACCAAAACTGTTTAATCAGTTGCCCAAAGACCTAAGAAACACGAAGGGAGTTGCAGTGGAAATCTTCAAAAGAAGACTAGACGCCTGGCTCAGAACAATCCCCGATGAGCCGGGCGTACCTGGCTATGTGAGGTGGAGAGCGCAAGAATCCAACTCACTACTTCACCAGGCCAACTCGAAAGGAGGGGCGACAAGCTTGACCTTCGCGAAATGAGAAATCATCACGCGGAACCTTTGTAAGGTTGTAAGGTAAGGTATATAATATATATATATATATATATATATATATATATACAGTGCCCGCGAAAAGTATCCGATCACTCAAGAAAATACAATATTTTCCCTTGATATTCAGAGACACGTAATTCACTTTCTATTTGTTCTAGCGACATCTGGTAACTTTGAGGTTGCTCGCTGATATGAGAGCTATCCAACGCATTCTCAAATTAGTGTTCTGGTAGCCTTCGTTGCGGGTGGCTGTGTCTCAAATTTGTCAGATTTCACTGTTTGTGTAAATTTCTTGATTTTTTTTTTTTTTACAGAAAGTGGTGTAAATAAAATTTATATATAATGTGTGCTAAAAAACAACTTAAGAGTGATTGTCGAGGTGCTATTGTTGCTTTGCATGCATGTGGGAAATCACAGAGACAGATAGCTAAGGAATTAAACATATCCCAAAGTACCGTTAATTTATGGGTTTCACGGGCTAAGAACAATGGTGGCCTAACCACGCCAGTCCCTAAAAAACGATCTGGCAGACCGAGAAAAACAAATTCGCGAACAGACAAAACTTATGAAACGTTTAGTATTGAAAAACCCAACAATAACTGCGAAAGAAATAAAATTTAATATGAATAATTTGTTATCTGGTGTTTCTGAACGAACTATCCAGGAGCGGCTCCAAAAAGAACTCGGATTACCATCTCGCCATGCTGCTAAGAAACCGTTCATTAATGAAAAAATGCGTAAAAAACGTGTCGCATTTTGTAAAAAATACATTCATTGGACTGTTGATGACTGGAAGAAGGTTTTATTTAGCGATGAGTCGACATTTTTGACATTCAGAAGTTGTCCAAAAAAGGTTCGCCGGCCTATTGGCTCAAATAGGATGGACCCTAAATACACCCTAAAGACAATGAAACACCCTCCAAGTGTGATGGTTTGGGGTTGTTTCGGTTACTATGGGCGTGGAAACTTATATTTTCTTCCGAAGAACACAACTATGAATGGTGCACGGTATTTAGCAATGCTACAGGATAAACTTCCAATGGCAATGGCAATCCAAAGGACAAAAACATACATGCATGATGGTGCACCATGTCACAGGGCCAAAATAGTGACAAAATGGATTACTGACAATAAATTTGATTTTGGATTGGCCTGGTAATAGTCCAGATCTCAATCCGATAGAAAATCTGTGGCTAATAATAAAAAATAAGGTTGAATGCCACGACACTGGCTCAGTCGAAAAATTACAAGAGGCCATCAAAAAGGTATGGTGCAAGGAAATATCAGTGGAAGTTTGTCAAAACTTGATTAAATCCATGCCAAAACGTCTAGAACAAGTCATCCAAACCAAAGGACAGATGACAAAGTACTAATATAAGGTTAGTATACATTTAAACATTGTTTTTTATGTAAAAAATACAAATTTCAAGGGTGATCGGATACTTTTCGCGGGCACTGTATATATATATATATATATACACACACACATAAAAATTTCTTTTAGAAGAGGTGGATGTACATTATTTTTCAAGGAGACATAGCTATAAGAGTTAAAAAGTATAGGTATAGTCATAGATGTAGAAATGACCATCTTATTCCTGGTGTGTATATACACATATATTTATGTATGTATGTATGTATGCCTGTATGCCTGTATGCCTGTATGTATGTATGTATATGTATGTATGTATGTAAGCAAAGTACTAAACTGTAACGATTTCTTTCTTTAACAAAACTGATTTACAAACCTTAAATTTAGGGTAATGAGGATCACCCACATATACAAAAAAAAATCACAATTTGACCTTGAAGTGTGTTTCGTACTTATCAGTTAAAAACAATAATACATGTCCATAAAATAGTGGATATACTCGTGTATATATAATATATATATATATATATATATATATATATATATATATATATATATCACAAAGGAAGGAAACACGAAGGAGCAACTTCAGTTGAACAAAAAATATTGTTAAAAACTGGGAGAGTTGTTTTTACTGTTATTACAGAAACTAGCTTTGTTCGGTGTACACATTAGACAGTAAATCAGCCGCAAATCAGTGAGAAATTGACCTTGTCCTTTATAAAAGACAAGGTAAGACACGTAATGCTGGGGACTTCATAACTGTATGAGGTTGTTTCAGATGGGTATGACGCTCGAGACACTGTAAAGTCAACGTACCATGAAGAAAGAAGAATACCATTCCATTTAATATCATGCCATACCCAGGGCTGGCGAGAGCTGTCACGGGCCCTGGGGAAGGATTGGTATATGTGCCCCCCTGTTTAATCAGTATTTTATTATGAATGTTTTTGTGTAATAACAAGCAAACTGATTATATGCCCAAGTCGCTATTCAAAACATACAGTATGATAATCTCTATAAAATGTACTTTTATTAATTATATTTCCTCTCCGTTATTTAATCAATTGCTTTATTAATTTTAGATTTATCCCGCCCCCTCTTTCGGGGCCCCGGGATTTAACCGGCTTCCGCCCTCTTGGCGGCCCTGGCCATACCAAGAGGTCAGCTGTTAGGAAGTTAAAATTTCGATCTTTAACTATTAAGGGTATTGAATAACTTATTAAATATTATATATTTTACATAAATATTCAAGGAGATTTATAAGAAATACCAAGACGAGATGATTACATGACTCATAGTTTGATTCGTGCAATATAGTTTTCTTATTTTAACGATGCATTCTTTTAGCATTCTTATTGGTTGTAGATTTAAAGTTATATTATATGAAGCCCTCATAGGAAGAAGTGGCTAAGCTACAAAATTAAAAAAACGCCATTACACCCATTACCCCCAACACAAAAGTAAAAAAGCCATTCCCCCCATTACCCCCACCCCACTCCCCCAATTACTCCACCCCCTCTCCCCTTTATACTGCTACCCGCCCTCCGGGCGGGTAGCGTTCTTTTCTGTAGTTTTATCGTGGTGCTGGGGCCTTCGGACCCAGTAACCGGTGACCCAGGACCGGGAAATTTGACAGAACACATCGTCAGCTCATGGGCTATCAGTTGGTGGTGGTTGCAGAATTTTCCGATGTGCCGTTTAGGCTGTGCACGGTTCCGAAAAAAGCGGACACACACACACACACACAAACACACACACACACACACACACATTTTAGCTCAATAGTATATAGGATACTAAGCTTCTCATAGAAAAAAACGACTCTTTCCCGTAAATGAATAAGGATGAATAGGTTTCATATAAAGTTTATATAAAGCGTATTCACCCTTATTCATTCACGAGGAAGAGTTATAATGTTTCCTCTGAAAAGCTCAGTATTCTCTTCTAATAACTTGTAATCAGAATGTGTTTGAAGATGGTAAGATGAAAATGCTTGAGTTAGGATAGATAAGGAGTGAAAATACTTGGTAAGAACGAATTATCGTATGTAGGTAAAACTAATAACTGTCAGCATCACCATTTCCCTATAAGCGGAATGAAGACATTGAGGTGGGAGGTTCGAACCCCGATGATACTCGTAATAATAATAATAATAATACAGGAGCTAAAGCAATGGGTCGCATTAGTGGGACTGAGCGCTGTACCAGTTTCTGGCCCTCCTGGGCTATGTCTCTGACCAATGTCGAAACACCGCTTTCTGTCGATCAGCGAAGTTAAGCGACAATGGGTTTGGAAAGTAGTTGGATGAGAAACCATTCTCTGCGTCCACATTATGTCGCGACCCGTGATTTGGATCCCACGTAAAGCTGTAGGTCCCCTTCGTCATATGGCCTTAGATGTTGCGAAGGAGGTTAAATAACCTCATCATTACCTTTCTGGCTCTCCTGACGGATTATTATTATATGCAGGTAGTTTACACTGATTAATTATCTTTCGCGAACGAGTGCCCCAAAGTTCCGCCCAATCTCCGTCATAACACGGACAATAAACGTCGCCGTTGCCATGGTTACCTTTGTTAGGTTGTCATTGTCAGATTGGGCTAATTAATTATATCTGAATAATAGGTATCAGCCTGCAAAGCGCCTCCACTCGCTAAAGGCAACTTACACTCGTATACAGTATATGGGGGCTGTAATAAATATATTATTGGCACCTACGCGCTCTCTGCACATTTTAGTAAATACAAAATTGAATTGAAATACATTCACTGTACAAGTCTATATGAAAACTTTACCCAAGTTGTTACCAAAGTTCGCTTTTTTAATATTAAATTTAAGTCTACAACTTCACTTTCAGCTTTTTTCTGATATCGGTAAATACTTTGTGGGGACTTCAATTGGATCAATCCAGAATAGGCACCTGAAATCATTTTTAGGTGCTTAATCTGGGATTGAGGCAAAACACAGGTGCTTAATCTGGGATTGAGGAGAAAAAATATAAACAGTTTTCAGAGATATAATTTCATTGTTTTATCAATATTTGAAAAAATCAACTCTAACCTAACCTAACCTAACCTACGTATATCTATACCAATTTATGTGGCAAGATAGATTTGCTTCAGATGGATTCAGAAACATTCGGGCTCATATTGCAGGAATTTATAATATCTAAAATTTTTCTTTATTCATTAAACCACTTTAAACCTTTTATAACTTTGCCTTTATTACATTTGTAATAAACTTTGTATAAACAATAAATTTTGTAATCATCAGGTTTTTTTTATTTAATTCCTTGCAAGGTGCCTATTCTGGGATTGAGGTTGAACGCAGGTGCTTCATCTGGGATTGAGGTACATCAGGTGCCTATTCTGGATTGACCCCTTCAATTTTCCGCAAAGATTCCCATTTTTTTATCGGTTTGAAATCAAGGGTTGAAGATTGTATGGGGAAAATTCCACTCTCTACTTCATATTTTTCTTCTTTCTCGTTCTCTTTCGTCAAAAACATTTTAGACATTTAATACCCTTAGAAATTTAAATTCCTCATTTGGATAATCACGAAACACTGAAATATCTTCATACTGTGTAGCAAATTTAAGGGCCTTTAAAAAATGTAAATAAACTTAAAACCGCTTCAGCTATTTAATGACATTTAAACACCATTAAAGTCATATGAAATGTCTTTAAGTTATTTAAATGCTTCATATATGTATACACCCGTAAAGCATTTCATAGCAATTTGCAAATGACATAAGTAAAACTTTTAACTTAATTTTTCGCCTGTTAAAAATTTAAAAGAAAAATTAAAAAACTTTTTACTTTTACATAATTAGTATAGCGGAAGAAGGGGATAAGCGACAAAATCGGCAATAATATATAATATATAATATATATATATATATATATATATATATATATATATAGCACCTCCGTCAAAATCAGCTGGAACAAGAAAGTTTAAAGAAACTATTATTGCTGTAAAATATTAAAAACAATAATTCTTATTAAAAATAAAACACTTTAATATTTGGGTCATCTTACATTCGTTTATATTGCTTCTTTCACCCTTCGAGGAATACTGTTTATGAAAGATAGTTTGCAAATGTCACTATCGATCCTGTTCCATTCCTTTCTAATTTTTAAAAATTATTTCTTACTTTTTTTATATTTTTCCCGAGGATTCCTAAGGACTTGCGTTTGACTACGAATCCACCAACTCCGGGTTCGAGACCCGGTGACGGCAGGCGGCGCGCAGCAAACCCCATCTGTTCATCTTTACTCACAAGAAAAAAAAAAATGGTTGGTAGATAATGGGTACCCTGGGTAGCCTGGTGGTTAAGACGCTGGGCTGCTGGTGGGTGTGGTTCGGATTCCACGTTAAACTGTAGGTCTAAGGTGGAGTGAAAAACTTGACCTTCGTCAAGACTGAGGAAGCTAGTCGAAACAAAGCTGTTAGATTCGACAAAAACCTTGTCGTTGTTGATGCTTGAATCTCACCTTTAAGTCATCAATGTTAGAGTTAGATTCTGACAATAACCTTTGAACGGCGAAACGCGTAGGATGCACTCCGACGGGGTGGTAATTTGGGCATATTGCATTTCGTCGCTGTGCCACTGGAGTTAGATTTGATGTCCATGTTGAATTCGCTTCCCTTCATGATACACACATAATACTTTGGCAGGGTCGCCTTTAGAGGATAAGCAAAGGCCCCCTGGCCTCGTAACCTCATAGTGAAAAGTACATTTATAGGTTGAATTAAACAATTTATTGTTACTAAACACTAATAAAAATTAACTTTCGTAGAATAAAAGACATAATTTCCAGACAAACAAATGTAATTTTATTGTAATAGGCTACGATGGCCTTTTTAGGTTAAGTCGGTTTACATGAACTGTTTGACTGAATGAAGGAGTAAAGAGCTCTTTGTTGGTAAATATTACTATCAAATACTACAATATTGTAATTATTCATTACAATTATTACAATATTAAAATAACTTCGTCATAGAACATACAATTGCTAATTGGACTAAGGATATTTATTTTTTCTGTTTAATTTGGCCCTTAAGCTTTAAGGCTTTTCTGGGCTCTAATATTAATTATAAGATAAAACTAAACACTTCATTTGCATTGTTATTTTCAAAATTCCTTTCTGTACACCTAACCGGTGCTAATTTCGCTGAAGATCCGTGACATATTGGCAAAATCAAGGAAAAATAGTTCAGAAAATAAACGGTTGAAATTCGCTGCTAAATATTTACACGGTAGTTACTGTTAACAAAATTTTGGATTTTAAGCAAAGGCGAATTTCCCATTTTATGATACTTCGTTAACAAGTCAGCCGTTCCCCGCTAAGTATGGAGGTTACGTCATTTCAAAGTTTTACGAGAAAATTCATTGAACGCATTGCAGACAAAACGTTTAACGAATTAAATTTAATCCGTGTAAACCAATGTATTCAGTTTGAATTTTCTTCGCAGCAAACCCCTGTACAAGACCTTCCAACGGAAACAAAAATTTGTTTCCCTTCACAGAAACACGTCTGTCCTAATTTCTCAAATGTTATCTGTGTTTAACCGTTAACATAAAGTAATCATATTTAATTACATCGTTTACCGTAACGAGATACAGATAATTCCAGCCATAATATCGTAACTTTATAAAATTTTGATTTCGCTACGTAGTCGCACACATGAGACGAAGCATCTGTCGTTCCGTGACGAGAATCCTTTCTCTCACTGAACGATTCACTAATAATGTGACTCGAAATGAGACGGATGTAGACCCACTGAGCGTCAAACGCATTAACGTACCTATCTATCCCTTTCATTAACTTCTAATATAGACCCTGGCTTACTTACTCGTAAGTGTAACCGAACTTCACCTAACTTGTTGAAATCATAAAAATCTGTAAAAAGCTATATAACATTATATTTGCGTAATAACTGGTTGTGTTGTATATTGTTGAATTATTTAAAACATTACAACTGAAAGAAAAAGCATCAAATGTATCTCTATAAATAAAAGCGTAAATTATATATATATTTTTTTTCGTAGGAAACATCCAGTCCGCCATTTTGAATTTCATTTTTGGGGGTGTTCCCGGGGTCCAATTTTGTCGGATTTTGGATATGTTATTCGGCAATGGTTCCTGAGCTGGAAACAGTTTAGAAAACTTCTGAAGCAATTTTGCCCAGGTCTAACTACAAATTGCCTGGACTATTATACATAATTTACAAGACTGCAAACTTAAGTAAAACCTATCGAATAACTTACAAAACTTACATAGAACTGAACTACGGCCCCGAACCAAAACGTCATTAATCTTCAGCTGCATACCAACAAAACGGGTGGACAAAACAGTGAATTTTGTGTATTTTTAAAGCTTGTGATTTTCACCTTCGTAATTGACGAGTGATTTTGGTTTTCAAATATATGTTAGTCAAATGTCTTATTTTATGTTAATGAATATATCATTTTAATTACTTAAGTTCAAAATGCAGTTTCCGAGATAAACTACTCATTTTATCTTGAGTCCCCGAAAAGATGCTTTATTGCACTTCTTCTCGATTCATACCCAATACGAATTTCTCTCGATTCATACCCAATACGAATTTCTCTCGATTCATACCCAATACGAATTTCTCTCGATTCATACCCAATAAGAATTCCTTCGTTACAGAGTAGTCAGACCTGGGACTACGAAAGATTAGGACCGCTCCGTAACTAATTTTTCTTGGGGAAGGCGGCACGGGATCACTTTAACATATTGCTTCCCAGGAACCTCTCTTTAACATATTGCTTCCCAGTGTATATCACTTTAACATATTGCTTCCCAGTGTTAATCACTTTAACATATTGCTTCCCAAAAATAGATATTACACAACCAATTACAGTTACATTACAATACTTTATAATATTGTAGTCGAGAAAATGTAAATTTATGGACAACTTAACTTATTATGCTTTGCTATTTTTTGTGAATGTAAAATATTTGGATCACCTGAAGATCAGGGCCCCCAGCCTTCTTTAGTTATCCTTATAAGGCTAACTAACGAAAATATCACGACCTAACCTAACCAATCGTTAGGTCAACTGTACGCCCTTGACGATTGGTTAGGTTAGGTCGTGATATTTTCGTTAGTTAGCCTAGATTACCAACCTCTTTTTAACCAACCAACCTTTCTCTTTTTAACATATTGCTTCCCAGTGTTAATCATTTTAACATATTGCTTCCCAGGAGGGATCACTTTAACATATTGCTTCCCGAATGCTTTGGGAAGCCATATGTTAAAGTGATCCGCGGCATGTTGTGAGAAAGGAACCAAAGCGGTTACTTTATGAATCTACAGGGTGTCCACAATGTCTTGTCACCCCAGTAAAATACTAACTGATTTTCGTTCATACTTTCGTTCTTGCTTTATCTTTTACAGTTCCTGTTGTGAACAGTTTCTTTTCCAACTTCAACAGAGTCCTTTTTAGAGGAGCTGCATGATTGAATCAGTCCTGGAAGTCTGGACGAATATTTTCAATGGTTTTGCCATTACGCGGTCGCTCATGGACCAAAGTACTAGCCAATATGCGTTGTTCAATCGTATGGTTGCTACTATCACACATTTCAAATGGGTTTGAAAGAAAAACGAAAGTCAGTTAGTATTTTACTGGGGGTGACAAGACATTGTGGACACCCTGTACATCCTCTAAGTAAGAGCATCACAAAATAAAAAAAAACAGCTTAGTTACATAGCTTTCACTCAGGAAATTCACTAACCTTTTTTATGTTAACCTTACTTTCTACAGACTAGTTATCAATGTCATATTACGTCAAAAACTTATATATTTCACAACCAAAATATCTTTAAGTACCAGGCTTAACATTTCTGTAAGAAATTAGCTTCGGAGCAGGGGCGGATTTAGAGGGATACGAGGAGGGCGATTGCCCCCTCCCCCTAAACCATGAGGCCCGTAACTCTTAAAGGTAAGGAAAGTGAAAGAAGCAGCTCGGAAACATAAAGAAGAGACAATATAGAATTAATTAGGGTGAAGCAATCCTATAAAAATAATTGCTGTTGCTTTCCTTTGGACAATTTTAGTATACAAAATAAAGGTTTCTCTGAACGTGTACACTGCGTGTAGAATGGTGGACTCAATTTGTATATATTTAGGACACAGCTGCTGAACAAAATGTGTATATTTAATACATAGAATTTTAAATTCATATTGATATCGTGTAAGTAGGGATGCATGCACTGAGGTATGCTGGTATACTAGGCAAAATAAAATAGTAATGTAAATGTTATTGCGCTAATTTTATGCCTCACTGGAGCTTATCGTCATATTAAGGAATTTACTTTTTTGACCAAAAACAGATACCTTCCTGCATTCTTTATAGGCACAACGAATATGTGATAATCGTTGGCAATTCTGTCACACCAGTTGCCTACCAATGTCTTATAATCTCAGGTTCTGGAAGGTGACCGCCGCCTCCCCCCCCCCCCCCTCAACCAAAAATTGTGCTCTGGATCCACCCCTGCTTCGGAGAGGGCGTAATCTACCATATGCATAGATTTGACAAGCTCTATGATTGGAAGGCTTCTTCTTACCTTACATCATTTGAGACCATCTTTATTAAGTCTTCCTTCGACTGTACCTTTAGAAATAACAGCTCTCTTTACCTTTTGTAGGTCAGAACGGAGGTCTAAAGATATTTTTATACGATCTCTAAAGGAACTGAGTTTTAACAGTCTGTCTTCTCGGATGGTTGTCACCTTTTTCCGACTACTTCCAAGTTTATTGGAATGTCAATTAGTCTTTTAATAGCGTTTTAACGTTCTTTGAATAGTATATCTTCAAAATTTGAATTGTTTTGCAATTGCAATTTGGGGAAAACTCTTGAGATGACAGTGGCACCATTAGATCTCTTTCAACTTCAGTTAAATTTTCTTGCTTTTGCCATTTTGTACACTAATTCATCAACCTTCACCATTATAAAAAAAAAACAAGATCGAAATGCGACACTCAATGAATGTAAAAAATGGATCCTAAAGGTCTTTTCTACATGCTACTCGGCAGTCACCTATACCTTAAGATGGTTTCAAACGGCGGTTCAGGATCGATCAGTCTGCAGCATCCCGCCGCATTTACGGGGTTTGGTGGAGGAGAGAATTGGTTTCCCCTTTCCAACCAGCCACGCATGGCTGGTCAGAGACTTTGCGCAAGAACCTGTCCAGCTTTATTCCTGAAATTATTCAGGTTGGTGTGCTGGAGGTTCAGCACACACACACACACACACACACACACACACACACACACACACAAAAGTTTTGGGTTTCGTATTTTGAGGGTATTTTCCATACTCGTTTTCATAGTTTCCTTGTCCCACCGCAGTTAGGACAGTATATAATCTGCCTTTTCTCTCATTCCACTGTGTTTCTATTTCATTTCTAAAATTAGGGGCACATGTCCCGAGTATTTTCCATACGTATATTATTGTGTACCACTCGCATCTTCTTTTCAGGGAGAAGTAAACAACCATTATAAAATATATGAACAATTAAAATTAATATTTACCTGCGATATCACCTTAATTTAAGCATACATGAAGAAATATATGAAACACTTTTGACTGAGAAAATATTTCATTTGTTTCGTTCTCTCTCTCTCATCTTGTGCGGAATATTCTCCTATACAAGCGTCGTTCTTTACGTTAATTATACTGCGTGTTTGCAGTTTAAATGTATATAATGTACGGCATGCGGGAGGTGCCCCCTTGGGGCATTGGTTTCTGCGCGTATGTAGAAGAATTACGGCATTTGATTGAGTGAGGCCCGTGGTGTAATGGTTATCATATCTGACCGGCAATCGGAAGATCCCGGGTTCGATTCCCGGGTGGTTACCTCATTTTTTCATTTTTTCGTTCTCTCTCTCTCATCTTGCGCGGAATATTCTCCTATACAAGCGTCGTTCTTTACGTTAATTATACTGCGTGTTTGCAGTTTAAATATATATATATATATATGCGATGAATTTCAAATTAAACACATGAAATGAATGAATGATGCAAACCTACAAGGAAAAAGAAAAATGATTCCAAGGCCTTTAGTGCATTCAGAAGTACACTTCGTCAGAAGTACTTCTGAATACGAAAGGCCTTGGAATCATTTTTCTTTTTTCTTGTGAGTTTGCTTGATATATATATATATATATATATATATAGATATATATATATATTATAACACTTACTCTTCCCTCTAAACTTGACACAAGCGACAATAAAGCGTGTAATTAATTTGATCCGCTCCCCAAAACTGTTTACAATTTAATTGTGCATTTGACATGTCTAATGAATGAAATAGCTGTTCATCAACTGACACGAATACTTTGCCAGTTAACTTCTTGTTCCTTAAAGTGAGATTAATGGGATTAAAAGTAGGAAAGTATATATATATATATATTATAATATATATATATATATATATATATATATATACACTGTATAGTGATTTTCGGCTTCTTGCCTTTCCC
The DNA here is from genome assembly GCA_023014485.1 of Bathynomus jamesi. Lineage (NCBI taxonomy): Eukaryota > Metazoa > Arthropoda > Malacostraca > Isopoda > Cirolanidae > Bathynomus > Bathynomus jamesi. Next base: position 342,986 of record JAJOZX010002394.1, read on the forward strand.
TTTCATTCATTCCTTGACGAGGTATACAGTTGAATACACATCATTTTATTATTTCACGTATTTAATTAATTGTGAAATTCATCCCATATATATATATATATATATATATATATATATATATATATATATGTGTGTGTAAATTTGCCACATAAAATATTAAATATGTACAGGGTGGGCCGTAAGTTTCCATACATAGGAAAAATAAACATTTTTTTATGGACAACCATTTTTATTTATATAATATGCTCTACATGGTTGCCATTGTTTTGAAAACACATTTCAATACGTGTTCCCCACTGTTGATGAACACGCATTAGCACAGTTGACGTTATGCTTGTAATGGCGTTGGTGATACGTTCCTTTAGATGATTTATGTCTCGTATCTTTTCCTGATACACCATGGCCTTCAAGTGCCCCCAAAGATAGAAATCAAGGGGGGTGAGATCTGGGGATCTGGGAGGCCACTCCACAGGACCACGCCGACCAATCCAAGCATCCGGAAACTGCTGCTGATCCAAATACCGACGCACGTGAAGACCATAATGAGGTGGAGCTCCATCTTGCTGGACGTAAACTGGGAAGTTACCTTCCTCGTTTAGCAGGGATGGGAAAATCTCTTCTTGCAACATGTTAAGATACCTTTCGGCATTAAGATTTCCACTGACAAAAAAAATTGGTCCAATAATTCTGTCACCCCATATCCCGGCCCACACCATCACTTTACCGGCACCTTGCATCTTCGTCGGACTCAGCCAGTTAGGGTTAGCATTACTCCAATAACGTATGTTTTGCCGATTAACCTCTCCATTGACGTAAAAATTTGCTTCATCAGTAAACAAGATCTTACAAACGCATATTCTTAGGGTATCTGAAACATAAAAACAAACGTTTAAATTTTCCTATGTATGGAAACTTACGGCCCACCCTGTACAAAGGAATACAAAGGGCATCAAACAGCAAGAGACCGGCTGGTCCCTACGATGTTATCTGCGTAAGAAAGAAGGTTTAAAGACGATTGAAAATGCAAAAGCAAAGCAAAGAAAGGAGGGCTCAAAGAAAGGGAAGGAAATTTAAAAATAAACTGATAATTTTAAAGCAAAGATGACAGATTCTGAGTGAAAATTCTACAATACTTTTTTTTTATGCTTTAACGAATGCTTCTGCAGATGGTTGGTTGGTTACCTTTCAGTAATTTAAACCAGTAATTATAGTTTACAAAGACAACTATTTAAAATTTCTAACTAAAAATTCCTATTTACTTCCTCATGCGAGTTAAAATGTGTCACTTAGCAAAAAAATAGCGATTAAAAAGTAGGTGCCAGATTCAGTAGATTAATATACTTTGTACAAAATTTTCAACGGAATTAACATATGTTGAACTGAAAGTAAACATATTTTGTTGACTAAAATTAAAAATATTTTGTTAGAAAGGTGTTCTCGTGAACATTAGTGGTTTCGCACGTGACTGATTGATAATTTTTAGAAATTTCGTGCGTGTTCTTTTGCTTTACGAAGTAGAACTACGTAGTGCTTTATCTTCTCATTGTATTTAATTAAGTTTATCTCTCTCTATCTCTCTCTCCCTTTATTTATATGAGGATATTTCACTCAGGAAAGGGAAAGCAGGAGTAGCAACGTTTCGCTCCAATCACTGGAGCATTCTCAAGCTCAATAAAGCTTGAGAATGGTCCAGTGATTGAAGCGAAATGTTGCTACTCTTGGTTTCCCTTTACTGCGTGAAATATCTCAACATTGAACTAAACCAATGAATATATATATATAATATATACACACACACACACACACACTTCATTTAACCTCATTTTAGTTCTGTGCGTTGGTCTCTCTTCACACGAAGGTCAGGCTGGTGGCCTCACGTCTATGATAGCCCATACCATATATATATATATATATATATATATATATATATATATATATATATATATATACACACCCGTCGTGTGTGTGTGTGTGAAGTGAAGTTGAATGGCAATTTTTGTGGAATTTCGAGGATGTGTTTTGCAGAAAATCAAAATTAAATATGGGAAGAAAACGCTCCATTTTCTGATCCAAAGGTAGAATATTTTATCTGCATATGTATTAAAATGGAAGATACTCTATTTTTTTATTTAATTTTTTTATTTAAATGCTACATAATTTAGTTTATTATTATTTATCACATATTATGCAGTGGATTCTAAGAAATGCAGAAACCCCGCATAGAGAGAGAGAGAGAGAAAGAGAGAGAGAGAGAGAGAGAGAGAGAGAGAGATTGTTTTAAAGAACTGCCCACATGCAGTACATATATAGTTACATTTGCACGCCTGAACTGTATACATCATTACGCTATACTTGTCCGATTTTTATTTCTCTTTTAGTCCTAATTTTTAGTTTTTGAATTTATTATTGTTTGAGTTATTTTATCGTTTATTTACATCCTGCCAATAAAGCTTATCATTATTTTATTATTATTATATATATATATATATATATATATATATATATATATATATATATATATATACACACACACAAAGTCTTTTCCCAATTACAAATTTGAATTACATGAAATCCAAAGTAGACACAGCAATGCTTTATTTTGCATGTTGCTGCATAACACATCAGGTTTATTATGTGTCTCATCAAATCTCAACATGTGCGGTGTGCGCCGTTAGTTACACGTAGCACATCCGAGCGAAATTCGAGTTCGTGCCATACGTTCGTTAGCATATGTCTCGTGACACTGTTGATGGCATCGCAAATCCTTGCATGAAGAGTGTCAATGTCAGTAACAAGAATATGGTACATATAATCCTTTACATATCCCCCACAGGAAGAAGTCCAGGGGCGTGATGTTGGGGGATCGTGGAGGCTATGGCACCGGCCCGTCGCGCCCAATCCATATTCTGGGAAAAGTGGTGTTCAAGAACTCACGCACTAACAAACTCCAGTGTGAAGTAAAATCTTTTACATCTTGCTGTAAAATGATGGATGGTTGAAGGTCTTCCAACTGGGGGTTACAAAGAACTCGAGCATGTCCAAGTACACTCGTGGCGTAACATTCTTTTCAGCAAAGAAGAATGGGCCTATTACCCTATTCTGCATTAATCCACATCAGACATTGACAAGTAAAACTTGATAGTTAATATTTTAATAACTTAGTTATTTAATTATACTGCATACATTAAATCAGGTTTTACATCATTTATTATTCAGATTTTAGAACATTCAAAAATTTTTTTTTTTATATTTCTCAACTCCTGGAAAAATTCACTTCCCTCATTAGTCCTTTCAAGATTCAGATTTTACAGTTCTGATTCGTACGGTAACTGTAAGAAGAACAGTAATATTGATTTAATTTTCGATGATCCAAATAAAATCCTATCCATTTTGGTGAATTTATTTTAAAAAAAATAATTGTGAGAATAAGGAAGGGGGTTATCAGGTTCTTTGCAATGTTTGTAGTGTAATCACAATGTGAGCAAACGGTTCGCAGTTTTCTCATTTAAAATGCTCCAAATAAAATACAATACATTTTAACGAGTTTGGTTTGGAAAATAAAAAAATATGCAAGAATACGGCATGAGTTTATCAGATTCTTTGCAATGTTTGTAATTTATTGTAATTTTGGCAAATGATCTGCAATTTTAATATTAAATTTAAAAAAAAACTTGAACGAACATTTTGGGGAGAATAGTTTTGCTATTTTCTTCGTCATTTTCGTGATACTAATTAAGAATTGGCAGGAAGCGTAACCAATATTCGATTACATTTGCAATTCTGAATACAAAATTGCATAACCTTCTTTTATTAATAATTCGTCCAATTTTCAATAATTCCACTTCGAAAATTAACTTTCTCACAAAGTCGGTTGTAGATAAAAACCTTCACTGTTGAAAGAACTTCCATGGTTTGACCATGAAGAGAAGAACTTACATTGTCTGACCATGGGAGAAGAATTAAAGGAAGTTCTCATGTAGTTACGCATTTTTCTACTTCCGCTGTTTTAGACTACGCTCTGCATTCAAATGAAGATGATTTGAGTATATTAAAAAAGTGAAAATAAAGATACGGACCTTGTGAAACAAAATTCATAAAAAATATGTAAATAATATATTCTGCTCAGCTCTCATTTCCAAAATCGTTCATCATAATTACAGTTTTCCTTAATTTTAAGGCTATTTCATAAAAATAGCCATTATTTACACGCTGACATTTCCGACCTTATAAACCAAAAATCATGCTGAAACCAATTATTAATCAGTTTTCATTAAAATGATAGTCAGTTAAAATTAAAAACCACTTAAAAATATTAAAATTAACGTATATTGAAACCTTCCTCCAGATTTTTATTACGTCAATGGGTAGTAAATAGTGATAGGAAATTAAACGTCCTTTGCGTAAGACAGGAGAATTCATTTGAAAATACACCCTTATTATAATGTGAATAAGACCCTTTATATCTTTAAAAATACTTTAAAAAAATACTTTTTTAAAGGAAATTAAATAATTACTCAACAATTCTTTTAATTGCAATTGTTGAAAATCTAACCTTGTTTTTTTTGCAAGGTTAAATGAGTCTTTAGTTTCACCCGATACCAATATACCAATTTGGTATGATTACCTGACCAATTATATGCCCTCAAAATGCTCTTCATTCATTAACTTTGGGGGGGGGGGGGGGAGATTATATATATAATAATTTAAGATTCGTGTGGATGTATGTATATATATATGTGTGTGGAAGTGGGTGTATGTGTGCGTGTGGGTAACTGTATGTGCATGAATACAATCTCTATACATGCTAAAAGAAGTTTGGAAAGCAGTTTTTCGATGAAGTATTGAGCAATCACCTAAATAATAAGGCATTTAGCACGGTTTTAAGCACGATGTAATTCGAGGGGTAAAATTTGATCCTTTCGATGTGGTCTCGAATTAGTTAAAAAAAACAAAGATACTGTACTTGAACTATTAGGAACCCATGGAATGTACGCATAATGATACATACATACATACATACACCACATTCATTAAGAATTACGAAAATAGTGGAGCGCAAATACGAGGGTAATTCAATAAGTATCCGCACTTTTTATTTTCACAATTTTATTTTCACATCTGATAGATTATAAACACATCACTTCTCAACATAGTCTCCCTGTTTCTCAATACACTTAGTCTAGCGATCTACAAGCTTCCTAATGCCATCACAAAAGAATGATTTTGGCTGTGTGCGTAGCCAGTCATGCACCGCCTCCTTCAGGTCATCATCGCCTTGGAATCGCTGACCTCTCAAAGCGTCTTTTAGTGGTCCAAACAGGTAAAAATCCGAAGGTGACAGGTCTGGACTGTAGACTGGATGGTCGAGAACTTCAAATTTAAGTTCTTGAAGGCATTTTCTAGTCTGTGCAGCAGTATGAGGGCGCGCATTGTCGTGTAACAGAATAACACCTTCCGACAATCTCTTCCGTTTTGTGCGAATTGCTTGCTTTAACTCATTCCGAAGCATGTCAGATTACGATGCACTTGTTACTGTAGTTCCACGCTCTAGATAATGCTCAAGGATAGGGCCTCGTGTATCCCCAAACAGTGTTAGCATAACTTTACCTGCTGACGGCTGCGCTTTGAACTTCCTTGCAACTGAAGATGCTGGATGATTCCATTGCATGCTCTGCCGTTTGCTTTCTGGTTCATAGTGATGGATCCAGGTTTCATCTTCAGTGATAATGCGCTCCAAAAAGTTTTCACCTTCATTATGATACCATCCAGCCTACAGTCCAGACCTGGCACCTTCGGAGTTTTATCTGTTTGGACCACTAAAAGACGCTTTGAGATGTCAGCGATTCTAAGGCGATGATGACCTGAAAAAGGCTGTGCATGACTGGCTACGCACACAGCCAAAATCATTCTTTTGTGATGGCATTAGGAAGCTTGTAGATCGCTAGACTAAGTGTATTGAGAAACAGGGAGACTATGTTGAGAAGTGATGTGTTTATAATTAATCTATCAGATGTGAAAATAAAATTGTGAAAATAAAAAATGCGGGTACTTATTGAATTACCCTCGTATCAGGTATTTTAGTCTACATATACCATACCATCAACAATATAAAAAATATTGTATTTATATTCTAGAACAGTGTTTTCCAGTCGGGGTGCCGCGAAATATCATAGGCTCAGTTTGAAGTTTGGGGGTGGGGTGGGGTGAGGTGGAAATAGATATTGAACAGTGGGAGAATGAAATCGTTCGGGGTGCCTCGAAAGAAGAAGAGTTGGCAATGAGGTGCCTTGAGACAGAAAAAGGTCACCGTTCTAGAGATTCATATTTTGATGCACATGACATTAATATGGATTCTGGCATCGCGTAATAGAAAATTCTTAACTATCCAAATACATTTTTTTGTGGAATTTACATTGAGTTATAAAATCTAGTTATGTACCGATTCCAAAATTTAGCCGATGCCGATGCCGATTCTTTTCCTGGATTTAAAAAAATCAATTCCCTTCATAAATTTTACGAATCTGATGTGAAAACTTTCAATTTTCATATTTTTACATTTCAGATTTGTTTAAATGCTTTTCCTTAGTTTACTCCACAGTATACAGTACCAGAATTTGTTACTCATATACCGGAGCTAAAGTGATGTTAAATAGTTTTATTACACAGTAAAATGACAAAATAATTTTTATTTTAGTTTCATAAATTGAATACCAATATTTAAGTAATTGGTTTTCCTTATGTTGAAAGTACGTTCTTTCTTCAAACAATGTCAACAACAACAAAATTTTTCATCAAATTTCAAGTCCCTGGTGCCAATTGAATTAAAAAATGGATATACTAGTATAATGTGGGTTTATAAAAGTATTAAAATAATATGGTTTAATATAAAAATTATAAAGTACAACTTAATATAGAATTATTATTAATATAGAGTAGGAGATTACAATAGTTTATAATATTTAGAGATTAGCTAGTTAGAGAAAATGTAAATTTATGGGCAGCTTTGCCTTTTTCGTAAATGTAAAATATATTTTCTACAATTACACTTTGAAATGAGTATAAATTATCATAAATAGTGTTTTTTGTCTGTTCAATTTTCTATAAATCTAGATTTTGTTTTGTAATGAAAATTTTAAAATTTCAAAGAATCGGTAAGAGAATCGGCCAAATTTGGCCGATGCTGATGTCCCCCAAAATGGCCGATTCTGCCGATGCCGATTAATCGATACACCGCTAAAAAAATCACGTCTTCGGAAAATAATGATAACAGAATTTTGGTAATAAACTTAACTTAATTTTTATTTTCACTTTAAATGAGTACGATTTCAGTGTTGGTAATTGTGAAAGAAAAAAATGGCTCTTTTCAGTTTGGCGTACCGAGGATTTTCGAACTGAAAATTTGTATAGTAATAAATTTTTATATCTATAACGAAAATGACATTATTTTCCTGGAGAAATATGCGCAACATACGAAAAAAATGCACTATATGCGCACTAGTTTGCATGGCGCATGACCGTTATCTAGTTTTCACCGCTCATGAGGCCCGGATACGAGGTTGCTGTGCGGCCCCGGTTAATTGAATGCCCGGTTAGGTCAATTGAATGTCCGGTTAGGTCAACTGTACGCCCTTGGCGATTGGTTAAGTCGTGATATTTTCGTTAAAACTAACGAAAATATCACGACCAGGCATTTAATTGACCTAACCTGGCATTCAACTAACCTAACCGGGCATTCAGTTGACCTGGGGCAACTCACAAGTAGATAGATCACAGCACTGCATTACCACACGCTCACACTATAACAATAACATTCAGACTAAACTATGTCTAAGCAGGCAACAAATAAACATTAATAACAACAACAAAAGTTACTGTTTATGCGAGTCGTATGCAGAAAAAGGTATTCAAATGAAGATTTTTTATTAAAATATTATTAAATATTGCAAATTTTAATAAATAAAGGATATTATCGCGTTTTATTTTGTAAACCCCACTACATAATACTACATAATTTAGATAACGGTCATGCGCCGTGCAAACTAGTGCGCGTATAAATGCAATTTTTTTCGTATGTTGCGCATATTTCTCCATGAAAATAATGTCATTTTCGTTATTAGAATATAAAAATTTATTACTATACAAATTTTCAATTCGAAAATCCGCAGTACGCCAAACTGAAAAGATCCGAAAAAAATTATTAATTGTAAGTTTTTAAGTTTTAATAATTTTAAAAGTAAAAACTAAAAGTTTAAAAATTAAAATTGAAATGTGTGGCGATGGCTCCAATTACCCATAATATATCTAATGAGACATTTCAGTGTTGACGTGAATCCTAAATGTCTTGGTGCTACATATATATACACACACACACACACACACGTTGTGTGTATGTGTGTGTGTCTACACGTCCTCATGTTTGTAGATATATATTACTGCGCTTTAAGTATAAGATAATATAAAGACCAGCCTGTTGAAATTAGTGTAAAACTGATGAAAGTGTCCTAATACATAATAGTCGTTCGCTATTCTTGGCACAAATACAAAGTCAAGAATGGAATCGTGTTCCATACATGGCAAAACATCGGTAATGAATAGAATTAAGTTATGCCATCTCCATTTTTAGTTGGTTGGTTGATTTCCAGTTCTGCCGTTCTTTTAAAAGATCTAAACATTACTTGTTTTAGTTTTGCTTTGGTTGCCAAAGGGGCTGGGTCTTGCTTGTATACCTTTTTTCTTTGTTTTAATGCAGTGTTTGACCTTCGGGAATCTTAGGTTTCTATTTAATATTCCATAAAGAATATTAGCATGAATTAGGTCGAAGTGGAATAAGGTCGAATTCGACTTAGTTTCATTGAGTTTAATTCCAGTTTGACTTATTTCCACTAGTGAGTTCGACTTAATTTTTAATTTTAACAGAATTTATACATCCCTTAAAACAGTGTTTTTCAAACTGTGGGGCACGTCCCCTCCGAAGGACGCAAAATCTGCTGAAGGAGGGCGCGAGAAGGTTAGCGACGAGACTACTGAACTTTTTTTCATTTAAACACGCGGCACGATTTGACAGTAGTGATGCAGTATAAATATTCATACAGTTTTTGTACATCAAAAAAGTTTGCAAACGTTTCTCTCTCTCTCTCTCTCTCTCTCTCTCTCTCTCTCTCTCTCTCTCTCTCTCAAGGTACAATTATTCAGTGCCATTTGCAGTTAAATAAGGGGATCGCGAGGGACTGACTTTAGTTTGAAGGGGGAGCTGGATAAAAAAAAGCTTGGATTAAAAAAGTCTGGGTAACGTTACCCTAACCTAACCAGTCGTACGTCTAAACTCTAAAGGATAGAAAAGTGGGACTAACAGGGCATTTACGCTATTTTTTGACTCTCTTCTCTCAGTAGAGAAATCCTCATACTCCAGAAATCTAACCTAACCAATCGTACCTGACAGTTAGAAAAGTAGCCTAATTGGGTACTCATAAATAGTTCGATCTAATTCCAGTATTATTCGATTTAATTCCCGTACTGTTCGTTTTCTCCCAGTCTGGACAATTCGACTCTCTTCCAATTTGATCCAATTTGATATTCTTAAGTTAATTGTCGTTTCGTGTTTACAAATTCTCGCAGAAGTTAAGTCTTATTTCAGTGACTATGGGAAACTGCGTAGCTTCCACGTTTCCTTGATCATGTATTCATATCACTCACTGTATGCGCTGCTCTGACAATTACATCGGCAGCACTTGCAGCCAATTTAAATTACGAATCAATGAACATTGAAGAATTTCAAACGGTATTTTGCGTCAATGCACATCGAAAACCTGCAAAGTCAACAAACGTAACATTACTCCTTTCTGACCACTCCTTCGATCCATCTGCATTTCATACAGTTGACACAATAACAACCAACAAAATGATCTCCATATATTAGAATCGTTATACATCTATAAGTTTCAGCCTTTTCTCAATGACTTTGCCTCTTCACTTGAATTAGCTCTAACCGAGTGACAACACACACACTTTACTAGGAAAGGACCATTGTAAATAAATATCATGTTTCTTATGTCTGCTGTTTACTAAATGTTACTTCATTATAAAGCTCAAATGTCAGTTTCATTCATCCGCTGTAAGTGGATTAAGTTAAGTTCTTAGATTAGCCTTTTTTTGGTAATTTTTATTTGGTTTATTATTTTTTTAGTTCCTTCTTTCTTATGTATGATTATAATGCTCTTTTTGTTTATTTATACTAGCTATTTATAAGAAATTTTACAAATTGTATATTTTAATTTATATATAAAATGTTTGGTACTTACGTATTATCGGGCCTACCAAATTGTTTATTATGTATTTTTGCTCTCGTCATTTTCGTTTAAACTAACGAAAATATCACAACTTAACCTAACCATTCATCAAGGGCGTACAGTTGACCTAACTGGGCATTCAGTTGACCTAACTGGCCGTTCAGTTGATCTAACTGGGCGTTCAGTTGACCTAACTGGGCGTTCAATTAACCTAACTGGGCGTTCAGTTGACCGAACAGGTTAATATTGGTTATTTCACCTAAATATCTTCTGATCTTTTCGTATTAGGCGCTCACTGTCACATTTCGGGCAAGTTAAGGATGAGAGAATAACGCCGTAATTGATAAAAACATCGTTCAACATTCGTGTCAACTGAATGCCCGGTTAGGTCAACTGTACGCCCTTGATGATTGGTTAGGTTAAGTTGTGATATTTTCGGTAGTTTAAACGAAATGACGAGAGCAAAATATATAATAAACAGTTTGGTAGTCCCGATAATACGTAAGTACCATAAATTGTTTAATTTAACCTATAAATATAATTTTCATATGGGGTTACGTAAACCCGACACTAGTCTCTATGTGTGCGGTCCCACACTAGCCTTCTAGGGTTGAAGTTTAAGTTCTTTTGTATTGGAGGATTATTGTTGGATCTAGCGATAAATATGACTTAAAAGATAAAGGAATATTTCTGGTCTACGATTAGGGTTAAACCGTCCAGAATAATTTATTTTTATATTTCAATACAATGATGTAATTGCATCTTCCTCATATTTTAGTTATATAAAACTGAGGCTAATGAATAGTTAAAAGTTCTCTTTTTAAATTTTAAAACGCTTTTTAACTTCCAGTGGGATCATTATGCACAATTTCTAGACACGCCATTATGTTGTTAAAAGAGTCTTGAATATACTTGTAGTTTTTAATCTGGGATAATGCCTAGTTTAGATTCTTTGAACATTAAAGGCAGGCCCGAAACTAGTGGGGGGTGGGAGGGTCGAACGACACCTCCCCTTGACAGGAAAGGTCCACTTTTGTAACCATAGTTATAACTTATGATGTGATATTATTATATATCATTATTTAGTAAATAAACACTTGCATTTTTTTTTAAACTTCACAAACTACTCTAAATTATTCTAAACTTAATTACCCTAAACCCCCTCCGCACTGATTAGGTCGTTGCACCAAAAGGTCCGCCTTTCTACAATTTCGACCCCTCCCCCCTCCATTTAGGAAGTCCTGGCTATGGGACCGAAAGGCCGTTAATGAGTAACATAAAATTTTACAGTATAGCAAGTGACAGATATGAGGGATAGCAGTTTAAAACAAAACCAGTTTAAGCATTTGAGTTTACGATAAAATAATACAAAATAAGGAGACAGATGGTGTTTCAAATGAAATTGTAGTCCTCTTCAGTATAAAGTGTTTCCCGAAGCTTTTCACTCAATATTATTTTGGAGAACACCATTTTTTGATCACCCTGTATTTTGGCTTTATACATTCGTATTTATTTTCATATATATATATATATATATATATTTACTGCTGTTATTTGCATTCTTAAACAATAAATAAAAATAATTTGTTTTTGTATACCAAATGAAGTTGTACACAAGATGTTCATAATATGAAATTTGTGCGGTTTTCTTTTAATTTTTTCACATTTTCCTTCATACTTATCACTATTAAGAACATACGTTTGTTATTCTATTTTATATACCTTATCTCACTTTGTTCCCACTTTTAATTAATTCGGCTTTAGCTAGCTACAGGAAGTTTGTTTTATACAGAAGTAGCGATGTTCCATTTTGCAATAAATGTAGTGGAAGGCACTGGCCGGGTCTGATTTCAGAGCACTGGGAGTTCTCAGATTATGGGAAACTTGATGAAATCCCTTGGGAGTCAAGACCTCCGAATAGTCACGCTCATCTCCAGGGAAGCTACTTAATTAGAGTGGACCTTTAGTTTTAAATTTTTACATCAAAATTTCGCAAGAAAAAAAAAATTATGCATATTATGCATTATTATTCCCCATTATGCATGCGGAATTCTTAAATTGTAGGTGTGGCGAGCTGGAGGTGCCCTCTGGACCAGTGCTCCTTCATCTAGGTAATTCCTATATGAAGGACGCAATGTAAATTACTACATGGTAAATCTCCGGTACGGTGGCTTTGGCAGGCTACGGAGAAATGATGCAACGATGAAATGATGATTTGTACATCATAATTAAATAAAAAAAACGCATGGCGTAGAGTAAATTAAGTAGTTTAGTATTCATATTATCCTTTATTTTCCGCTGTCTTCTAATGCGTAACTGAGTACGCAAGATAAGTGTACGCATGGTGTGAATGAACTCTGAAACTATTTTCATTATACTTTTTCCTACTTTCTTATAAATCTTCCTTCACTACTATTTTCTGTCAGCAGTGGCTGGCGGAGGAGGGAGGGATTCTTGTCTGGTAGCCTGTAACTCTGCAATTCTCTCTCTCTCTCTCTCGTATATATATATATATATATGTTAAACACAGACCGTGCATGGCACAAGGAACTCTTCTGGAAAATTAAATCCACTATAGTCCGAATAAGTAATGGTAAATGACAAATACCATAGTTTTTTTCCTTTTCATGATTTAGCCCGACGTGGGCAACGGGTCTCTCGCAAAGAGATCCCATAAATATAGCTTCCCTCACCAGCTATCTGCAAAGCAGACAGGATCCAGCTTTGGGACGTGGATCTAGGGTTTAAAGCAACCTAGATCCCTACACTCAGAACCTCTATATAAGTAAAAGACTCGTTGCATTCACGTCGTGTTGAATAAATCAAAGAAAAAGGGGGTAACTATTGTATTTTTAGCCAAAAAAAACCAAAACTTAAACCTCAACCGGGACATTGAGCGTCCACTTTTCAAGGCACGAAACACGTCCGTTTAGTATACACAAACTCAGAATGGTTCCCTGAGAACAATATATGTTAAACCCTAGATCCACGTCCAAAGCTGGATCCTGTCTGCTTTGCAGATAGCTGGTGAGGGAAGCTATATTTATGGGATCTCTTTGCGAGAGACCCGTTGCCCACGTCGGGCTAAAATCATGAAAAAGGAAAAAAACTATGGTATTTGTCATTTACCATTACTTATTCGGACTATAGTGGATTTAATTTTCCCAGAAGAGTTCCTTGTGCCATGCACGGTCTGTGTTTAACATATATTGTTCTCAGGGAACCATTCTGAGTTTGTGTATATATATATATATGAGACCTTATTTTATTTATATTTAAATTTGTAAATTTGGATCAAATTTTCATTATTTGTCATGCAATGTGGTTACAGTTAGCCTGAAAAGGATTCGGCGTTTTCAATTATATCCGTTCCCTTTTTACCTTTTATTTTTAAATATTTCTTCAAATTTATACTAATATTTTCATTTTTTTCTTTCATACTAACTTTTCGCCATTTGAACACACTGTTTGTCGTATGTTACCTCTCATGAGAAAACACACTCTCTTCGTATATTCATTCTTATACATTCCGTTTACCTATTTTCTTACATCTAGCTATTAGCTGCATTTCAATAATTTTCTTATGATTTGTTTTGTCTTTTATTCAAAGAAATTACGTTACAACGAATAATTCCGACTTAACCTCGCAAATATATTGTTTAATCCGCTCCAACATACCCTTAATCTCGCAACCAAATTTATATTATTTATTATTCACCATCGTAAATTTAATGTATTCTAAAGCTATCGATGTACTTTAAAATTCAGGGTGACCCAAAGATAATGTTTAAAATATATATACATTGTGTAAATGCATCAAAGGACATTTCCTGAAGAAACCGAATCAATACAAAATAGAAATATCCAAAGCTTAATATTAAATTTAAATTAAGTATGATAAAAATTTAATGTAACTTAATTAAAGGTGAAAATAAAGGTGAAGGCAAAAAAACAAACGTCCCAATTGTATTAATTTAATATATACAGGGTGATTCAAAATTTTTTAACACTTGTATAGGAAAGAATTACAGATGTCATCCAATCAATACCACCAGATATGTGCTTTAGGGCTCTGGAACCAACGTTTGACCGCTTTCATACATGCTTTCATACATCGACAGCAAGTAGAGACTGTGAAGCACTGTTTGCATCACAAAAAATGTTTACATATAAATTTGAAATAAAAATAAAACCCCATATAAGTGTTAACATTTTTAAAAATCACCCTATATATATATATATACACATTTTAACTACAAACAACACACAGTATAATTAATGTAAAGAACGACGCTTGTATAGAAGAACGTTCCGCACAAGATGAGGAGGGAGAACGAACAAATGAAAAATGAGGTAACCACCCGGGAATCGAATCCGGGGTCTTCCGATTGCCGGTCAGATATGCTCCCTCCTCATCTTGTGAGGAACGTTCTTCTATACAAGCGTCGTTCTTTACATTACTTATACTGTGTGTTGTTTGCAGTTAAAATGTATATATGTGCGGCATGCGAGAGGTGCCCCCTCAGGGCATTGGTTTCTGCTCGTATGTAGGAGAATTACGACTTTTGATTAATCGAGGCCTATGGTGTAGCGGTTAGCATATCTGACCGGCAATTGGGAGATCCCGGGTTCGATTCCCGGGTGGTTACCTCATTTTTCATTTGTTCGTTCTCCCTCCTCATCTTATGCGGAACGTTCTTCTATACAAGCGTCGTTCTTTACATTATATATATATATAGGATCAAGTAAAGATAAGCACCCCAACCTTTTTTAGTTAGCTTTATAAGGCTAACTAACGAAAATATCACGACTTAACCTAACCAATCGTTAGGTCAACTGTACGCCCTTGACGATTGGTTAGGTTAGGTCGTGATATTTTCGTTAGTTAGCCTTATAAAGCTAACTAAAAAAGGTTGGGGGTGCTTATCTTACTTGATCCTATATATATATTGTAACAAAAGTCCGTTCTTACAGGGAATTCGTTTTCAATATTTTATTTAACATCGAGGCTTTGTTTTCATTTAAATGGAACAGTGAATCGCCACAATTATCGTTACTGGAGCAACGAGCATGTACTGGATTAATTGGTCAGGTGATTGTATTGTTTGTAATGTATAGTTAAAACTATTTTCTTGTTCATTTCTGTTATAGCTTATTTCCTATGAGGACGGAATTTTGTTACACCCTGTATAATATATATATATATATATATATATATATATATAAGATTATATATATATATATATATGAAAATTATTTCACGAAGGTAACACGTGAAAAATATTTATGATGAATAAAACCACGAAGGAAAGGAAACACAAAATGGTGCTCAAGCGCTTTCGTCTAATGACATCCTCAGGAACACTGAAGTACATAAAAAGGGTTAAGCCTATATATAGGTTACAGAAAGAAAAAAAGAAAAAATATAAATAACATACACACACACACACACACATATATATATATATACACATACATATCTATATATACAAATACATACATACATACATACATACATAATATACAATAAACAGAGAAGTAAAAATAATAAAAAAAATTAAAAATTAAAACCTTAAAGGATTAACAGTGAGGCGTACAAATTTGTAAGGAAAAATATCGATTTTTAGCACAAGATCAAATGGATTATAAAGATACAAATTTATACTGGAACTGCCGGGTTTTAACACAATGCTGCCTATGGTCAGGTTTCGATATATATAAAAAAATAAAATGCAAATTAAAAGTTAATCGATTTTAGCACAAGATCAAATGGATTATAAAAATACAAATTTATACTGGAACTCTGTCCGGGTTTTAACACAATGCTGCCTATGGTCAGGTTTCGATATATATAAAAAAAATAAAATGCAAATTAAAAGTAATAAAGTAGAAGACAAGTTTACCAAAGATTTAATGTTTTACCCTTCTTATCTAAATCTTTTTTAAAGGAATTCAACATAACAGGATCGAGTTGAAAAAGACCTTGCTTATGTTGAAGTTATTTGAAAGTTGGATAATGGCAGACTCAAGAATATTTCTATTAACAATGTTGCTTGAATGGAATAAAACTGAAGCATTATTCCAATCAATACAGTGGGCTAACTCTGACAAATGGACAAAAAGGGCACTGGACAACTGTCCTGTTCTAACGGAATATTGATGCTGTTTTATACGTGTGTGCAAATCCTTTCCCGTCTGACCTATGTAAAAGGAATCACATTGTTTACAACCAATTTTATAGATAATGCCTGAATTATTGGTAGGGCTATTTTTTACTATGATATTTTTCACAATATTGTTATATGAAAATACTACATTAATATCCAAAAGTTTAAGTACATTAGCAATGCCTAAAAAGCCCGGGAAAAATGGAAGTACTAAAATATATAGTATGTATATATATATATATTGTATGTGTGTGTGTGTGTATGTAGTTATTTATTTTTTCTTTTTTCTTTCTGTAACCTATATATAGGCTTAACCCTTTTTATGTACTTCAGTGTTCCTGAGGATGTCATTAGACGAAAGCGCTTGAGCACCATTTTGTGTTTCCTTTCCTTCGTGGTTTTATTCATCATATATATATATATATATGTTGAATAGAAACGACATAAGTATTAAGGAACGTTTCTGCACACGAGGAGGAGAGATAACGAAATAATGAAAAATGAGGCGAACCGCCTGGGAATCGAACCCAGGGCCTTCCAATTGCCGGTCGGACGCTCTACCATTATGCTACGGACCTCACTCAATCACAAATCGAAATTCTCCCAAATAGGGCAGAAACCAATGCCCTCAGAGAGCACCCGCAAATCGTGAATATGCGCAAATAACTGCAATGACCGCGCAGTATATAAATGAATAGAAACGACATAAGTATTAAGGAACGTTCTGCACACGAGGAGGAGAGATAACGAAATAATGAAAAATGAGGCGAACCGCCTGGGAATCGAACCCAGGGTGCTCTCTGAGGGCATTGGTTTCTGCCCTATTTGGGAGAATTTCGATTTGTGATTGAGTGAGGTCCGTAGCATAATGGTAGAGCGTCCGACCGGCAATTGGAAGGCCCTGGGTTCGATTCCCAGGCGGTTCGCCTCATTTTCATTATTTCGTTATCTCTCCTCCTCGTGTGCAGAAACGTTCCTTAATACTTATGTCGTTTCTATTCATTTATATACTGCGCGGTCATTGCAGTTATTTGCGCATATTCACGATTTGCGAGGGTGCTCTCTGAGGGCATTGGTTCTGCCCTATTTGGGAGAATTTCGATTTGTGATTGAGTGAGGTCCGTAGCATAATGGTAGAGCGTCCGACCGGCAATTGGAAGGCCCTGGGTTCGATTCCCAGGCGGTTCGCCTCATTTTTCATTATTTCGTTATCTCTCCTCCTCGTGTGCAGAAACGTTCCTTAATACTTATGTCGTTTCTATTCATTTATATACTGCGCGGTCATTGCAGTTATTTGCGCATATTCACGATTTGCGAGGGTGCTCTCTGAGGGCATTGGTTTCTGCCCTATTTGGGAGAATTTCGATTTGTGATTGAGTGAGGTCCGTAGCATAATGGTAGAGCGTCCGACCGGCAATTGGAAGGCCCTGGGTTCGATTCCCAGGCGGTTCGCCTCATTTTTCATTATTTCGTTATCTCTCCTCCTCGTGTGCAGAAACGTTCCTTAATACTTATGTCGTTTCTATTCATTTATATACTGCGCGGTCATTGCAGTTATTTGCGCATATTCACGATTTGCGAGGGTGCTCTCTGAGGGCATTGGTTTCTGCCCTATTTGGGAGAATTTCGATTTGTGATTGAGTGAGGTCCGTAGCATAATGGTAGAGCGTCCGACCGGCAATTGGAAGGCCCTGGGTTCGATTCCCAGGCGGTTCGCCTCATTTTTCATTATTTCGTTATCTCTCCTCCTCGTGTGCAGAAACGTTCCTTAATACTTATGTCGTTTCTATTCATTTATATACTGCGCGGTCATTGCAGTTATTTGCATATATATATATATATAATGCAAATCCACAAGGAAAAAGAAAAAGTTTTTTCCTTGTGGTTTTGATCATTCATTCATTTCACGTGTTTAATTGTGAAATTCATCCCATATATATATATATATATATATACACGGTGAACCAAAAGTAGGTGGACAGTAGGTTGAATACGGTTTGTGTTATATTATATTATAACTATGGTGTTGATTATAACTATGGTGTTTGTGTTTTATTATATTAAATATTATAACTAAATTTATTTAAATTTTATTTTGTATTATAGTATACAAAAAAATTAAATATGTATTCTCAAAATAAACGTTATCATTTACTGTCCACCTACATTTGGTTCACCCTATATATTAAGGGACATTTTCTGAAGAAACAGAACACACACACACACACATATATATATATATATATATATAGATAGAGAGAGAGAGGGGGGGGGGAGAGATTACACAAATATCCATATTTGTGTTATACGGATTAAGCAATTTCACAATTGATGATATTACTATCGATCGGGAAAGATAAATGATTCTTTTGGGAATAAAGAATTGCTCTTAATTAGACTAGAAATCTGCTTGCACGGGCTTCGAATCCCTTTCAATTCCTTTCAATTTTCTGCTATTCACGTCTACCTCCTTTGTATCGTTGTTAATCGCGTAATAATGAGATTTAATTTATTTTCTGCCTTTTTTTATTATAATTCTCATATCGAATTTAATGTACAGATATTTTATTTAAAATTTTAAAATGTATTATCAAATTTGTATTTTGTTTAGTTTTAAGGATCGTTATTTATTTAGTATTTGTTATTCGTTTTAATAATAATAATAATAAATAAATAAAATAGAATGCCTTAAAGTAAACGTTTTCTTTGAATTGCAAAGTTGAAGTAAAGCTAAAATAAAGTACAGTATTTTATTTTATGATACACAATAAGTGTGAAAATAGTATACTGATGATATTAATTTCGCATTTAACTTTCCTACGATCGTTCGAGTAACGAAGCTACAGGGTGATCCATTTAAAACTGTACCCAAATTAAAAGTAGTACGGTTTTAAATGGATTATTTGGTATAATTGAAGCAATAACACAGTTACAGTAGCACTGTTTATTATTTTTCAATTAGTTCAGGTATCCTTCTAAACATTAACTAATACGGTTAGTGCAATAAGTAAAGAGTAAAACTGTATACATCTACTAAAATATTATTTATAATAGAATTTGCTAATTTGTTTTTAATTATTATAATTATTATATTTTAAAATCTGGTCAAGGACTATCCCAAGCCAGTTTGAAAAATGAGGAGGGAGGTGCACTAGCGAAATGTTGACGAATAATTTAAGTTTGTAGCCTAGGTTTCTCCTTTATATTTTTGTCATAGTTCTTAATAAGTTTGATAACTCTAATATTTGTTGAAATTTATAAAATATAAATAAATATAGATTAAATATAAAATATTAAGGAACGTTTTCAATTAAGTTTTCAGAATTCTCGTTGTAAGGTTCTGAGGGGGACCCGCTTTATTCAGTATAACTTATTTGTGTTAATTGGTTATTATAACTTCAATTTGGTGCATTTTTAATGAAAAAGTATCAGTTATTGAAAGTTATATGAAGCATTATTATTATTATTATTATTATTATTATTATATATATAATATTTATATCTAAAACTTGTAAAAGATAAAAACCAAAAAATTTTGGAAAAATTATATAAAAAATAATTGAAATTAAAAGATGCTCGTGTGAAATGAACAACAAATAATGATCAATATTTGTTGGAGTTTTGTATTAGGTTTCTTTAATGACTTGCATTACAGTGAGTAAGGACAAGGGGCCCGCAAAGTAAGGGGCCCGTCGATGTACCGCACCGATTGCACCTACAGTATGTTAAAAACGTTCCTGTAAAAAAATATATACATTAAGTGCCGAATACACTGTCCTCCAACTGACCAGATATTTCAATCAATTATGAATTCTTTCTAAAAATTTAAAAATTTTCTGTTTTATACATAGATTATATATATTTTTCGGTGAACTTCTTTCCGTATATATACACATACGAGGGGTGAGGAAATAAACCCTCTTCTATGACCCCGTTCTATATACCCGATGATATACTCGTACATATTTTAACTGTGTAACTGATAAAATTTAAGTATCTTTTTACCCTTGACCCCATTCATCATTGAATAATTTAATGAATATTACATACATTTTATATTATGCATTACCTATATACATCCATATTGCATATGTATGTACGTAAGCATATTATCTACAAATAAAATCTTGTACACAACCAACGAAACATTTAAAGTGTTCTGGCATATATATATATATATATATATATATATATTTTAATCGTGCTTCAATATTCCATTATTTTTTTCCCTGCCTGACGAAGTTCCTGTAATTTTGAAGATGTTCTTAAGACCTCGTAGAAATTAGGGAGAACTCTTCATAGACAACTGCGTCTCCACCAGCATTTTTTTTAAATTATATTTTCATTTCTTTTGTTATAAAATGCACGTAATGTATAGCAGCTACACGCGTTAATGTTAAACCCATTTTGATGTAAAAGTCATGGTGCTCAAACTACAGGGTGTTTCAGGTCGACCCCCAGAAATATAGAAATTGGCGGAATTTGTAGTTTGTATTTGATACTTGGTATTTCTAGGGTCGACCTGAAACACCCTGTATTTTAGTTAACTACAGTTGAAACAATCGTAAAAACTACAGGAATAATTCTTCGTATAATAAAATTTTGTTAACTAGGGTATTCTTTTATATATTAATACCCTAATTCTACCCACACCTGTACCCCAACCACTACCCGCAGCCATCCCAATTCCGGCAAAGAAAATTCTTCTTGCGAACAAATCATACGATAATCATACGATAACCATACGATAATCAGCTCGGTTCCATACTCGTATGAAAGAGAAATTGCTCCCCTTCATCATACAATAATTATGTATGGAGTCGTTTAACATCCTTCGCAAGGGTCGTGTGACGGAGGAGACCTATTATACAGCTTTCCAGTGGATCCGAACCACGGGTCGGTACATCTAAATGCAGAAAACAATCACCCATCCAACAACTGAACGGACTCAACGTGATTTAACTTTGGTGATCTAACGGAAAGCGGTGCTGTGGGTGGTCACTTAAAATTAGAAATTCAAATTTATTTTTTATTTTATCCAAATTTTATTTCCATTTTGACTGAAAATGGATTCGTGTTGAAAGTAATAACCAAAATTGACCAACCAATTAAAGTAATAGAAATTTTCTCATTATAGATTTTTATAGCGCTAATCTCGAGCAGATCATGGATCTTCTTTATATAGCTTTGTGCCCCGGAGAACTTTGTGATAACAAAATAAACAAAAAATAAGCCTTCAAAATGAAGGTTTTAATTATTTATTTATTTAATTCTTATCTATCTACTTATACAATATATTATATATATATATATATATATATATATATATATATATATATATATATATATATATATATATATATATATATATATATATATATATATAGGGTGATTAAAAAAAATGTTAACACTTATATGGGATTTTATTTTTTATTTCCAATTTATTTGTAAACATTTTTTGTGATGCAAACAGTGCTTCATAGTCTCTACTTGCTGTCGACGGATATCTATGCGTGTATGAAAGCGGTCATATCTATGCGTGTATGAAAGCGGTCAAACGCTGCTTTCAGAGCCCTAAGGCACATCTCTGGTGGTACTGTATTGATTGGACGACATCTGTAAGTCTTTCCCACATAAGTGTTAACATTTTTTTAATCACCCTGTATATCGTTGCAGACTGGTTTCTTAGAGACGCATCATAAGTCAAAAGTTTTTGTAAGAAATAATTACTCGAACTGTTTGCAGCTTTATTTTGAGTTCAAGGTTATAGTTTAAGGCTTTAAAGCAATATACGATACACATATCTATTATTATCAACTACATTATCTACAGTGAAAAAGGCATTTAAGAAAATTACAGTATATATAAAAAGTGAACACGCTACCCAAACTATCAATCAAATATTACCGTTATTTGGAGTAAGAAAGGCGACCACAACTCGTCAATATTTCTTAAAAACCAATCAAAATTTTCAAACTCGAAAGAAAATTTACGACTAAATTATTTCATGAAGGAATGAAGGGCGTTCGATAAAAAGGAATTCTATTTATTATAATATTATTTTATTATTTATTATAATTTATTATATTTTATTATTATTTATTATTTTATTATATTTTATTATTATTTATTATAATTTATTATTTATTATAATTTATTATTTATTATAATTTATTATTTATTATATTTTATTATAATTTATTATAATTTATTATATTTATTATAATTTATTATAATTTATTATAATTTATTATATTTTATTATATTTTATATTATTTTATTATAATTTATTATATTTTATAATTTATTATATTTTATTATTATTTATTATATTTTATATATTATTATATTATTTATTATAATTTATTATTATTATAATTTATTATATTATTTATTATAATTTATTATATTATTTATTATAATTTATTATATTATTTACTATAATTTATTATAATTTATTATATTATTTATTATAATTATTATTATTTATTATAATTTATTATTTATTTATTATAATTTATTATATTTACTATAATTTATTATAAAACTTATTAAAATTTATTATAATAAGCCAATATGCGAACGCATAACATTTCAAAATTATTGACGTTTAATTTAGTCTAACCTGACAAGTTATGTAAGTTAGGTTAGATCAGTTCTAGTTAAGTTAGATTTAGTTATTATAGGTTAGTTTAAGTTAGGTAAATTTTAATTTAGTTACGTTATAAGTTAAATAAAGTTAAATTTAATTTAAAAAATTTGGTCTTCTGAGAATTTTTCAATTTTTTCACTTGATTATTTTTAATTTCGAGGACACGACCCGGGAACTGAAAGAGATCGGGTTACAACAATGATTGACTGTAAAAAAAAAAGATTCACTATAGAAAATAGATTACTCAACCAAACCATCGCTTAACCCTTTATGGACGATTGATACAAATTGGTAACATTTTAAGTACACGTATTTTCATAATAACTTAGCTCTTTAAAGAGAGAATTTTTAGTAAGATTAAGTTCAGTGTATTCAAATTTGCTTTCTTAATATTATACCTATACGTTCTGTGGTCAGCGTCGTAGCTAAGTGGGTATAAATACGGTTTCCCTATAGCAAAGTAAAGACACTGAGGTCGGGATTTGACTCCCGATGCTGCTGGTAATGATAATACAGGAATTGAATTGAACTTAATTGAATAACCTTTATTATTATTAATAAAATAAACACAGTACTTTTGCAATTTACAATGACGTAGATAATTGTGAAGCTGGACTATTTATTTATTTAATTTGGGCCTTAAGCTTTAGGCGTTAGGAGTTAGTGTAGTGACCATTAATCAGGCCTGAGCGTTGTGCTCTTTTCTGGACCTCCTGTTTTTTTTATATATATATATATATATATATATAATATTATATATATATATATATATATATATATAATTGTAGCAGCAGCGAAATTATATACAACTTTCGTCAGTAAATGTAAAATATAAATTTTGAAATATAATATTTAAGTAAAACCAGAAAAACCGCCATTTATAAAAGTTTAAAAAAAAACAATAAATAAGAACAAATATTTGGTCCATTTATTTACCATAAATAAAGCGTTAACCTTGACACGATTATTTGTATAAGGGATGAGCGTGAATTGCTCTGAAATTACGATTTGCAGAAATGAAACGATTTTTAAAAAATAATTAGAGAGAGAGAGAGAGAGAGAGAGAGAGAGAGAGAGAGAGAGAGAGAGGAGAGACCCTAAGATCTACTTCAGGCTAGACCAGTGCTGTCCAACTTCTATAAAGCGCGGCCAAGATGTTGCCTATAATCATACACTGTTGGTTAATACGACTTAGGAACCCGCTGAATGTTGTTCTCCCTACTAGAAATGACAAAATAGGGAAGAAAATTCAGAAATGAAATTTGGCAAAAGTCCATTCCGCGGGCCGCAAGTTGGACAGCGCTGGGCTAGACCAAGAAAAAAGTGGAAAAAAGCAAATGAAAATAAAGCGTAGTGAAAACTCTCATACTTTTCTTAGAAGCGTGTAAGGTTTTCACACAGGGAGAGTAGCACTAGCAAAGTAGGCCCTATAGAACAAATAAGGCTCTCCCTCCACCGCCAGCCACTGCTGACAGAAAAAGTTGTGAAGGAAAATTTATAGGCAGGAAAAAGTATAATGAAAACAAGAGTAACTTCAGAGTTCATTCACACAAGCGTATACTTATCTTGTGTACTCAATTACGCATTAGAGGACAGTGAAAAATAAAGGACAGCATGAACACTACTGTAGACTACTGAATTTAATCTACACCATACAATTTTTAAGGACTTTTTTATTTATTATATACGAGTGTAAGAAATCATCATTTCATCGTTGCATCATTTCTCCGTTGAATGCCGAAGCCATTGTGCCGAGAGACTTGCTTTTAAAATTTTACTATTTTCATTGCAATCTTTCGCACTGGAATTACTTAGATAAAGGAACATTGATCCAGAGGCATCTCCAGTTGATTAGCACACCAGAATTTAAGAAATCCCATGAATGTGCACATCAAGAAGATGATTTTCCCCCTTTTCAAGAAAGATTTATCATATTGTAATTTATACTGCGTCCTTCGCATAGGAATTACTTAGAAAAGGAAACACTGATCCAGAGGCACTTCCAGCTGGCCAACCCTCCCCACGTCCAATTTAAGAATTCCCTCAACAAAATGCGTATGCATTTCTTTTTACGAAATTCTATTACACACTCTTTAAAACTAAAAATTCTACTTTAGTTAAGTAGCTTCCCTGAAGATGAATATGTCTATTAGGAGGCTTTGATTCTCGAGAGTTCTCATTAACCTTCCCATCATCTGAAAACTCCCAGTGCTCTGAAACCAGACCAGACCAGCGCCTCCTACTACATTTATTGCAAAAGAGACCCTTATTTCTATATAAAACTAAAAATTTCTCTATATAAAACTAAAAACTAAAAATTTCTCTAAGTTAAATATACCGCGACTTTCCTGAAAAGGACTAACAATCCTACCCTGTGTACCCGAGTAGCATCCCTGGAATTGAAAAGGAGGTTTTGATTCCCGAAAACTCCCATCATGCTTCCCTTCTTTACCAGTGTGGTATCATCTGAGAACTCCCAGTATTCTGAAACCAGACCGGATTAATGCCTCCTACTACATTTATTGACAAAGGAAACATTACTACTGCTACTTTACCCTGACTAGCCCTCCCTCAAGGAGAGAGAGAGAGAGAGAGAGAGAGAGAGAGAGAGAGAGAGCGAAGAAGAAGAAGAAGAAGAACGTAAGATCTACTCTAGCCCATTCGCACTTAATGCTGTCATTTGTTACCATTAAAGTCATGCCCACAACTACCCCCATTGGTAATTTCGTAGACCAAATTGGTTATATGAAATCAGGAGTTGTACTACATACTTATTGGACATGCATATTTTACTCGAAGAAAATACAGTTTCATTTCCACAATTTTCAAAAAAAAAAGACGTAAAAATATTTCATGGTAAACTAAAATAAACAAAATTCGTAGCGGTGGTCTGAAAGAGCTAAACTAGCCCAAGAAAAGAGGCAGAACAAAGAAAACGAAAGAGAACAAGCAAATGAAAATAGAGAATTAAAGACTATCATACCATACTTACATTTATAAATGTGTACAGTATGTAAAACTGTCCTACAAAAATAGTAGTAGTAGCAAAATATAGAACAGACAAGGCTCTCCCTTTTTCTCCTCCTCCTCCTCCTTCTCCTCGACTAGTTACTGCTGACAGAAAATAGTGGCGAGAGAGGGTTATAGGAAAGTTAGAAAAGTATAACGAAAATAATAACTTTCAGAGTTCTTCCACACCATCTTTCACACTTATTTCGTGCATCCAATTACTTATTAAAAGTAAATGAAAAATAAAGGATAGCATGAAGCGTTTCTTTACTTACTCAAATCTACGCCACGCAATTTTGAAAATTTTTTGTTTATTTATTTACTGATTAAATATAAGAAGTGATTATTTCACCAATCATCACTATCATTTCGACCTTGAATGCCAAATACTACTGTGCTGTAGGCTAAGTTAATAATGAAGATGAATTATATGATATTCCAATTTCTCTCACTGATGCAGAGGACGATCATTAGGTCAGCACAATTCCAAATGTTGTCACAACTCCACAACTCCTCCGGCAATGCAGAGTGTGTGTGTGTGTGTGTGTGTGTGTGTGTGTGTGTTCAAAACGTTAATTATAAAATGTGACATTCTTTGAGCAACTTTACGCGCGAATGAAAAATCAAAGAATCACCAGTAGTAAATTATTTATATTGAATTTGCGTTTTAAGTATTGATGTTTCGGGATGCCGTCTTATCCTCTGATCGGGCTGCTTTTGAGAAATAATTAATTGCTCTTTTGTAAAATTACACACAACATTAATTACAGTTGTAAATAAGATATTGTTTAAAACTTCATTCAGCGATTTTATTTTGTGAAAGGGTTCCATTTAATTTGATCAGGATCGGTATTAAACTTTACAGAATTTAATAATGATAATAATAATAATAATAATAATAATAAAAGAATAATGAAGAATAATAAAGAAATACCATATAATATATAAGGCAAGAAATTAACTTTTACTTAAAAAAAATTACTCGTATATTGTACGCAGTTTATATACGTAGGAGAGTCGTGACATTTATACATAGTAATTTGGATTCATTCTTGAAATAATGATAAGTTAGTAGCGTACATCGGTTATTACTCATTTGAACTCAAAGATGTAATTGATGATCAAATTAAAGAATGTATTTTAAAGGTATTTTAAAAAAGAGTTTGTTTTAAAGGTATTTTTAAAAAAAGAATTTGTTTTAAATGTATTTAAAAAAAAAAAGTTTGTTTTAAATGTATTTTTAAAAAATGTTAATTTTAAATGTATTTTTAAAAGGTTTATTTTAAAGGTATTTTTAAAAGTTTTTTTAATGTATTTTTAAAAAAAGTTTGTTTTAAATGTATTTTTAAAAAAGAGTTTGTTTTAAATGTATTTTTAAAAAAGAGTTTGTTCTAAATGTATTTTTAAAAAAGAGTTTGTTTTAAAAGTATTTTTAAAAAAGAGTTTGTTTTAAAAGTATTTTTAAAAAAGAGTTTGTTCTAAATGTATTTAAAAAAAAAGTTTATTTTAAAGGTATTTTTTAAAAAGAGTTTGTTTTAAAAGTATTAAAAAAAGAGAGTTTGTTCTAAAGGTATTTTTAATTAAAAAGAGAGCGGTAATTTACGCATGAAAAGGATTATCTTTAAAAATTTTAGAAGTGAAGGAAGAAATAGGACGTATCCATTTAGTTCTTTTTTGTTTTAGCTGAGTAAGAAAAATTTTACGAGAAGCTTTCTCTTTCAGATCCTAAATTTGATTCCAGATTATTCTAGATTATTTCAGATATCAACTCCTCCGTGTGAGAGGGATCTCCTTACACGATATTACGAGTGTAAAGTTAGGTTTTGGAAATGATAGCTATCGTGTTTTAGGTTCACTAATTAACTTGATTATTTTATATGATTTTAGTAATCAACACAGGAGCTTCCTTGAAGAATATTTTATGAATATGTGAACTTGCAGATTGCAGATATTGAGCTTGTGTGGGACACTAGACTTACGAAGTTTTCGGGATTTCAACAAAGGATTTGTGTACTTTTGGTTGGTTTTGGCGTCTCATATGATTCTGATAAGTACATTTCAACAGTTCTTATTTTACCTACAAATTACGCCCAATACTTTTATCTCTGATATTCACTGTAATCACATTCACTGAATACTACTACTGCTACTACTACTAGTAGTAGTATTCAGTGTTACTATACTACTACTATTACTACTACTATTAATAAGAAGAAGACGAAAAAGAATCATTGTTCTTTTGGTACATGTACAAGAAAATGTTACATCTACTGTACATGTTACTATGAGTGGTTCCGTGATACCTGAAGAATCTATTTTAACACAGCTGATAGAAGTGTTTATTTGTATACGGTAGCAAAATTCATCTTTTGTTCAGTCACTTGGTATTCACCTACTTTCCCACGCTTTCTCACATATTTTTCCCAGACACTCAAACACCCACACCCACAGGAAAAAAAGTTTCTGTAACCTTCTATAAATAGAAATGTTATCTTCTATTTTCTCAATTCACTCAAAAAAGAAGTTTTGAAGACTATATCTTCTATCAAAAGAAGTTTTGAAGACTAAATCTTTTACCAAAAGAAGTTTTGAAGACTATATCTTCTATCAAAAGAAGTTATGTATCATTAAAAGAAGTTATTATATCACCTGAAAAGAAGCTTTGATACTCAAAAGAAGGGAAAACTTCCCTCATAGAATTTATCCTCAAAAATAAGTTATTTTGAGTACCTTTTACTTCCACACTTAATTATTTCACTATGTAACCCATCAATTCCCACTTACTTTCCTTTCTTCGGTTTGTATATACCGGGTGGCCCATAATTCAGGAACCATAGGAGTAATTGCATTTCTTTTTTCTAATAATTCTTGTAGTTTCTAATAATGTTTTTTTTTTCTTTATTTTCTTTTTGATGAAAAAAATCGAGTGGAGTGATATCTGGTGACCTGGGTGGCCATTCGATAGGACCTCTTCGGCCAATCCATCTGTTGGGGAACGTTTTATCAAGGTATTTGTGAACTTGCATGGCAAAATGAGGAGGAGCACCGTCTTGCTGAAAAAATATGCCACGTCGTTTGTTTATCGGTACGTCATCCAGGTAATTCATCATAAAGAAATTATATATATACGAGGGTACTTCAATAAGTATCAGCACTTTTTATTTTAGTGATAATATAGTATATATAATATATACTCGTAATAACGAGCCAAACTGAGATCTATAGGCTTATTTAGTCTAGCAACAGTATAGGCTTATTTAGGTTAGCAACAGTATAGGCTTATTTAGGCTACTCGTAGCTGTCACATATCGTACGAGTGGTGAGCATGGCTGCGCCGCTTTCAATTTGTACTCTGGAAGAACAGAGATCCGTGGTTCGTTTTTTGTGGGCAGAAGGTGTGAAAGGAGCTGAAATTCACACGTTTATGTGCTCAGTATAGGAATAATGCGTTACCACGGCGAAGTGTGTACGAGTGGATTCAAATGTTCAAGGAAGGTCGGACATGTGTGACAGATGCTCAGCGCTCAGGACGCCCGTCAGCATCAACCAGTGGTGACAAGCAGGAAGAAGCCAGAGCCATGATTTTCGATGACAGAAGATTAACAATAAAAGAAATTGCATCTTCATTAGACATCAGTCAAGAGGCAGCCTGTTCGATAGTTCATGACATTCTTGGCTTTCACAAAGTCTGTGCGAGATGGGTGCCCAAACAGTCGACAGAAGAGCACAAGCGTAATCGTATGGACGTCTGCTCTCGTCTTTTGGCGCGGTATCAAAATGAAGGCGAAAACTTTTTGGAGCGCATTACCACTGGAGATGAAACCTGGATCCATCACTATGAACCAGAAAGCAAACGACAGAGCATGCAATGGAAGCATCCAACATCTCCCGTTGCAAGGAAGTTCAAAGCGCAGCCGTCAACAGGTAAAGTTATGCTAACACTGTTTTGGGATAAATGAGGCCCTATCCTGAGCATTATCTAGAGCGTGGAACTACAGTAACAAGTGCATCGTAATCTGACATGCTTCGGAATGAGTTAAAGCAAACAATTCGCACAAAACAGAGAGGAGATTGTCGGAAGGTGTTATTCTGTTACACGACAATGCGCGCCCTCATACCGCTGCACAGACTAGAAAATGCCTTTCAAGAACTTAAATTTGAAGTTCTCGACCATCCAGCCTACAGTCCAGACCTGGCACCTTCGGATTTTTACCCGTTTGGACCACTAAAAGACGCTTTGAGAGGTCAGCGATTCCAAGGCGATGATGAACTGAAAGAGGCGGTGCATGACTGGCTACGCACACAGCCAAAAACATTCTTTTGTGATGGGATTAGGAAGCTTGTAGATCGCTGGACTAAGTGTATTGAGAAACAGGGAGACTATGTTGAGAAGTGATGTGTTTATAATCTATCAGATGTGAAAATAAAATTGTGAAAATAAGTGCGGATACTTATTGAATTACCCTCGTACACACACACACACACACACACACACACACACACATATATATATATATATATATTTATATATATATATATATATATATATATATATATATATATTACTCATTTAATATCTTTCCATACCTGGTCAGCATTTCTACATACACTACCAATACCAGCTGCATTCATATTTGCTTTATGTTCATCCACCTGAACTACTTACTCGCTAAACTACTCTTTTTAAATCTCTCGCATATTTGCTCACACACACACACCTCGCTCACTAACATCGTTATTCTTATCTTTCATATTTTCTGTCTGACATCTCCACCAGGCTGACCTTCGCATTTTCTCACTTCTTTTCCACACTAACTTTCTTTTGTTTACTTGTCTTCGTTCATCTTTTTCGTTCAAAATAAAAGTAATAAAAGTAATAAAATTAATGCTTATTATCCAAGAAAACAAACTATTTCAATTTCATTTATTTAATTTTTACAAAAATAAATACAAATTTATCTTATTATGATTCCAAATGTTCAAAATTCTTTATAGTTTTTGGGTTGAATAAGAGAGAACCATTCCGGATTCTTAAAATGAAAGGCCATAGGTTTGTTGGGGTTTTTCATAGGTTTGGTGGGGGTTTTCATAGGTTTGTTGGGGTTCCTCATAGGTTTGTTGGGGTTGTTCGTAGGTTTGATGGGGTCGTTCGTAGGTTTGTTGGGGTTGTTGGTAAGTTGGTTGGGGTTTGGGTTGCTGGTAAATTGGTTGGGGTTTGGGTTGTTGGTACGTTGGCTGGGTTGTGGGTTGTTGGTACGTTGGCTGGGTTGTGGGTTGTTGGTACGTTGGCTTGGGTTTGGGTTGTTGGTACGTTGGCTGGGGTTTGGGTTGTTCGTAGGTGGTTTGTGGCCGGCTGTAGGAAGGTCTTGGTTCCTCGTATCTGTTTTGTTGGGGTGCTTCGTAAGGCCTAACCTCTCCCTCGTACTTCACTTCGGCGTTGTATCCGGCCTCGTGATCGGCGACGTAAGTGACGATCTGCGTCCTGCCGTCGGGAAGAAGGACCCGGTACTCGCCGTTGGTCACGTGACCGTCGGAATTGGAAGTGTGGCTAAAGTCATTGCCGGTGTACTCGTCCTTAACTTGGAAGGCGAAGTTGAAAGGCATTCCCTCCTGCTGAAGTAGGAAACAATTAACAGTGATATCTGTGAGTCATTATTCATTCAGTATCTGATATGATATTTCCATTATTATTATTATTATTATTATTATACAGGTAGGCACAGCGCTTATATCGTGCCCATTTCGAAATTCGAATTGGCTGTTAACGTATAAACACTTGTACAGAACATGATTAACGAAGGTACAAAAATATGAGAAATAACAGTATTGTTTAATAACTTAATTCAAATAATTGAAAAATCTTCAATTTAGCAAAACTTAAACAAATAAAAAAGGTTTCAATGAGGAATAATAATAATTAAAATAATAAATAATAAAATAGTAAATAAAATAATAAATAAAAAATTTTGTTTAAATTAAAAAAAAAATAAGAATTCGTTAAAAAATTTGGTGATTAAAATTTTTAATGAAACCGAATCGGAAAAGAAAATATTTAATTAAAAATTCTCTCTCTCTCGCTCTCTCTCTCTCTCTCTCTCTGTCTCTTCGGTGATTACTTTTGTAACTACTTCGACTCTGATTCATATTTAGTAAATGCTTCTTCAGGCGATGAATATACAAAGGAAAATGATCTTTAAAATTCAAAATAGGAGCAAGTGAAGATTTTCTAATTTTTTTTACTTTGCCTAAAATAAATACTTTAATTATAATTTTAAAAGAAATTGTATTTAACTTTTCGCATTAATTTAGGTTTTTTAAATTATATTATTAATTAATAATTAATTATGACATTTATAATGCAGATATAATGTTTATTTATTAAATTAGTTATTAAATAATAACTAAGATTTTTTTGTCACACGTAATGAATTTGTTGATATGAACACTATGAACCATTCTTCAATTCATAGAATGTAATTTTTTATAACTTTATTTGTTAGTTCATTATTTATAATAAATTTGTTTTTGTTTTTTATGCAGGAAGGAGTAGGGGCCAAGGGCAAATGCCAGCAAAGCAATCTGATCGAGGCTAAAACAGATACTTTTGAACCGATATTGCCGCTGTTCCTTCGTACGATTAGTAAATGAAGTCCTTTCTTTACATGTCAAACAACTTACCTCTTGTTGGTAGCTTTGTTGGGGTTGAGAATATGATGGTTGTGGCTGGGAGTAGGTTGGTTGTGGTTGTGGTTGGGAATAAGTGTGTTCCAGTTCGGGAGGTTGATAACCGAATGAAGAGGGTCTGTCGGGCCTTCCTACGGAAGCACCGATCAAACAGGCCACGAATACAATCTGAGAAGAAAGAGAAAGTAGTCCGTGACTATCCGTGACTATTTTGTTGTTGCTGTTGAAAGTAGAGTTATTTAGTGAACATTACAATCACCACCTATTCTGTAACTGTTGTTTAGTGTTAAATCCTG
Organism: Bathynomus jamesi; assembly: GCA_023014485.1. Classification (NCBI taxonomy): domain Eukaryota; kingdom Metazoa; phylum Arthropoda; class Malacostraca; order Isopoda; family Cirolanidae; genus Bathynomus; species Bathynomus jamesi. Next base: position 376,080 of record JAJOZX010002394.1, read on the forward strand.
CAAAATAATGTTAGAACTAGTCATCATCTTGTTACGTGCAAAATCCGAAAAATATTTTTCGATTATTTTGCCGCTGCAATACAACTCGTATCAATAATAGCTATTAGTAATAGCTACTATTATTAATATTCATTATAAATTAAAGAATTAACCAATAATTCTTGAGGAGAGTAAAATATTTAAACGGGAATCACACCTAAATTCCTGTAAAATAAATTAAAACAGAAAAGTTATGTGTTAAGCAAACTCGCTACTGTAGGTTATTTTTCAAATTGGATTATAGAGTTAGCCAAAATTTTAGTTATGCACCAAAATGTTTTCTTTTTATATCTTTTTTCTTTAGGGACATCCTTTTACTTCTATGTTAGGTTAGGTTAGGTCAGTCGAACTGTCAGGTACGTTTTGGCACAAAAAAAGTTATAAAACAAAAGCATTTTAGCGCATAACTTAAATTTTGGAGCAAACGCTATAACACCATTTAAATATACAGGAGTGTGTAGAAACACTTTATAATTCACAGAAATAACCTGTGTGTAACTGTTTTTGTGTAAATTCCATTTGTTAAAAAATTAAAACTACAATCCAAAATTCTTACTATATATATATATATATATATATATATATATATATATATATATATATATATATAAAAGGCTATATCGGTTGTCTCACCTGTGTGAACATGTTGGCAACTGATGGCACTGAGAGGTTGGCAGGCACTAATATAGTGCTACCTCAGGGTCAGTAGGAAACCGCGCCCTCTCTCTCTCTCTCTCTCACTCCCTCATTTTCTTTATTTTTCTCTTTCTCTCCTTCGTTTTCCGAATCGTACTTCTCTCTCCCACATTTATTCTTGTTCATCATTTAGTTCCTCCTTCTTTAATTTTGTTTTCTTAAGTTATCCGTAGCTTTTTCTTTGTCTTCCATTTATGCCTCGTTCTTAATTGCTTTACTGTACAGAGGTCTTTTCCGAAACTGAATAAAATCGTCTGGCATTAGCCAGAACAAAATCAGTAAAGTAACACTGTGCGTTAAAGGGTTAAGGGGTTGATAAGCCGTTCTAGGTATATCTTCAAGTTTTCGCTTTAGTATAAACAAGGGATCAATTTTAGCCTACATTGAAAGAAAAATTTCTGTGTGTGTGTGTGTGTGTGTGTGTGTGTGTGATGACTCTTCTATTCATTATAGGCGGTGTGCGAATCGTTGAAGGTCACGGAAAATGATCCACATTTTGTTCCTGACTGAAACAACTGAGAAAATCTGCCTTCCCCTTCTTCACTGGTAATTATGAGTAATTATAAGACCTTAAAAAATGAAGTGGGAAGAACAGAATTTTGTAGAAGACATTAAGTGAAAAGAGAAACTTTATCCAAAGCACGTTATTCAGATGTTAAAAATATGCTTAAAAAGTTATGTATACTCTATGTATACCCTCTTTTGCATAATAATGAGTCAAGACCAGCAACTGGCAAAGCGCTCGGGTTAACGAATGTAACTCACTGCGCTAACTCACAGATTAATATTACCAGCAATCTGTTCAGCTGGTTCTTGAAGTTATTCAGGTTGGTGTGCTGGAGATTCCTCACTTCTTTTGGAAGGACATTGAAAAGCTTTGGGCCCCGTATTCTGAGGGTATTTTCCATGAAAACGAGGATGGAAAATACCCTCAGAATACGGGGCCCAAAGCTTTTCAATGTCCTTCCAAAAGAAGTGAGGACTCTCCAGCACACCAACCTGAATAACTTCAAGAACCAGCTGGACAGATTCTTGTGCAAAGTCCCTGACCAGCCATGCGTGGCTGGCTACGAGGGCAGGAGGCGATCAGAGAGCAATTCCCTCCTTCACCAAGTCCCGCAAATGAGGCGGGATGCTGCAGAGGGGTCGACCGCAGGTCGATCCTGAACCGTCGTTCAAACTCAACAAAAGTAAACAAAAGTAAGTAAAACATCGGGAATCGAACTCCGAACTCTTTCACTGTCTTCACTTCGCATATAGGGAAACGACATTACCAACTAAGCTACGAGGGTTGTCTTTTATTGTATAACACATCCTGTTTAGATACTTATTAACCACAAGTATTTAAAATATGGTAATTGGGTTAAATGACGGCAAATTAAAGGCTTAGTTTCACAATGGAAAAAAGATGAAAATCAGCTGCTCAAAAGACGTTGGTAAAAATGAAAATTTTTTATTTAATAGATTTTTTTTTTAATAATAAACATTAGCTTGCATAAAACCACGTCCGGAAATTCATTTTTTTTTATATAAAATAATGCTACAAATTTACTTTTATGTATTAAATTTAAAATTAAAATTTATGACGAGGAAAAACTAAGTAAAATTTTAAAAAATTTTATAGAAAATTTAATCATTATTATTTCTGTTATTTAGTTGGGTGTGTATTCCAGCTGTGAAGGTACAGTACACGTAAGTATATGTGCATATGCTGTATGTACATATACAGTCATATATGACATATACATATGTTACAGTCAATGTCTAAAATCAGACAATTTGTGAATTGACTGAAGTTTGAGGCAATGTGCCAAATTGTGATACACACAAAACCTAACCTAAGTTAACCTAATGAATTTTTAGGCATCATATGGGCACATAGGGCAGTGGGCATGCATACGGAGCATTACCAGGAAGGTTATGTTATGTTAGGTTAGGTTTTGTGTGTATCACAATTTGACACACTGCCTAAAATTTCAGTCAATTTACAAATTGCCCAACTTCAGACATTAACTGTAATATATATATATATACAGGGTGTAACAAAAGTCCATTCTCATAGGTAAATAAGATATAGCAGAACTGAATGAGAGAAACTAGTAGAAATGTGTGAACGGACACATGGAATGTAATTCGAGCATGTACTGGATTGATTGGTAAGTTGACTGTATTGTCTGTAATGTATAGTTAAAACTATTTTCTCGTTCAATTTTGTTATACCTTATTTCCCTATAAGAACGGACTTTTGTTACACCCTGTATATGGAGAGAGAGAGAGAGAGAGAGAGAGAGAGAGAGAGAGAGAGAGAGAGAGTTTTCGTTGTATATATGTTTCATTCATATAGTGGATCACCTGAAACCCCAGCCTTTTTTAGTTAGCTTTTAAGGCTAACTAACGAAAATATCACGACTTAATCTAACCAATCGTTAGGTCAACTGTACGCCTTGAAGAGTGGTTAGGTTAGGTCGTGATATTTTCGTTAGTTAGCCTTATAAAGCTAACTAAAAAAGGCTGGGGTGACGAGTCAAGAAGAAATATGAAGTTCTCTCTCTCTCTCTCTCTCTCTCGCTCTCTCTCTCTCTCTCTCTCGCTTATATATATATATATATATATATATATATATATATATATATATATATATATTATATATATATATATATATATATATATAAAACCTTTGGTTAGCTTCCGCCTGAATTGTTCATTCTGACGAAGGTGAAGTTTTTCACTCCACCTTAGACTTACAGTTTAACGTGGAATCCGAACCACGCCCCACCAGCAGCCCAGCATCTGACCCACTAGGCCACCCAGGGTAGCCATTTATCTACCAACCACTTTCTTTATTGTGTGGAAGGATGAACAGCTGGGTTTTGCTGCGCGCCGGCTGCCGTCATCGGGTCTCGAACCCGGGGCCGATGGATTCGTAGTCAGCAACATTAAGCACTACACCACCGAAGCGCATCGAAGTGGTATATTTTTTTATATACAGTATATATATATACGCCTCGGTAGTGTAGTGGTTAGCGTCGCTGACTACGAATCCATCGGCCCCGGGATCGAAACCCGGTGACGGCAGGCGGCGCGCAGCAAAACCCAGCTGTTCGTCCTTCCATACAATAAAGAAAGTAGTTGGTAGATAAATGGGTACTCTGGGTGGCCTAGTGGTTAAGACGCAGGGCTGCTGGTGGGGCGTGGTTCGAATTCCACGTTAAACTGTAGTCTAAGGTGGAGTGAAAAACTTGACTTTCGTCAGAATGAACAATTCGAGCAGAAGCAAAACCAAAGGTGTGTGTATATATATATATATATATATATATACTTTAGGTATCCTCAAAATGTCATCTATATTTTTTTTTACTTTTTTTTACAGAAAGGAAATTTATTATGTTAACTGGCTTTCCGACTCAGTCATGAGAGAGAGAGAGAGAGAGAGAGAGAGAGATAATTAAAATTATAAAATTCAAAATAATTTTGATTGTTTTAACGATGACATAAAAATAATCGAACGTCGAGTGATGAAATATAAATTTTGCTATAAATTATAATAGGTTTCTCGAATCTACCTTCCTCGTCATTGATTCAGTTTGAAAATGGAAACTTCATCATTGCAAAGAACAAAACAAAAAATTCATCTTTGACGCACTTTCCAGCACCAATATGACACTTATACGCAGTACTTGCAATTATATGAATAATGTTCTAACCTGGAAAGTGTCTCCCATTTCAATCGGTTTACAGTCCATTGAGAGAGACAATCTTTACATTTTTTTAGATTACAACATATATAAGAGTCTTACAGAATTAAAATAATTTTGTTAAGTCTTTTTGAGTCGTTATTAAAGTTAGTTGTAAAAAATGAGTTATTAATAATAATTCTTGTAATTATAAAATACTACCGAATTTAAAATATTTAAAGGCGTTGGCAAATACTTTCTGTCCATGTGTCAGTTTCATCACATTTTTTTACTACGGTTGAACGTTTTATTACACTTTCTTCACTATATACATTTCAAGAGTTCATTGCACACGTTTCACTATGTTTCAGCGTTTTATCACACATTTTCACTATGTTTTAACGTTTCATCACACATTTTTACTATGTTTTAACTTTTCATCACACATTTTTACTGTTTTAACGTTTCATCACACATTTTTACTATGTTTTAAAGTTTCATCACACATTTTTACTATGTTTTAACGTTTCATCACACATTTTTACTATGTTTCAACGTTTCATCACACATTTTCACTATGTTTTAACGTTTCATCACACATTTTCACTATGTTTCAACGTTTCATCACACTTTTAAATCACTTTCATTTAAATAACATATAAATCCAACCGCGTTAAAAAAAAAAAGAGGGATTATCTGATTAATGATTTCTTATGAGTGATTATTGAAATGGTAAAACACATTTCATAATTCATTTTACTCATTATAACCATTTTTCATTTTCACTATAAATGGTTATTATGAAAATGTAATTTTTAATTTGAGGTTTTCAGCTAAATGTCATTATACAGCATTTGACTTATTTTGAAGCACTTTTTACCACTCTCCGCAAAGATATTATTTATTTAGGGTTACGTCGTGGCTATTGTTGTAACACCGCTTCTCCTTCCATCAGCGAGGTTAAGAGACATTGGGGTTTGGAGAGTAGCTGGATGGAGGACCAGCCTCTGCGTCCAGATTATGTTGCGACCCGTGGTTCGGATACCACATAAAGCTGTAGGTCCCCTTTGTTATATGACCTTAGATGTTGCGAAGGAGGTTAAGCAACATTATTATTATTATTATTATTATTATTTCCATGGAGTTTATGATCGTAGTTCATTTTTAATGCAAAGGAATTTGATTGGGTTAATATATACGTACTGTAATTTGATTGCGTATCATTGTATATGATTGCATATCCACGAATAGGATTTATATATAAATACACATATACTGTATATATATACTGATGGCAGGTATTATTATTGTTCTTTGGGCTTTCTTCAGTCAATAGTTACGGGGGTTCTACAATTCATTTACGGGCGATCATCTTTTGTCCCCAAATACGAGCATTATGAAGCGTGTAAGTAACATGACGCCCCTTTATTCTAAAACTTATTTGGACACTAATTACAGTTTCACGCAAATGTTCAACGTCAAAAGAAAAAATTCAAGTGACTGAAATTTAATTCTTTATATCTTGTTCGCTTTTTGAATGAAATTATGTTTGGTTCTTTCTCTTTTTTTCTTTTTTCTTTGTCTTTTCCTCGTCATCTCTCTTCATTTGAGCTCTGTGCAGGAATGGGAAAATTACCTCTCACTTGTGTTGCCTACTTTATATACATATAAGAATTGTTTGAAAGTAGAATTTTGCTCACTATTGTTAATTTCAGTATTGTTTGCTACTGGTATATAGATGGTGTCTTACGCCTTTGGTCTGATAATTTGGATATTGATGAATTCCTTGATAGGTTCAATAATTTAGTTTCGTCTATAGAACGTATTGTTTAAAAGGAAAATGACGATTGCTTATCATTTCTTATTCTAAAAATTCGGAGATGTACAAATAAATTAAAATTTTAAGTTTTTCTGGAGCTTACTAATAATAACTCGTATGTCCATTTTTAATTCTGACCATCACCCTCAATAAAATTTTAAATTTGTCTTTTGTTTCTCAGAGCATTAAGAGTTTTTAGTCTTGAAATTTTAGATTCTGAGTTATGCAGTATTATGAACACTGATATTAAACTATGCTATCCTGTTCCACTTCTAGAAAGTTGTTTAAGCACAGCTAAAAGAAAAAGCATTATAACAATGTAATTCAAAAGGAATTTGATCATAAAAATAACCATCGTCTCTCTTACCATGGAAATTTTAAACAACTTCCGACTTTGCTTAAAACAATTAGAATTAACGTAGTCTTTAAGTATAAAAATAATGTTAAATCTCTCCTAATAAAGAACAGCCCAGGTAATGCAGCTGGTTGTCTACTCGATTGGATGTAAACAATGGGACTCAGTTTACATAGATCAAATTGGGTAAACTTTAGACGTCAGAATAAAAGAGCATAAATATGCGTGCAGGACGGCAAATTAATTCTAATGCATTGTTTAACCAGAGTATGAATTGGGTGAGTTCTCAAATTCTTGTTTAAAATAAAGATATAACTGAAAGGAATATGCTGGAATGTGCATTCATATAATTTATAAATAATTTCAATAACAGTTTGGGAATGTATAAAATGGACCACATATTGTTAAAATACCTCTTTCTTTCAATTAGTACTTGTTAATATTTTGCTAATCTCTCCTGACTATTTTGTTTACGTTGCACAGAGATGTATATGTTTGGCTTCTTGCCTTTTTCCTTCATTTCCTGACGAAGTGTACTGCTGAATACACGAAAGATCTTGAAACTGCTTTCATTTTTCCTTGTGGGTGTACAGTGACTGTACACCATATATATATATATATATATATATATATATATATATATATATATATATATATATATAGATAAATTGGCACTGGCACTGGCATTATATACATATACTGTTAATTGAACACCGACAATGGTATCAATGGCCGCTTCCCCTATTCCCAACAACTCACCCAATAACACCGAACAATAACCGACCAGAAAATCGACCAAAAACGTTCACTATCCATGTAAACTGAACACCAAGATTTTTAACACTGTAAATTTATTATATACGCATATACAAGGACTGTAGACTGACCATGCAGGCTACAAATTACAATATCTGTACAATTTAGCGCTGGAAACAAGCATAGATATCATATACCTAAGAGAAACCCACTTAAATAAATGCGAAAACGGCTGTGAAAACTTCATAGAAGAGACTAAAATAGCAATGTACTCGTAGAACTATAACATATACAGAGCGGACAGATGTGCTAGAAAAGGCGGAGGCTGTTGCATTTACATGAAAAACACATTTACATGTGAATTGAAAGTAAGCAAGTTAAGCAGCACAGTCCAAATTCTTATTTTAGAAGTAAAATAACTGAACCTAATCATTATAAACGTGTACAGACCACTAAACACCAATAAAAGCAAATTCTAAGTCGTTGCAAATGAAATAAAAAACATATTAAAATCACTCAAAACCCCAGTAACAAATATTTTAATTTGTGGAGAATTTAACTTTCCATTCATAACATGGACAAAAAATTATGAAGTTACATTTGTTGAGAAGTTTTATGGTACCATTACAAAAGATGACAGAATCCGGGCAATAATGCTATTACTCGTAGATATTAGAAAACATTATGTACTTACTCGGGAAATCTCTGAAACGACTAGAAAAGAGAACTTTTTGGATTTAATTTTGACAAATAACAATGAAATTAGTGGTGTACCGATTAATCGGCATCGGCACCGACAGAATCGGCAATATTTTAGACATCAGCACCGGCAGAATCGGTAAATTTTGGCATCGACATCAGCAAAATTTAGCCAATTCTCACACCGATTCTTTGAAATTTTAAAATTTTTTATTACAAAACAAAATCTATATTTATAGAAAATTGATGAACAGACAAAAACACCATTTATGATAATTTATACTCATTTCAAAGTGTAATTATATAAAAATATTTTACATTCACGAAAAAAGGCAAAGCTTAATAAGTTGCCCATAAATTTGCATTTTCTCTAACTAGCTAAACTATTGTAATCTCCTACTCCGTATTAATAATAATTCTATATTAAGTTTTACTATATATTAAACCATCTTATTATGTTGACTTTATTTTAAGTATTTTCATAATTTTATAAACCCAAATTATATATCCAATTTTTTTTCAAATTGGGCACCAGGGACTTGAAATTTTAATGAAAAATTTTGCTGTTGTTAACATTGTTGAAGAAAGAAAATACGTTCAACATAAGGAAAACCAATTACTTTAAATATTGGTATGCAATTTATGAAACTAAACTAAAATTATTTTATCATTTTACTGAGTAATAAAACTATTTAACATCCTTTTAGCTAAGGCATATGAGTAACAAATTCTGGTACTGTATATTGTGGAGTGAGCTTAGAAAAAGCATTTAAACAAATTTGAAATATAAAAATATAAAAATTGAAAGTTAGATTAATAAAATTTATGAGGGGAAATTATTTTTTTGAAATCTAGGTAAAGAATCGGCATCGGTATCGGCAGTTTTTCGTGGAATCGGCACCGGCACCGGCTGAATTTTGGAATCGGTACACCACTAAATTAAATAAGAATAAATAAAAAGGTAACGCATACGAACTTATCTGATCACAACCTAATCGATATGCAATTAAAGTCAGTAACTAGGTGCCAAAAACGCATCCCAGAGAGTCAGAAGGAATATCTGAAGGTCTAAATATGAATTCAAAGAAGTAGATTTTCAAGCAGAAGACTTCTACTAAACCTAAAAGTGCCTCTTCTTTTTACAGTTGAATTATATATTTTACAAGTCCTTGAATTATGAATTTTATATAATTGGATTTTGCGGTTTTTGTTCTTCAAAAAATTTGTATGAAATTAAAGCGACCTTCTCGTAACTCTAATAAAAATGGTGTTTAATTCTTCTTAAAAATGGAGCTTAATTGGGTTCGAAATGTTGCAAAATGGAAGCACGAGGAAAAAGCGAGACACAACGGTTTAGCAGAAATTATAAAAGACTACTTCCATAATACTTTGGATGTGATTTATTATCATACGACCGTTTTTCAGCTGCCTTGACTAGAAAAATTAAAAAATGAATACGCCTGCGGTTGAAAATATCCTTGTTACGAATCATTGAGTTTTCGTTATCATTTTCGCTGCTCGTATTTTGGGGCACAGTTTCGTGTTAAAATGATTCATATGTGATGTATGGTATAATGATCTCACTTATTTCTTGTCATATATATATATATATATATATATATATATATATATATATGATTAGTGTGTGTTTTGGTAAGTTAAACTACAGGGTGATTCACTCGCTGGTTGTTTTATATTAAACAATTTTTAGCAGTAATGCAATTTATACTGTTTTTACTTTATCAAAGTTTCTTTCACTTTGAAAAAGGACGAAATCAAAAGTCAGTGTCAGTGAACTACATTTATTTAATGACTAAATGTGATATGTATATTTATATATATAAATATTAAGATTTACAGAGGTCTCCATCGAAGTACAGATTAAGGTGATATGTTCGTTTCGGGATCGAAGTCGGAGTTAGGCCCGTTTTCCACGTGATCGATAAAGTATATAGAAAGAAATTGCATAAATTAATTAACTAAAAACTTTTCTAATATAATTCTAATATAATATAATAATATAGTAATATCAATATTTTACTTCTATGAGTGTTTATAGAATATAGGAACGTCGTTGTACTCTTGTATACAACTTGGATTCATTGCTCATTGCATAACGGTTAAAAAAGTAGTCATAAAAACCCATAAGTAAATGTTTTTTTATGGGTTTTTATGCATTCAAACGTATAGTAAACAAACGTTGTTAGCAAAGAAGTTAGTAAAACAAGCTAAGCTACGTTACAAATGCGATAGATGGAGTAAAAGATGGAGTAAAAGATGGAGAAGAATGAGTAAAAGATTTCGTAAGAAACAGAATCGATTTCAGTAGAAATTCCGTCCGTTTTCGACGCTTAGAATCCATAAGACTGCCTTGGTTGTTGGTACGAGGGTCTTGGTTGTTCGTAAGACGGTTGAGGATTGCTGTACGAGCGCTGATCAGGTTCGTCGTATCGGGCTTCACCTTCGTACGTTACTTCGGCGTTGTATCCGCCTTCGTGGTCGGCGAAGTACGTGACGATCTGCGTCCTGCTGTCGGGAAGAAGGACGCGGTACTCTCCCTTGGTCACATGACCGTCAGATTCGGAGTTGTGGCTGAAGTCATTGCCGGTGTGATCATCCTTAACTTCGTAGGCGAAGTTGAAGGGCATTCCCTCCTGAGACAGAATGAGATGCGTGTCAGTGAGTGGAAAATTTGCATTCGGGAAAGTAATTCATATTATGAACGAGCGGACGTCAAATTGCGAAATAGTCTGTGGTGCATTTCTAACTCATTAATTGCAAAATGTACATTACTTTTATTTCTATTTTTTCTGTCCATTTATATATATATATATATATATATATATATATCGTAAAGAACGACGCTTGTATAGGAGAACATACCGCGCAAGATGAGAAGAGAGAACGAACAAATGCGCGGAATGTTCTCCTATACAAGCGTCGTTCTTTACGTTATTTATACTGCGTGTTCTTTGCAGTTGAAATGTGTGTATATATATATATATATATATTATATTATATATATATATATATATATATATATGTGTGTGTGTGTGTGTGTGTGTGTGTGTGTGTGTGTGTGTGTGTGTGTGTGTGTAAAATCATTTATTGTTAATAGTAAAGATTGTATAAGAAATATAAATGTATTTAATATTAATAGAACAGTACCTCCTTTTGCTGATAAGATGGTTGTGGGTGCGAATAAGATGGTTGTGGTGGTTGTGGTGGTTGATATCCAAAACCTGTCGAGGGTCTGTTGTCGGGAAGAGCCGAGATGGCTGCAACTGCGCAGAAGACGATGACAACCTGACATAAAAAGATTTAATGACTACATTTTTTTCCATTAAATTTACGGCCAAAAATATCTTGATATATCTTTCGTA